>BMAO01008318.1:232895-822895 GCA_019973975.1 Trichonephila clavata | reverse complement strand
TTAGAGTTGTCTTGCTTGCCTAAAATGATAATATCGATATAGCGAAAAAAGTAATATTCTAAGTTATCAATGAAACTATTTTCAAAATAATGTAAATATAAATTGGCAAGATGGTTGCTAGCAGGGCCACCTTGTGGCAGATCCTTAATCTGTAGATAATAATTACCATTATGATAAACATAGTTCTCTTTTAGAACTAACCTAAGTAGAGACCCAAATCTATCCTATTTGACATTTTTAAATAAATTATCTTTATGTAGTTTTACAAGTGTTTATACATATATATATACACGTCTATTTATATACATATATATATATACACGTATATATATATATAATATAATATACTTTGCACAAACCTGTAAAAAAGGTAAACGTCCACCTTTCCAAAAATTTCTGAGATTTGATGCATAGTCTAATTTTTTATATTTAAAATTATTAAAAATTCAGTGAATTTTTTGAAAAATTCGTCATTTTTAGAAAAGTTTATTTCAAATGGCTATCAGACATATCAGTGAAATGATTTAAATATAAAGAATAACAGAACAAGTAATACATTTTTCTTTTTTAAGTAACTCCTGCTTCTTTAGAAAAACGTAATGGTATTATCTGTTGAAAAAAGTTGTACAACTATCGTAGAAATAACGCAGAATAAATTTAAAATTGAAAAATAAAATTTAATTAATGAATTAATATTTGAAAAAAAAACTGTATTAAGGGGTTGAAACCCCTACAATGAAAAAAAAAAGCTGATCTGCCATCAACAACAAAGAGTTCAGATTTATATTTCACTTTAATGGTAGATATTCGTACATTATAAAAATGTAATTTTTTGTTTGAATCACTCTCCCTTAATACTATTTATGTAACATAAATAAATTATATACAAAAATATGCTCTCTTCGGAATGCCCATCCAATATTCTCAGTGACACTCATTACATTTGCAGTTGTATTGAATTTTTAGTAAATAAACTCGTATTTTGATTTATCTTAAATGTTAAGATCTTAATTTTTTCCCTCACAAGTCGATGCTAAAAATAGTGATAAAAATTTTCACGGAATAATGTGACAAAATTTTGTCGTAACTGTGCTTAAAATAACTTATATATATGTCTATGTATAGGTATATATAGACACATAATATAAGTAGTAGCAAGAAATTTCGTTTCCATTATTTTAGTATTTATTTTTCTCATGTTGCTATATATTTCAATTATATATATCCAAGCCTTTTTTCTTTCGAAAGATTCATTTCAGTTTCTGGAGTTATAAAAAGTATACTCCCTTTAACTTCTTACAAGAATATCTGTCGAAATCTTTTCTTTAAAATACCATTTTGATAAAGAAAAAAAAATGTGTAAGCGTCATTGAACTAATATTGGTGAAATGATACTTAGTACAGTCTATCCCCAGAACTCGCTGTAGTTGGAATCTACAATTACTAAACTGTGAGTGAAATGAACCGCGAGTTACAATATTACTATAAGTTGATCAATAACAAAAATTCTTATATTAATATGAATTTTCTTTGTGATTTTAGTTTGTCTTGAAAGAAAAATAACTGTTAAAACTATTTAGAAACCAGTTTTCTTAATGAATCAATCAATCATTATTATACAAGGTTTATTATTAGTCAAAATAATATTCGCGTTAAATTACAGAGTAATTGGTTTATTCAATAAAATAATTTTATGCCTATAAACTTATGCTACTTATGCAATATTTTAGTCAATTGCATGACAAAATAAATAAAAGAATACTCAGTTTACAAGGCAAAATAACTAATTTTTCTTTAAATGAATGTTTTTTTATCAATTGAAATAAAAAAAATATTAACTCTTGCTTTTAACAAGGAGTCGTAACGTCATTCGAAAGAAGGTTTAATCTAAATTTCATACATTATAAAAATCAGATTTATGACGCCAAAAAGTCGTAAGAGTGATATTTTGCAAGCAATTGTTTGTCGAGGGAGTAATGGTAAAAGCGTGTGTTAAGTAGACTCATTTGTTACTCAATTGCGTGTTAACTGACTCCGACTGTTAATTTAGATATGCATGAGAAAGTCGTACGTTTAAGAAAAAGAGTGGAATGGACACATTTCATAGTAGAAGCATAAGAAAAAAGTAATAAAGGTAATTTTGCGAAGTAATAAACTCGTAATTCTTATATTAAATAATACAGGTTTAAATTTAATAAATTATACTACTATCTTGGATATATATATATATATAAAATATGTGGTATGCGTGTGTATATATGTATGTACATTCACTTCCAAAAGACGATGTAAAATGCAAAAAAAATCAACAAATACTGCTTTGAGTGACACAAATATCAGTAGCATATATATTTATACATAAAACAAAATCAATAATTATATGCAGAAATGAAAACAATATTAAATTTTTGTAAGTTATCAGATAATGTCATACTATAGACTTAAACAGAATAATGTATAAAGTGAAAACAAACAGCATAAAATGAAAAAAAGGACATTAATTGGGTATGTGATCCCCCCTCATCTGTATGCAAAGTTTACACCTTCTGACCATGCTTTCAATTAGGTGGTCAACCACCGCAAAATTAAGCAATTGCCCTTCTTGTAGAGCAGTTTCCAGCTCAATAAGAGTGGCTGGAGGTGGGAAACGTGAAGATACAGTACGGCCGGGAGCATCCCGAAGATTTTCAATGGGATTAAGGTCGGGCGAATATGCTGGCCACGCCATACGCGCAATTCCTTCACTCTCCAGGTAGTCATCGACGATGTCAGCTCTATGGGGACGTGCGTTATCGTCCATTAAAACAAAAGTAGAGCCAACTGCTGCAGCGTACAATCTGACAATGGGTTCTAGGACTTCATCTCGATACCGGACAGCCGTCACAGAACCCCGTTTAAAGATGTGCAGGTCGGTGCGGTATCCTAATGAAATCAATGCCCACACCATAATGCTTCCGCCTCGGAATGCGTGATGTTCGGTTATGTTTTGGGGCTGGTTGCGTGTTTCTTGTTTACGCCATATCCTTATACGCTTGTCATCTGGCTCCAGAGCAAATCTTGACTCATCAGTAAACATGACATTGCTCCAGTCAGACACAGTCCAATTACCATATTCCCGGCACCGCTTTAATCGTACGTCTCTTGATTGGACGGATAGAGGAACACAAAATCGAGGTACCCGGGCATACAGTCTATTTATATGTAATCTTCGGACTTACAGTAGCTACAGATATAGCCTTACCAATGGACGCTGTAACCACAGATGCCTTACGCGTAGAGGTCGCTCTGCGATTCTTCATTAATCACATCAGTTATAAACACGCCTGTTTAGAAGTACTCCAAATTATTTTTTTACACGGGGGGGGGGTGTCCCAAATTCATTGTACAAATTTTAAGCGTTGGTACAGGAAATTGTAACAATCATTTATTGTATAGGAATGTATGGGCCCAAGTGACGCGTTGACGCACAAACACAAAAAAATAAGAGACGAGAGGGAAGACAAAATGCTCATTGAAAGTATCGTTGACAAGTGTAATGTTTACAATAACAATAACTGTTCATAACCGTTCAGCATATGAGATATGAAGTCCAGTGGCAGCGCACATTGCTGTACCATCCACTGGCATTCGGAGAAGATAGTCTGCTGAATTCAAAGCTTGTACTCGCTTAAAATGGAAGAGGTTTAAGCAATTTTCTTTCACAGCTTTACAAACGGTCTGATGACTCACACTTACGTGATGAGCAACAACTTTTGTACTTGACTCTGGTCTATCAGTCACAACGTTCAAGAGGCTTTCTGGTAGGCTTGGACTGCGTGCATCTCTTCAGTGATCAGCATCATGTCTGGTGACGTGGAATGAACGTGTTTCACGAAGTTGACGATGTAACCACTGAAAAATTCTGTGATCCGGCATTCGTCGTAAGGAAACTGCGTGTGATCACATTCGTAGCGCAGCTCTGTCGTTGGCACTTCCACGGCCGTACATGTAACACATGTTTGCATTTTCAGCATACGTAAATTCTCCCATCGTAGACGTCAGCACAGTTGCGAATAGTGCTTTCCCCTACTCAAATGCGTCATGTTTAACGGTGGTTAAGTTAATTTAAGGGTACCAACCTTCTCTCTTTGCAACCCGGTACACTAATAGAGAGCAAAATAAGAGAACAATAAGAAAAAAATTTCAAAATAAATTAATGAGAAGGTAACCTAAGGAAAGTTTGAAAAATATGAAACATTGCAAAAATAATTTATTCGTAAAAGTAAAAAAAAAAATTTTTTTTTAAAGAAATGACTATCGTGAAGTGAAAGCAAAACTATTGTTACCTAATTTAAGTTAGATCTTAAATATTTTATGTATTAATCTGTATTTTTGGAATTTCTTTCTCGTAATTCTAATATCTAAACAGGGTATTGACATGATGTCCTCTAAGGCTGCATAACATAATGAATAGCATAAGCTTAGCAAAAATAAGTTTAGTCAATATATTTCTAAAAATTGAATACATTTATTTTTTCATCTAAATATATATTATAAATATTTGGCTAAGCAATGTTTCATATAATTAAACCTTGCATTTCAAAGAGGAGTGCACATGGAATTCTTTGAAAATAAAAACTATATAAAGTAAATATTTTGAAGTGGATATATAGTTCTTATTCAATACATACTTTATAAATATTTTTTTTGTAATTATTTAAAAAATGGACCGTTTTAATAGCATAGGAGAAATTTAGAAGTTAAATTTGGTTAAACTAAAAAAAAATTACCGAATGCTGTAAAATGTTTAATATGCACGAAAAAAACTCTTTTTACGTGAAAAATATACAACATTAAAAATGTAAAATATTTTAAATTTTCACTAATCTGCTTATCTCTAGCATGAATTATAGAGGGTGAACATCAGATGCATTTTTAATACAATAAAATATCTACTCGTTTTCAAATAGAATCGGATTTCTTGAGGTAAAAAGTTTAGATTTTTATAAATTTTAAGCAATAACCAAATAACTTCTTGTATATAAATAAAAGTTTAATTATTTGTAAAATTCCTATTTGTGTTTGAAATTTATTTCTATTTTTAAAAACAAACAGTTATATATTTTTTCTTTAATGAATTGTGAATTTCGGTTTAATTTAATTAACTTTCTTAACTATAACTAATTTAACTTTGTATAAATCTAGTTACTCAAATGGGTTTTTCAAATTTGTTTCGAAGGCCATTTTTAAATAAATTTTCCAAGAATAAAAACCACCTATTTCTTTCCTTTCAAACATAAAATCTTCAAAAATTTGTAAAGATGCAATTTAATAGAAATTAAAACATAAATATCTCATAGATCCAATAAAGTTTAACGAAAATTTGAATGTTTTATTTGTTTCCGAAACAGTTTGTGTTTCAGGGAACACGTTCCTGTATATAAATTCTTTTCCTCTTTTATTTTCTTTATTTTGAAATTGAGTGCACAGATGTATACTATATATAACTTTTTTTCTGGATTTGGTACAAAATATGTATTTATAAAAAAAATGTAATGCAATTTAGTAATCCTTACTAAAGGAAGTCATTACGTACCATTTCTAAGCTCTTTAAATCTAATTTCGTTGGGTAATATTATCACATAGAATCGATTTCTATTTCAATAAAATTTATAAAAATTTCAAAAAGAGTGGTGATTGAAATAATTGTATACAAAAGAATCTTGCGTATCTTTTCATGAGTTTTATCTTTAATATTTCGAATAAAATATATTATACTGAAAAGCATTTCCTCCCTACATCTGAAAAAAAATTATCCATACATTTTCCTCGTCTTAAATGGGTATGCTTTTTCGGCCATTTTTTTCCTTTTATAAATTCAGATTTTGATCATTATGGAGAAATAAAAACATAATTCAAACGTAGAAAATAGAACACGCAAGTTCTCTATCCAATGCATAAACTAACAAATGTCAACAGATATGATCGATTCTGTGGAAATCGATCAGCTGAATCATTGTGATTTGCATATACTATGCATGTTGTAAAAGGGGTTTGCAGTTTTAGGCTTATTTCAAGGAATTTTTTTAAGAAAGAAAAATAAAAGCAACCAGAAAATAACATCAATCGATATTTTAATTATTAGTTGGTTTTTCATTTTCATAAATTTCTAAGCAATGTGTTTCTTTCTGTTTCTATGTGAATACAAGATATTTCGAGAAAAGTAAAAAGACCTGGTTTTATGAAAGATCTTTGAAAAAAAATCCTTTTTTACGTTATTGCTGTTTAATTAAATTTTGCGACTAAGCCAGCTTTGAATTTTTTTTCTATTTATTTAAGTTAACCTTGCATCTGAATGAAATAGCATTTTTCACAATTAGTTAGTTCAATTCCCTGAACCTATGAATGTCATGTCTAAAAATAAAAAGAATTAATAGGATTTTCGATAATAGAATATTTTTTAGTATTTTTTTCCGAATGGTTTAATTTATTTGGCTCAAGTTTTTATGGTATAAGTTGATTTTAAATGAAAGGGATTGAAAGAAAACATGATATACGAGTAGGGCTCTATTGTGTATATTTGAACTTGTATCTAGAAATTTTATTTATAAAAACTATTATAACGATATTTTGAATCTTAGAATTCGTGAAAAAATATCCTACTTATCTATAAGGGTATGAAATTCAATAAACCCTTGATGTTTTCATTGCATTTTCAGTTAGCTAAAACCTTCCATTTAATCAAAAATCTGCAAGTAGAAGTAAGTTTTGAATTGTGTGCTTATTGCCGCTTAAATAATAAATAATTGAATCGTATTAATTAAATAACAATATATAAATTTTGAAAAAAAAAATACAAATATATGCTATTTAATCTTATTAATCCTATCATTTCAGTCCCAGGGAGAGTTCTATAAAATTATATATAATTCTTTTGTTTATTTATTAGAAAACATTAAATCACACGAATAAAACTTTTGTGACAACCTTCTCAAAAATTGTAGAATAAAATAATCTATTCTTGTAATAGGAGTTTAATCATTTTTGCAAATTAGATCAATGTTTTAATTATGCATTTTGTTGTTTATAAACTTTTTGTAATCTGATTAAGCTTAAAATATATAAGCAATGAATGAAAGGAAAAATTAATTATATAATTCTTTTAACCAATACAAGGTTTTTTCAATTCTTTAAAGAATCGTTGTTTTTCTCTAGAAAAAATAAAAATTTGCAAATCAATAGGAAAAGGAGCAATGGACGTAGGATAATTTTGCTGAAAGAAAAATAAGGTTAACTTGTCTGCTATTGACTACGGAAGTCCTGCCGTGTCAAAACTAAGATAGTTTGAATTCTTAACAGTAAAAATAACGCAGCACGACACATAGGACATTGAACTATTCTGAAAATAGAATCATATATACAATTAAACACGCGAGTATTAAATGCAGACATTTATAATTGGATGTAAGTGAGAATAATTTGAAAGAGGTAGATAAAAAGCATACACACACGCATGATAAAAAATCCAAAAAAGGGACGATTCGGTGCCGACTACTGCAGAAGACTAGGTGCGTGTGCATCATCTTCTCATAGTAAAAAATGTGCTATGCGAGGAGTGGAATGTTGTGGTTAATATTAAATTCTGACCCACATAACACACATGTGTTACTCTTACATTTAAATACTTTTAATATCAGAAACAGTCTATTGCGGTACTATGATTCTTTACTAAAGCTTTTTGTGTGAAGGGTTTGCTGTATATTAGGAAGAGGGCGAATTATATATATATATATATATTAAATGCATTGATAGAAAAATAGTAACATTTATATCAATAGAGACTGCAAAATGTTTTCCAAATGCCAAATTTCAATAAAAACAATTCATATATGTAAATACTTCTCATACATAATCGATTAGGTGGATATGAAGTTGCAGGAATTGAGTTAACGATGATGAAACTGAAAACGCATAGTTAAATTATGCGGATATATTAACTTATGTTTAAGCTTCGACGAAACTTTTGCCATGAAAACAATAGTCTTTCGTATCTAAGCAATTATGTCTTTGGATCTCATTTAAATAACACCTGTAATGAGCTATTTCTAAATGTATGGTATTCTGTAAAGAAAGAAGCGTTTTTTTATTTTTCAAGTATTTTGTGTTAAGTAATTATAAAATATTGAGATATGATGATACATAGCCTTTTTCAAAAAATCATGCTTTTTACTTCTTACTGTTATATTTACTAAGAAATTTTTATACTGCTGTTTTTCTGTAAAATCTCAGTTCTTCGTCCATAACATTTTTAGAACTTTAAATAAAGGTTTCAGTATTATAAACTCCCTTTCATAAATTCTTAAAATTTACAAGTTCCGGAATATCAAGAGAAAAAAAACTATAAATTTTATATGTTTATATTAATACAATTATAATTTTTTTCTAAAATTCTTTGGTGGAGTTTAAATGCATCATACATTTGCTTACATCAACTCTTTTAAATACTTTCCTTTTCATTTAAAATTGTCGATCAACTTTTTCTTACTTAGAGAAAAAAAACTATAATACCCAGTTTAGTTTTTTTTTAGTAAATGAAAAAATAATTGAAATAATTGGGCGTATATTTAGCTTTCATAAAAATTTACATCCAAGCGAAGATTTCGTATCCTATTTACATACATTAATTATATCATAACACATTGTAATAAGAAATTGTATTTAATAATTTTACAAAACTTCAAAAAAGCAGAATCCAAAAAGACGTAAAATACTAATATCAACAATAAATATTTCAGAGAAAATTCTTACAATAAACCTTTCCAAGAAGTGTAATATCCCATGAACGATGCTTTCTTGAAATGGTTCTTTTTATGGAAATTTCATAGGGTTTCAGTCCAACCACGCGCTGTATAAAACGACGAGAGAATTATTTTTATTATGGAAATTTCACAATAATCCTACTCACTCGCACACACACAAGCATCTCCAGAGAAAAGCATTATGAGAATGGTTTTTCCGTTCGAAATTTCATGGCATTGAAAAGCGAAAACTTTTAAAACTAGTTTCATGAACGTCTTTGAAAACTGTTTTTTATTATTTCGTATGGTTTCTTTCGTGTATTACTGAAAAGCATATTGTCTCGGAATATCCATATTATTTTTTCTTTTTGGAGTTGAATAAGTTTTTGTTTTTGCCTTATGGAACGAGAAAAAATTAAACTATGGGAATAGTTTTTTTTTAAAGAGTGTGTTTAAAATTAATCCAGCAGAATTTTTTTTCTTTTATTTTCTCTTATTTATTTGTCCAATTTCTGTCAGAGGATAAAAAAGGGACAAAAGTATATATAATAAATATAACACACACACACACATGTTTATTTTACTGTAATTGTTATTATTTAAAGAGCACATGTTTTGAGACATGAATGGAAAGTTTAAAAATGTTGCAAGTTCCTTGCAGTTGAAATAACTCTTCCTGTTAGATGCATTTCAAATTTATCGACGTTCTAAGTTCTCATGTTGGTTTGGTGAATTTAGGAGACCATCTATCACCTGACCGTGGGTCAAAACTACGTGATATGTTACCAATAACTTTCCCGTTGTTTCCAAGCTTGATGTGTGGCCGCGGTAGCCTAGAGGTAATGGACTCGGGGCTGGTGTGTCATGAGTTCGAGCCTAACACCGCTGAAGACCCTCCGTGCAAATGGGGCCATCGCACGATAAATATGTTGAGGCTCAAATGGCCTTCTATGGTATGATGTGGAAGTTAGGAGAGGGGGTGTCAACTCAGGTGTCGTCCTCGTCACTTGACCGTGGTTCAAAATTATGAGATCTGTCCCCGTAAGCCCTCGTGCAGCTGAATAATGAGACATCAATATTCGTTCACTCACTCACTCACTCCAAGTGTGATGTTTAACCTGCAGTTGAAGAAAATATTTTTAATACGAAACAGTACAAATATACGTGTATTTTAAATATTGATATGCAATACTGCGCTCATTTATAAACCATTACTTACTTTTATTAAAATGATGATAAAATAAGAGGCAAAAATTGTTATAAACTGTAAATACAATGGTGTTTAAACTTAAGAGGATTTGTATATCTAATCGATTCGAAAAGTACTGAATTAAAGATAAGATATGCTTCCAAACATTCTTATCTTTTATTAAAGTCTTACGACTATTGCAAAATATTGGGATAAAACCTTCGAACCTTATGTTTGTCTCTTGATGAGCACGCTCGAGCCTAATTTCATTTTTATAAATGACAAAGTATGACTACATAAGAATTTTCTAAAAAGTGGGAATATTTATTGGATGGATTGGTCAACTAGATATCCATGCATTTTTCTTTTAGTACATAGGATTCCTTTCGATTGGCAATTGTAACTTACATTTTCTTCCCAGAGCCATTCAGGACCCGAGATCAGCATTGTTGGATGAGGGGAAGTAACTGTTGCAGAAATTCATAAACTCTCTTAATTCTCAGCATCAATTGATTTTGTGAAAATTGTTTAACTGTAAGAGAGGACCATATACTTCCTATTAATTCAGTTTTTCCTCTTTCTTGCACGCGAAAGAAAAATATTTTATCTCTAGATATTCTTAGCTCGCCAAGTCTCTGAGGATTTTTCTAGACTTTCCAATGAAAATACGGAGAAGAGATGAATAAAGTCTTCAGTACATAACCGAATAACATATTTCAGGAAATTAAATATATTTCACATTGGTTTGAAATACTATTTTATTTCTATTCAATTGATGCTAGATACCATCGTCTATGTGAATGAAACTAGTTTCTGCTTCAACAATCAATTTAAAATTAATTTTTCTAAATGTGTTTATCTCTAAAAGTTATTAATTGCGACTTTATGCATCGTGTCATGTACAATTTCTGTATATGTGTTTTATATTTTGTATTTAAAATAATTTAAAGTAAATTTTTTATCAAGTATTTTATGATTTATAAACATAAAAACACAAATATTGAATAAACGGAGGAAACTTCGTTTTGTCGGAAAAATATTTGGTTGGTAATAGAGATAGAATTTTGTTTTATAGTAGAAATATCTTTTTATTCTCTCACAGTAATGATTCTGTGCCCCCTAAGTACTACTTTATTTCAGCAAAATTATTTCTAGAACACTAAAATAATATTTTCTCGAAATGAAACTTCGAAAAATTCCATTCAAATAATTAAAAATATGCATAATTGGTGTAAAATCTTTTTTTTAAAGTGGTGGTTATTTTAAATTTTTAAAAAGTTAAAAATGAGGGTTCCTCAAAAATATTTGTACAATAATGCAAATGAGGTTATGATGTAGAGTCCTAACCTGTTTTTGATGCTTAAAAATGTTTCACACTTTCAATTCGAATTCGAAAAAAAAATGTTCACTAGAAGTATTTTATGATAATTTTGCTCTTTTCAAACAAAAAAAAGATTAAATTTATATTGCCAAAATTTTTTCACTTGAAAGTTTGATTTGAATGTTAGTAATTCAAGACAATTATTTATTTTTTGATAAGTCTTTTGTGAATTAAGGGGAATTAAAGGGTAGTTTTTTCTAAGTTTAATGCTTTTTAAATTTTTTTGGTTGCCTCCTATGTGTATGTATTATGTAAAACAGATTTTTTCTCCAAATTTCGTAAAAGGTTAACCATTTAATTTTTTAAGGAAAAAACTCAAAATATATGAGTGATTTTAAAATGCTACTTTACTTACAAAAACTGACGTACAAACATGAAATTTGATTTACAAGTACGTCAAACTTTGAATAAAATTGGTACGGGTTTTGTGATAACATGATTGGTATTTGCGCAATACTTATTTTTATGAATTCTTATTGAAAATTCCTAAAAAGGTATAAATTTTAAATTTTATTCTTTTTAAAAAAATAAGTCTTGTTTTGATTCAAAAATGCATATCAACTTTCGTTGCATGTATTATCAGCTACAGTTAGAAAAATTATTTAAACCTTTGGCTCAATAGTAAAAAACGCCTTTGGATTTTAAATGAAGACAAACGAGGTAAGCAGTCGATGTAGATCGCTAGCACATATAAAGATCAAAACTACCCGAGATGACACGTTTTTAAATAAAACACGTTTGGATATATGTAAATTACTCTTTATGTAGTAAATTATATATTAACGAAAGACATTATTTTACATTCCATTCGGCTGAAAAATAAAATGTAAGAAAATAAAATAGTTTTAAATTTTTTTAAAATATATATTAGAAATTATGATTGGAGTAAACAGTATTTGAAAACAAAACTGTTTCACACCTTTCATTTCAATTTTTATGTATTTCATTATGTATTAAATTGCTATAAAATAGTCAGCGGTTGAATAAAAAGTATTGAACAAGTGATCGCTAAATAAGAAAAGATTTCTTATAAAAGAGAGGGGAAGTAAGTTAAATTAAAATTGGCTTAGTGTGGAAGAGTCGGAGATATGTCCATAGATTTGGTTGATCATGACTCAGAATTCTAATCGCATTCATTTGATTCTATCAATCCAAACAAAAACCCTTCCATCGATTTTTCCAAAAAAAAAAAAAAGGCGATGAATGTACTTATAAATATAGAAATAGAAAAATGTCTGAAACTAGTACATTTTGTATATAAGCTTCTCTCTCCGAGTAAATATATTTACAGTTCTTTTAATGTTACAAATTGTACTTTGAATTTTATGTAACTTAATGAAACCTTTTTTACTCTTTTATGGTGCTAAAAAGAGGGAAAGGAAACTAAAATAAATGATTTTTTTTACTGATCAATTTTTACATGCACTAATCAAATATGCAAGGAATTTAAAAATTTTCCTTATCATAAAATAGTTTAACGATTTGAAGGGAAAAAAGGGGAAAATAGCTTCCAGTGCCGTTTTAAGGCTTACAATGAATAAAAAATTATCTTGTTAAAAATATGTTTTTAGTTTGATGAAACCTCTTTTTCTGAGAAGTTTTCTCATTTAAAAAATGAAAAAGAAAAGAAAATCGTAAAATTCCTCAGAAAAGAACACGGTGAATTGCAAGTTGAGTAATTTTGACCGAAAATTGTTGAGATCGTCTTGTTGAGATTTAATTTTTTCAACTCCACACACACACACATCTTCAGTGCTGTGGAATGTAAAAAAAAGGAGAAATTAATTTGAATTTCAAGTACATTACTACTGATGAAAAAATTTCATTATAAGCTTTTTAATTTTTACTAGGCAAATAGTACTATCATATTTTTATATGGACAAGATTTGTTTGGTGATTATTCCCTTGAATTTTGAATAACTTTGTGGTCTTGGCAACAGTAGTATGAAGTAGCTCGTCTTTCAGCAACAAGAAATACACACAAAAAGGCTTTTTTACATATTAATGCAATTTTAGTTACCTTTTTATTAATACTCAAATATTAAATAAAAAAAGTTAATTATTTTCTCTGAATGTTCATATTCCATAATATAACTCAACAAAAAGCTATTTATCCATTTATTCTGTAAAAGTCGGGATTTTTAAGAAATATCATAAATCTTTAATAATAATTTCCTTTTCTTTGATTTTCTCTTTTCTCTACTAAAACCGTTGTATAATAGTCTTTCTTCTATCACTGGTGTTATAAGGATATATATATATATATAGAGAGAGAGAGAGAGAGAGAGAGAGAGAATAGACTAAACTCGGTCGTGTTAGTTTTTGAAGATTGTTCTGTTTGATTGGTTGATTATTTATTAGGTCATACTTCGAAACAATGTGAGGACTTTTATAACGGAACTCTAAGCCACGGTCAAATGACGAGGACCACACTTGAGTCGGCACTCCAGTTTCCAAATTTCTACACCTCTACACTCTTAGGACCCTGAGTGGCTATATCGCGAGTTCGTGGTATACATTCTTTTTGTCGAATCGTAAATTCGAGTCCTGGTGCAATATACCCGAAGTGTGAATTAGGCGAATCATGTTTAATCTATTGAGGCTCGAAATGTTCATGTTTATATCGTGTGGCAATTTCGAAAGTGAGTTCCAGCTCAGCCTTACCCTTTACAGTCATCGTGGTTCAAAATTACGAGGTCGGCCACCAATAGCCCTCGTGTTCTTTTGAAGTTTTGATGAAATTATATAATCAATCAGCATCAATAAATTTAATTATATTTATCTTCAAATAAGAGCGATAGCAAAAGCTTCTTATGAAGCAAAATACTTAATAGAAGACCTAATACACACAATATTTTTACAGTTATTAAAATTTCATACCATCCCCTTCCATCTCTTTTTAAAATTCAAAATTAAATTGTTTTTTGCTTAATTCTTTTACACAAAACTAGGGATTGCAATATCGGACCAAAAGCTCAGTACCGGTATTCGGTATTTTTTAGAACTTATTACCGGGATACCGGTTTTAATACTGGTATTAGAAATTTTAGGAAAAAAAAAAAGAAAACACAGGTTTCTTTTTTTTTTTTACTTGTCAGTTTTATTAGAGTGTGAATATCGCAAGAAATAATTTATTTCTTTTAATTTCTAGTATATAAAGAATCCCCCCCCCAAATAAATAAAGGAACATCTTATTTATTTGAATCACAAAAAAGTGCAAATTTTACTGTCATTTTATGTATAATTTCCTCCAAATTATATATTTTTTTCGAAATAATCTAAAGTCCCTGACGTCTTGAGCTTAGAAACTGTGCTTAAATTTGTACCTTCATTGCAATTGGATTCTTTCCTTTATAACAAATTTGTATCATGTTTCGTTTTTAAATGTGTATGGAGTCCGCTTGTATTTTCTCCATTCACTTTAATAACTATGGAACATTTTTTACATTGTTCCATAATATTCTTTTCATCATAAAAGTAATGAAACCAAACTGAAGTATTACCAAGTGATTTTTTGTAACAGGTGTTGATGGATGAAGAAAGGCACATGAGTTTGGATATGTTATTCCTCTTTCAACGAGAACTTAGGAGTAGTGTATTTAGTTCTTTTTGTCAGAGAAATAATTTTTGTCTATATTTTTAAATTCAGATTAATAGTCTTTTTTCCTGTTGTATCTGGCAATGAAAAAAAATCAGATGATGGGTTTAATGAGTTGCCTTACTGTCAAACCAGCTGGGGAAAATAAAATTAAGAACTACGTGAGCGGAATAAATACGTTTAATATTTTCACCTTCTGAAATGGATGTAAAATGATTTCATTTTTATATAAATCATTGTGTAATAATTAACGCTATAGCATAAAAACAAAAACGTGTACTATTTTGATATTTTGGCCATCCCTGAACACGAAAAACTGGTATTTAAACTTGTGTGAGTACCGGTATTTCAAAACAATACAAATGACTCAAAATACCGGTGTTCGGTATACCCCGGTATTTGCAATCCCTACACAAAACACATCTAACTTAAATTAACAAGAATGAACAGATACGAAAAGTACTTCTTTATAAGCCTCAAGAGGATGATTTATTAAAAAATTTTCTATTTAATGGTTTTAACATTTTTTTTGCGTGTAAACCAATGTATATACATTACGTAAAACAGTTTGTATGCTCAAAACATTACAAAAGATAAACCATTTACTTTCTTAAAGAAAAGTTTTAAAATGTATGAAGGGACTTTTAAATGGTACTCCTCCTACAATAACTGACGTACACACATGAAATTTGATTTACAAATACGTCAAGCTATGTATAACAAAAGTCAGTATAGGGTTTTATGTTAGAATGATTGGTATGCATAAAATGCTTTTTTTTCTAAATACTTATTGAAAATTTTTTTGAAAAAAAATTTGTAAATTCTGAATTGAACTAATTTTTAAAGCTTTTTTATTCAAAAATGCATGCCAACTTTTGTTACATGCACTAATAGCAATAGGTAAAAAAATTCAAAGCAATCGGCTCAATAGAAAAAAGCCTTAGATTTTAAAATGAGGATAAGTGAGTTATTTTTTTCCCGAGATAAATCCGCATAAAGATATTTGCCATTGGGGTCTGAATAAAAACGAACATAAAAGTTGTAATAACTCTAATTTTTTTAAAACTTACAGCTTTCATTTTTTGTTTGTTTAAATAATCAAATGAATCTTTTTGTATCCCCTTAATTCTTTGTAAGGAATGACAGGTACTTATGAAAAATTGTGCTTGTGTTAAGTGATAAATCAGCATATATTGTATAAGCATATGCGTGTATGTGTATACTTTATATTCTAACATAAAATAAATAGATAATAGCGGTGAATAAAGACTTGGAGGATAACGATGTATGATAAGAGAAATAAAATGTCCATAAAGGAGTCGCCTCAGTTTGGATGTTGCTTCTGAACAAGCAACTTGATGGTAGGCTTGAGAATTGCTGAAATATCATACAAAAAATACTCCAATATATATAGAAAGAGGATTCCATTACAATACTATAAGCGTCGAGTAGTTTCATTTTCCAATACGTTAAAGTTAATTTTAATATTTTTTAGAATGGATTGCACGAACTAAAATTGTAATCTTTATTCATAATACGATAGAAAAATTAAATATTTAGCACGTTCTTGTTATGTATAAATACTTTTATTTAAGACATTTTTGTGCACATTTTGATGTTAAAAATTTATTCCAACATGAAGACATAGAAAATGCTTTTTTTACGTAATAAACATCAAGGCTAAAATATGACAACACTCTTAAATTAAAAAATACCATATTAGAAAATCAGATTAGAAATTTTCAAGTTACATGTCATGTCATGTTCAGCTTGTTAAATATTAAAATTTATGTATCCAGTTAAATCGATGGCACACAATCTAACAATTATTTTTTCAAAACTGGAAAATTTATGCATTTGTTTTAATGGAGAGTATTTGAAATTGCTTTGTTTTTTTAGTTATCTTATGAATTTTTGTTTATTTTTCAATACAAAAAATAAAATGGGGAAAAAAATTGTTTGCCAATTTTTTTGGCTAATGTTATATATTTTTCTTCAATGCCTACTATTAGTTCCCAATCTCCTTGTGTATATATCTTGTTCAAATTTTTAATTGTTAATTAAATACATTTTAAAGCCCTCAATTGAGCTGAAGTTTTATGTGATAAAAACTAATTATTCAAAGAATTTAAATACAGCCACGTTGGCATCATTTTTTGCGACATAATGACCTTTAGCGACTTTTGTCAAAACTTTAAAAAGGTTTTTTCTTTCAAATGTTAAAGCTCTCATTTGAGCTGAAATTTTCTGTACACTTTTGTTTTAGGTGATAATACGATAATTTAATAGTAATTGATTACAATTAATTGACTGAAACTAATTATTTTAAGAATTACAAATACCGCCACGTTGGCTTCATTTTTAGCGATTTGGGTCAAAACTTTAAAGAATTTTTTTGTCACATTTTAAAGCATTCAGTAGAACTGAAATTTTAGAAACACGATTTTTTTTGCATGACAATATGATACTTTAATGATAATTAATAAAAATTAATTGACACTTAATATTGTGTTTCTGTCATATGTATAGACATATTTATATCAATTGGAATTGTTTAATAAAAGTTTTTTTTAAAAATAAAGATATTTTTTTTTTAAAAAAAGTTTTTTTTGTTGATCTAAGTAGGAATTGACTTATTTTTTTTTAATATTCCTTGTTAATAACTGAATAGAATTCAAATTCATTACTTATATTTAGAACTCTCCTCGTATGCATTTAAAAGAGATAAAATAATGGTAGATAATTCTTCTATAATTTTTTTATTCAAGTTTCTCCAACTGAAATATATATTTTTATATACAAAAATATCAAATTAATTTAGTTACTTTTTATTAAATAGTTACATTTAATATAAATATGTGTATACGTATGATAGAATTACAATATTAAGTGACAAAATAGAATAGAACTTTTCTGTTTAAGTTAATTCCCTTACTAAAAGTCATGATTCAATAGCCTGTTAAATTACTTATCACAAAAGTTAAGCCAATATAATAAAATACAGTATTTTATAAATAAATAGGCCCAGAATGCCTTTTAATTCAAAATTTCATTGAAATTTATTTAAAATGGGAAATGCTCTACGTAAAAGCGACACCTTTTTTATAATTCTTTTAGATGCATTCTTATCTTTTTGAGGGGGGGAGGCGTATGATATTAATTTTTTTGATGTTTTTTTTATTGCTTGTCTTTCGCTTTTTCCTGTCGATGCGATTTCCAAGTGGTCAAGGTAACGGACTTGTGACCGGCGTGTCATGAGTTCGAACCTAGTACCGCCAATCCACGTTAAATATGTCGAAGCTGAAACATCTTCCCGTTGGTGTTGTGTGGAAGTTGGTAGAGGAGGTTTCCAGCTCAGGGTGTCGTTCTCGTCACTTGACTATGGTTCAGAATTACGAGGTTTGTCGCAAAAAGCCCTGCGATGTTAATATTCCCTCACTCGTCTTTTTTTACAATTGCCACGCCTTTATGCCGAATTCATTTAAACTCGTCAGGTCCCGGAGTTTTTCTAGGTTATTCTGAAAAGCAATTTTTATGCGTACCCCTGAATGGATCGAATTCTCTTTTTTTTTTATTAGTTTCACTGGTAAAGATTAGTGTTACTATGCAACAACCCTCTGTTGACTCTACAAGTTTGCATGTGCGTGCTGAAATACATTTTCATTATTAAATAGTACCCCAAATTTTTCTCAGTCAATTTCTTATCAATTCATTTCACCTCAAAGTTTTTTGTTTGTCGACTAATAATTTATTCCAAACTCGGTAACTTGTTTCACGTATTCATGTCAAATGTTTTCTAATGCATAAAATTATACATTGCGACATTTTAGCTCATGAATGTATTATGTATGCAAGCATTAAATGTGTTCTCAGTAGAGGATATAATACTCAATATATAAATGCTTTTGTGATGCTTATATACACTATTTGTTTTTTGCTTTATTCAATGTTACTGCATATTGTAAAAATTTGAAAAGAGTATTAATCTTTACTAATACATATCGAAAAATAGTATTGTTTGACCACTTCTCGTATGCAATGTAATTCATTTTTACATGCTAGATTTGTGTCAAATATATACAAAAGTTAAATAACTTATATTGAAATAGTTTCTCAAAAAGATGTTATTTCTACTATGAATTAAATTTTAGCAATTTTGAAATCTTTTTAGTTTTATTTTCTTTAAAGGTAAAAATAAAAATGTCGATAATTTTATACTTCATTACCTTTGTGCATAATATCGAATTCGGAATAAATATGAACTGGAATAATATAAAAAGTTATAAAATTACTTTTTCTTCCTATTTTTTTAAAGAAGCATTTTAAAATAAAAACGATGCAAATCATTCAGTCCAGTTGAATGTGAACTCAAGGAATATTCATTAACCCTTTAACTGGCCTGCCCGCATACCGTACGGGCTACTGAAAGCTGCCGGTTTTCCCGATCGCTGTACGGGCACTGAAATTTTCTTCTTTCTATGTCTTTGATTTGCACATTTTTAATTATTATGAGATTATTAGTGCTAGTGTGTTTTTAACGAATGTATCTTGTCCATGGTACTGAAGTACTTCTCATCTGAGATTTTTTTGTGGTGAAGACTGGAATTTGTCATTAAACTCAGGAATTTAGATTCTTGAAAATATTCGATAAAGAACAGGGATTGGCCAGGCAATGCGCAATTTGTTGCTACAGAAGAAATGAAAATGGAAAGATAATCCAAAAAAAGCTGATATTATCTATGTGCATACAAATGCACACACACAATCTTCAACCGTTTGTGTGAAAAAGTACGAACACGAAATTTTTTTGTAGTGAGAGAAATTCTTTTAAAATGTTTAAAACATAACATGCAGAGTGCTCTTATAAAAAGGATTAAAGGGGGTTTTTTTGTGCTCAACGATTGTAAAATAAAATAGAGTGTGACAACTTTTTTGAACCAATGATGTGAACCATTTTCGCATTCTGTTAAGTCTTATGCTCAGTTATATGCAATAAAAAATGCGCTTCTTTATGGAACGTTTTGGGCCAAAAAAAAATTGACCGCTAAAGGGGTTAAATAAAAAAAATTAAATTTTATATTATATATATTTTTTCCCATAGCCGTTTAATATCTTCATAGAAAATTCTTGAAAAGAATTTATATATTGATTTTCTCTTCACATAATTTTATACGAATATGCAAATTCAGTTTATATTAAAATTGAATGAATGGGCAGAATTTTTTATCTGCATTATATCCATGATAAATTCAAGTTCAAAAACATATGTAAGTGTTTCTTGCGATATAAATGAAAAGTATCGATATCAAGCATCATATCTGTGAGCAAAAAGTTTTAATGAAATATCTTAAAGACGATGAATGAACAAATAATTACATCATATGTAATTTATATACAATAGTTGTGATGAATTCTAGAAAACTATTTAAACTTGTTTGTTTATACTTTTGCCGAAATTTATTAATGCTTAATGCTTTTAACAATTGCTTAAATAATTTTCTTAAAAATTAAAGCATTCGAGAACTCTTTTATGTGATGGCTTTATGATGAATATTGTGAGTTCGAAAATGTCATATTTAGATGAATATTACTTTAATTTTCGAATCTTCTGATTTCTTAGTATAAGTGTTTCCACAGCAGCCAAGTGGTTAAGGTATCGAATCATGGCTAGCGTGTCAGGAGTTTGAGCCCAGTACCAATGTGTAGGGGAGCGATGCACGTTAAATCTGTCCAGAGCTCAAACGTCCTCAAGTTGGTGTGGTGTGGTAGTTAGGAGAGGGGGTGCTAGCTCAGGTGTCGTCCTAGTCACTTGACAATGGTTCAAAATGACGTGGTCCGTCGCCAAAAGCCTTCGTGTAGCTGAACAGTGCGATGTTAATATTCACTCACAAAATCACTCATTCTTAGAATAAGTAAATCCAGGCAGGATACACAAAACTATTGTGTTTTGCTATACTGGGTTGGTTAAAGACTGCTGAATACTACTATTTTAGATTCTTAGAGACATATTTTCGACCATTTATGCCAGTGAGGTCCAACCTTCCAGTCTAGGGCCAGTCAAATCTTAGTAAAGTGAGGAACACAGATGCATTAAGGAAATAAAACAACCAACATACAACTCCTTCGTTTAACACAACATAACATACAGCTCACCAGTTCAATATATAATTTTATATTACAGTCGAGTAATCAATGTGATAATTCCCAATGTTTTTCTGACTCAAGTTTTTCGATTTCTACTTAAAGTTCATTTAGAGGAAGTCTCCGGCTCGTTCCAGTGAAACACTTTCAATGCGATTCTAGTTTTAAGAACATAAATGCCCTTTCACAAACGTATGTACTGCCGTAATAATGATAATAATTTGTGAAGAGAATTTTAGTAGTTTTGGGAAGTATTCTTTAGCAATTAATTTCCAGAACTTTTTAAGGACATCACACTTTTTAGTCTTCTGGAATATTTCTGCCTGAAAATCGCAAATTCGCATTTGTAGATCGCAAAGAACCTCACTCACTTTAATCTCAATGTGGTTTTTTGAGTGCAAATTTCTGTTTAAGGACGTTGAAATTTTGTAATCTGTGACGGAACTCTTTCTGGAATCATTATTTTATGAAAAACACTAAATTGTGTGTTATCCTTCTTTCAACTGTTCAGAGGGAAAGTAAAACAAACAAGTTTGGTTTTTGTTCCTTAAATCTTCTAAGTATTAATTCTATATTTATGGATCACAATTCAATCAACTTGATTAGTTTTTAAAATATAAGTGATCACATCATAAATCATGGAAGTAGTTTTTCTTTTATGAAATTTTGATAAAAAAACGCATACTTTTCAGTCAAATACGTCTCATTAATCGTTGACTAGTTATTATTATTTTTGCTTTATTGGATATATTCTCTTTAATATGCATTATTATATGTAAAAAGGGCAGAAATCTGTAAAGAAAGTAATAATTTTCCGTTTTATTTGAAAACGAGTCCTTGGAAAAGACGATATCGTGATTGTCGAATTTTGAGATAATTTTTTACAACGCATATTTTACACTCATGTCCATAAATTAATGATAATGATGTTCAGGCAAAGAAAGAGACAGAAACAAAACAAATTTGACTTATTTGTAAAGTCTATTTATTAAACAAAAGGTAAAGAGCAAAAAAAGATGCTATATGTTTGACATAATTAATAAAAATTGCGATTTTTACTCCCTGGAGCAAATTTCAAAAAAGAACCTATTTACAAAAAACAGTATAACATGGCTAGTATGATGGTTAATACGGAGTAGAATATTACACCACTCATCAAGCAATTCCCTCCGAAGTTCCGGTAGACAGGTGGGAGGGGGTTGACGGGCTGCAATTCGTCGGCCAAGCATATCCCACACATGCTCTATTAGATTCAAGTCCGGTGAGTATGCTGGCCAATCCATACGGGTGATATCCTCCGATTGAAGGCATTCGTCTACAATGTTTGCACGGTGAGGACGGGCGTTGTCATCCATAAACACAAATTCAGCACCCATAGCGCCCCAAAACAAACGTACATGTTGTTCCAGAATGACATCCCGATAAATGTGGCCTGTCATCGTTACACTCTGAACATGCAGGTCAGTTCTGGAACCAAGAATAATTCCTCCCCAAACGAGCCATCCTGCACCACCGTAACAGTGTCGTTCAAAGGTGTTCTCTTGGTGGTAACGAGTACCTGGGGCTCTCCATATGAAAGTCCGGCGAGAATCAGACTGCAAACTAAACCTGGACTCGTCGGAAAACATCACACAAGACCACTGTTGCGGTGTCCACAATGCATGCTCTCTACTCCAGGTTAATCACAGGTGACAGTGAGTTGCGGTAAGGGGAACACATCTGACAGGCCTACTAGCATATAGACCAATGTGCCCTAAGCGTCTGTACACGGTCTGCCTTGAAACTGTCGTACCGGTAGCTGAAGAGAGCTGACGAGACAGGTCTGATCCTGTGCTCCGTCTGATTCTTTTGGCAGTAACTGCCAAATACCGGTCCTCATTCGGCGTTGTAACTCGGGGGCGACCTGTGCTGTAACATCTACTCACATTACCATCATCTTGGAATCGTTGCCAAAGCCTGGAAATGACACTCTGGGCGATTCCAAGTTCCTCGGATACTTCCCGCTAGGTACGTCCATATTCCAGTCGTCCGATAATTCTACCACGTAAAAAATCATTCAAATGCTTCCTTTGTGCCATAACTATGCGGTTATTGCACTGAAAGGCTTTTAAAGCGCTTGTGAACAATTTTACTTCTTTGCCACCATTCCTTATATACCCCTTTCTTACACTCTCGTCATTGTGACGTACTATCCGCGCCATCTGGTGGTTTCCTGTAATTTGCATATTCTTCTTCAAGATGAGTGTGATAATTCAACAGGTGAAATTTTTATTTTAGAGTTAAATTTCTGTGTGATTCTGAATTTTCCTTAATTTATGGACATGAGTGTAAAACATACAGTGTGCCCATTAAAGTCCGTTGTCACCGCAATAATGTATGAATAAGAGATAGAGTAATTAAAGTGGGGTATAGGTATTGTAAAGTTGCCATGTGCTACACAAAAAAACTGTTTATAGCGCCACCTGGCGAATAAAATTGGTTTCTGATCTCCAAAACAGTACGAGAATCATGAAAAAAAAGTCAACTACAAAGTTGTTTTCAATTTCGAAGACACCTTCCGTAAGGTAATGTTAAAAATAGAAGGAGTCTAATGCATCCAACGTCTGTACAGGCGCAAGTGGCAGGGATGGTCAGAGACGCTGTGATTGGTGGAACTTCATTATGAACTGTTTGAAGGTCCAACCAACGTTTCTTGCTGACATCATATGGACGGATGAGGCATTCTGTAAGCGTAATACTATACACAATAAAGCAGAACACCTATTTATGGCCATTGAATAATCCTAGATGTACCGTCCAAGTTCGAAATCAAATTCGCTGGTCGATAAATGTCGGGTGCAGAATATTAAAAAATGGACTGATTGGCTCGGTAATTCACGTGATCACGTTTACGGGATCTTAATACTTGTCCTTACTGAAGGATATACTATCCCATTTTCTGTAGGATTTGTCGTTGATTGACCTCCAGAATGTAGAATGTATGGTTCCAACACGACAGCGCCTCGCCGCATAAGGTATCACATGTGACGCAGTACATTCTAGGCACCACCTGGTAAAGGACTCCATTTTAGACATGACATCTATATGAACCTGAGTTTCGGAAAGTGCATCCAATACATGTGTGCTTTTTATTTTTATCATTTTTGTGCTCAAGATGCTTTTCTGTAATGAATCGATGATTCTCAACAACATTGTATTTGACTTTTTTCATGTGTCTCGTACTGTTTTTGAGACAGGGGCGTAGCTACCGCCGTATCAATGATACGAGGCCACCACGCTACAGGGCCCCATACATGTGGAAAATTCAAACACTTTGAAATGTCTTTATTTCTTAGAAAGCGCCCCCAAGGAATTTTGATATAGGGCCCACTCAGAACTGGTTATACCAGTGTTTTGAGATCAGAATGCTAATTCCACATTTATCTGCCAGGTGGCACTGTAAGTAGTTTTTTTTTTGTGTGTAGCGCATCATGGCAACTTTACTATGCCTAGACCCTACTTTTATAAATTGTCGTTCCTAAATTATTTGGGGGACAACGGGCTTTAGTGGGCAAACTGTATCTTTAAAATTTCAAGGTACTCTCGTGTGTTAAATTATCCTAATAAATTAAATTCTTATGGTTTTCTGATATTTAACTAATTGTTTGCATCAATAACACGCTTCGAAAATATATCGACTTTTGCAATTTTTTTTTTTTAAAAACCAGTATTCTAAATTTATTTAAAAAAAATAATATTTTTAACGTGGACTTTTAGAATTTTAATCTATTACTAAAGGTAATACCTGTTCACGAAAAATACTTAAAGAAGAAAGTAATACATCTAAAGTATAACGGTGAAAATTCTTCTGTCTTGATTTTCTAAACTACTGTTTTCCCATAACTTGCGCGCCTGTTAAGCTCAGATAAGACGTAAGGGGGAAAAAAGCTCTAGATAATTCTCACAAAAAGCTTTTGATTATAGGTATTGTATTAAAAAACTTGTTTGGTTGTAAACTTGGTATATGGACAAATGTTTACAGTTAATTTTGTCCTGTTCTTTTATGTATCATTAGTTCTGAATTAATTGAGTTATACAACAATAAATTATTTCCATAAGAATAACTCATCTTTCATTGGAAGAAATATGATAGATAACTCAATTTCTAAAATGTCTGCTGTGTTTACATCCGTAATAGAATACCCTTAGGCACAAGAATGTTAATTAAAATGACAAAAGTTGCTGCACTGACAAATTAATATTTCCTTCCTGACCTGCATACAATTTTAAAAAGAGTTTCGTTTTAAAAACTGCGTAGTAAATTTCTGATAGTAACTCGGAAATTAATCAGATAAAAGTTTCGCTTTTGTTGTAGGAATGCGTTTGAAACGTCAGTACGTTGGATGACGAAAGATGGATTTTATCCCTTAGAGATAGAACACAAATATACTTTGTCTGCGTTTAATTCAGTTGTTTTGCATATGTAAAGTCTTTTAAGGAAATTTTTACCATTTATCATATTTAACAAATGATTACTCCTTTAAGCATTAATTAAATGCTTTGTAGATTAAAAAATACATGTGAAACACTTTTAATATGAGTAAGAAGGTACACATGTGAAAGACATTTGCATGAAGTTATTTCAAAATGTACACTATTAATTAGAATTAAAGTTACAGCACTTAATAGAGATTCCTAATTTAACTTTTTCGTGTGTATAAAGTTTTGAATTAAACTTTCTAGTTAAAGATTATAAAACAATTCTTGTGATTTTAAATTTTTATTTATCTCATAGAAGTGAAATTGTGAAAGGTGAAGTATCCTTGAGAAAAATCAACAAAGTTATTTTTTCCCCTTTTAATAATGTGAACATTACATCATTTTAGTACTAATATCTGCTAAATTTTGAAAATGATTTATTTACAAAGTGTCAAATATCACTGAGAAAAGAAGTACGTGCGTTTTATGAATGAAATAGGATTTTTGAACATGATGTTCTTTTTGTTTTATTATTTTCCTAAGACTATGATATTTTACAAATTCTGCGACTCGTATCTAAGTAATGGAAAGCTATTCGAAGCTTAGTTTTGCTTTTTTTTTGATAAACACAAAAAAATATGTTCTTTTTTTCTTGAACTTTTTCTTGTTCGATTAATTAAATTAAATTATATCTTTTCTTTAATTTAAGTTAAAAATGCTGTAATTCGATTGAAATGTATATAGATCGAGATCACTAAGCTTATTTTGTCGAGTTCGTTTTAAAAAAATTGTTCATCTAAGTTAACTACCTCCCAATTTATATAAATTTCAACTTTGGAATACATCAGCTGAATATAAGAATGCCACTTTTCTTTCCATTTTCAAAAATGATTTAGTATTTATTTATTAAATACTCCTTTTGCATTTTATTACTTTTAAGCTTTTGGATATATTATAGATTTATTTATCCTTTATAATTTAATTATAATAAAATTAGTCCTCTGTATTTATAGAAGTGTATGGGTTGAGAATCCTATTGAAGTTGAGAGGTATGTGATTCTTTTATCGATAGGCTGCAAATAAAACTTATGTAATTAAAGGTGTAATATATTGTATCCTCTTTTACCATGGTTAAACACATTCATGAAAGGAGAGAGAGAACTCCTTAAACTAAATATAATATAATTTATTCGAATCAGTTTTAGCTTATGTGATTATTTTCGTGATTTCATTTTAATATTTATAAGAACCATACTTGGTAATTTCAAAGTTCACAAGGATTGCAATGAAACGAAGCAATGTAATTGATAACTTAACAATAAAAAATTGAATTTATTTCAAATTTATATATATTTTAGTAGGCTTTTAGATTTCACATCCATATATAAAGACATGTGGCCACATCCATATATAAAGCTTAGTGACTATGGTCACGAACTTATGGCTGACGTTTGTGACTTCGAGACCTGGTGCCACTGAAAATCCGTCGAGCTCAAAGTTGTCCCTTTGACAAGGTGAGGTAGTAAGGAGAATGGGTTGCCAGATCAGGTCGCCACTTGATCGAGGCTCAAAATCACGAGGCTCATCGCCAATAGCTCTCGTGTTGCTTTATAGTGCGACGGTAATATATCCCTTATCTTTACATATTTACTTTCGCTTAAAAGCTTCATTTCAAAAAAAATTAATTTGTACCAGTTTACTTGAAGTGTGTGACGGTTTTGTTTGGATTATTTCTTATTTACGAGTAACTTATTCAAGCCCAAAATTCTTCATAAAATTGCATAACAAACAAGCAATATTCTTTTTTACTTGAACCTCAGATTTAAATTTGATTTGTACATAAAAAAATATATATATATATATTTCAGTTGAGGAAACTTGTTTAAAAGAAGTATCGTAGAAGAATTATCTACTTTTTTAAATCTCTTTTAAATGCATACGATGATAAACATAAGTAATGAATTCCAATTCTATTCAATTATTAAAAATATATTATATTAGTTTTAAAAAAAGCACACACGCAAACTTTTTTAAAATTTTGTGTACCAAAACTACAGAAAGAGTGCGTGTACCTTTCATTCCATCTCCTTTCAAAGAACGTTACATTTTTCTATCAGATATTAATTGATTCTTGGGTTAATCTAAACGATTTTGCATTGAAAAATGAACAAAAATTAATAAGATAACTATGTACTCACATATCAGTTTCAAAGGCTCCCCACTAAAATAAATGCATAAATTTTCTAGTTTTGAAAAAGAAAAATTGTTAGATTGTTTGCCATCAATTTAACTGGATGCATAAATTTCGACATTTAACACGCTAAACATGACATGACATGTAACTTCCAAGTTTCTAATAGTATTATCTAATCTGAAAGCATTGATGTCGCATTTTAGACCTGATGTTAATAACGTAAAAAAGCATTTTCTAAGTCTTCGTATAGGGAATAGTAAATAAACTTTAAACATCAGCATGTCCACAAAATTATCTTAAATAAAAACATTTATACATAAAAATTCTGCAAATATTCGGTAAAAATAAAACACTATGCATAAAAGTTGTTCTTTACTGATGGGAATAATAATTTATTTAGCGTGGGAGTTTTTGTATTTACGTATATAGTAGAAAGTGTTCATTAATTTTAGCTTGCAATATTTTTTCTATGTTCATTATTTTGCTTAAACAAGCTGGACATTTAATATAACACAGCATAGAATGTGATACTTCCATTACAAACCTTTAAATACCGTAATTATGTTGGTTTTAAAAGGAATTTCTACAATGGCTATAGTCATTTGAGAATACAATACTCGAAGTAATTAGTCTTAAATTCCAGAAAGTTCACTTTTAGAATCTTTCCTCTGCTAATGAGTCAAATGTTGTTATGGATGTAAAGAAGTTAGATGAGTTTGTTTTCCTGAACTGAGTAGCATTGTTACACTCATTAATTCTGTGATGGAAACTCAAGTCTTTGATACTTTTGTTTTTCATGATTTTCGTTAGTTCTCATGTACGTTACTTTTACCTATTTTGTTACTTTTATTTACTTTGAATCTATTTATTTATTAATAATTTGTTTCTATTTATTCTAATGAAAAGAATTTTTGAAAATAAATGTAACATTTTTTATACTAATGTTGATATTCAAAAAGCTGAAAAAGTACAATAAAGAAATTTTTTCGACTGAAATAACGAAGAAATAATCAAAGAATTATCTCAACAAGATGTTGTATTTATGAAAATGTAACGAATATTAACTTTCTTAAAGTGTATTTTTTAATTTTAATCTATTTTGCTTCAAAAATATGAAATGTTTGTGAATAAGTAGGCACACTACTTGTAAGTCAACTCAAATAAATTCGCTCGTGTGTGCAATTACTCTATGATTTATTTTGAGAATGGAAGTAATTTAGAGCTACAGCTAACGCACATCTAGTCCTTTGCTGAGATGAATTTCGATCTGACACCGTCAGACAGGTGGATTTAGCAACAACAAGAGTTAGAAAATTACCTTGCTCTTTAAATTTTGACGTGTTCATTCTGTAATCTTAGATATTAAACTTTATCAAATGAGTGCCATAACGAAGTAGTTGCATATGCATCCTCTTTCTGATATGTAATCATGGTATGCATCATAAAATCCAATTTATAAGTCCGTATAGAAATAAATATATAAGCAAAATATGAATTATCTTAATCGGTAAATGCAGGAGATAACGTTTCAGAAAAGTGTGTCTTAATTATGTCGATGGTAATTTATTTTTAAGACATAAACTCTTCACCTACTTATTCAAACCTCGTAACCGATAATATTGTTTTTACTTAAAATTTGTTTCATTTATGAGCATACTTAATTTATACCATTTTAAGAATACATTAGAAATACAAGTAAATTGATATTTAAGAATCAGCTCTCTTCTAATTATCCCTTTTTGCACATATGCGGAGTTTTGTCCATTAATGTATTTTATGGAAGATGCATATGCAATTCATATTTTATGACGAAATATATGATGGATTCATGATTAGAAAATTAGGTACGTAACACTAAAATGGTAGTTGTTGTAGATATCTGTTCAGATGATATTCTGAAAAAGTTTTAAAAACATATTTTGAGATAACTATGCTTACACTTAGACTTCCCTTTTTTCTTCTTTATATAATTGTAGTTTATGCATATACAGTGTGAATAGTATTATATTCGTTGCAAATAGTCCGTTGCATGGCTCTATGATGATGTTAAAGAAAATTATAATTATTTATTCTCTTGTAAAAGGAATATGTGGGGGTTGTCTTTCACTTTTCTTTTTCTGTTTATTTTTCCTTTATTGGTATCTTAAATTGCAATAATCAAAATAAGGCAATGCTAATATAATGTCTTTGATTAATTTTATTCTATTAATTTTACTCTCAATTTCGATTTTATTTCTTAGAAAAATAACTATTTTTCTCTTAGAGAAAAAAAATCATTTTCTTCGAAAGTTTAAAGTAGAAGATTGTGAGAGTATTCAACAAAATGTTGTTTAATGTGAGAAAAGTTAGATATTTTGTAAAGTTTCCGTATGTTTGAAAAAGGCAGCTTATATGAGCTCAAAGCTCTAATCTCAATTATAAAGTTCCTCCAAAAATGCAGGTCAATGAAAAATTATTTCAGACAAAATTTGCATAATAGCTTCATCAAAACAATACATGCAAAAAAAATGCCGTAAAATTATGTTTTTTAAAAAAATTCAATACATTGTTTTGGTTACAGAAATGATAGGTTGAATTTCAATCAAAATCATATACAAGGTATAATTTCTTGTCAAAAATCTGTTAATGGTACAGTTAATAGAATGGTAGATTTTGTTGTCTCTGGTATATTTGAATATTTAAAAACAATAAATTTGTGTTTAAATCTTATATTGTGTTCAAATATCTGTCTTATAATTGCAAAGTATAAACTTAATGCAAAATGACTACTGAACTAATGCAAAACTTATATAATTGCTAAATATGTGTTTCAAAATAGTAAATACAAGTAAAAGCATGCTTTACAAATCTATTTTAAAGAAGCTATAAAACTGGTTTATTGTACGCTCCCTGTTGTACTATATTCCCATTGAAAAATTTTATTGCAATATATATTGTCTTTTCTTTTCTAAGTGTTCGAAAATTGACAATAATCTGAAATGGGATGTTAAAAGTGATGTTATATATATATATATATATATATATATATATATATATATAATTAATGTTACCGATTGAAAAATAAAAAAACAAATGATAAAATGTTTGAAAATTTCATTTCAATTGGTAAGACAAGGCTTGATATTACTTTTCTCCGAGTTTTCTTATCTGGAATTCTATTGAAATTTTATTTATTCTATACGAAAGTTATATGTAAGGAAAAATCTCATTTTACTAGATCTCAATAACATTTGATATTTCCAAGTTTTTGAATGTTAGAGGGGGAAAACTGTCTGAGTATTTTGAATAAAAATGTGAATTTACATATATATATATATATATATATGGTGTAAGAGAGAATATCATTTTACTTGCTCCTCAATGACATTCAGTATTTCCAAATTTTTTTTTTATTTCAGAGTAATATTGTATTATGAATAAAAATGCGTTCGAAAATTTTAAAATGATAGTCACGTACTTTTTTGAATTCTGCGAGATAACACATTTTAAGGGTTTTCAATTGAGATTAATTTTATCTATTTGGGAGTTGGAGTGGTGTATTGGGCGCATGAAACATATCTGTTACAGTGATTTCTACAATCTAATTCCAAATATTGAATTATTCACAACAGCCCTTGGCTTCACAGTGATGGCTCGGGTCAGTTCATCCAAAATTTTGTCGACGATGGAGCGAAGCACTTTTTTAGCTTCACTAAATCCCATTGATTTTAAGTTCTTTAGCTTGAATATTGAATGACATTCACCTTTAGGTAAAAGGTTATTCTCTCAGCTTTTCTGTTTTGTGAGACTTAAAGTGATTCTCTAATGCCTGCTTTGATAAGGATTCCCCCTCTGGTAATGAAGGCATTTTTTAATACCTTCAAAATTACAATCGTTTTCTTTAACCCTATTAATCAGGTAGAGACTTCGGATGGATACACTAGATGTAAAATACATCGATTTCTTTCGAATTTTTTAGGCACGGGAAAACTTAAAATAAAAGTTGAAATGGATGACAAGCTTGTGAAATATTTATTCTTTTAGCGTAAAATATATTTGGATTTTATTACAGGATCTAAATTCTAAAAAATGATATCACATGTAGGAATTAAATATGGAGACCACGGTAGCCGAATGGTTATGGTCACGAACTCGTAGCCGGCGTTGTCGAGTCATGGGTTTGAGTCCTAGGGCCAATGAAGACTTACCGTGATGCTCGGTAAATTTGTCGAATGTCTGTCATACCTTTGGCATGGTGTCGAAGTTTGGAGGCAAGTGTCATCTCATGAATTTCTCTCGTCACTTGACAATGGTACAAAATTAAGAGATCCGACGCAAACAGTCCTCTTGCTGCTTCAGATTACGACGTAAATTTAAATAAAGTAATGTCAAGGATTTAAAAAATTTTCATTGAAATCTTTAATATTAAAGTAGATTAGAAGCTCCTTGATCGAGTCTCTAAGTGGGCTCAATGTCGTCCAATTCACAATAAAAATCCGGATGAAACAAAATAACCAATACAATGCGTCAAGGTGCGTAGCTAAACACTCTGTTCACAGTAAAAAGAAATAGTATTTTGAAACAAAATAAAGGAAAATGGTAGATTGTGTTGAACAAGAGATAATTTAAATCAATTACTTGGATTATGTGTATAAAGCTGAAAAAACTTCAAAGATCATAAAAGTCTTGCATTAATTAATTTCGAAATTTTTAAAAAAATGTTCGGTTTAATCAACATCCGGTTTAACGGAGCTCGAATTAATGAAAGTTTGCTATATGTAAAGAAATTAGTAGCTTTATATTTACAATATTTAAAAGTTTGAAGAAACTGGTTGGTTTTTTTTTTAAGTAAACAGAGTAAGGAAGAAACGTTGTGCAATTACAAAAAAAAAAATCATCCTTGTGAAAATAGGTGTTATATATGTTATTTATAAGATTTTGATTATGATATTTTCAGGAAGGAAAATAATTTAAATTTAAAAGAAAACAACAATACGTTGAGAGGATAATAACACTTTGAAGACAAAAAACGTGAATTTTCTTTTATTTTTCAACTATCAGCGACGGGTGACAAAAATTAACGTCATTTACAGAGATGACACCCATTACGGAATATATCAACCAATCTTTGTAAGAAGTATTTTTTAAAAATATTTCTCAAAATAGTAACCACATCACACGTTGAACTCAAAATTTTTCTACATTGTAAGGCAAGTCTGTATGATAACATTATTACATGTATAGATAAAACTATCAGCAAAGTTGAACTAAACATATTTTTGCGAAGGATGTCTCGTATGTACTGCAAATAGTAAGAGCGGTACTCGATATATTTGCAAATTTTGTATAGTACTTTTCTATCACGGAACTTATTTTTAAACATACGCCATTAAGCAATATCGGAAGAATCATTAACATATTAAATGTACTTTTATAAACGTTATATTCAATTATGAATGTCTCTTGTTATTAATTTTTTATTAAATATTTGCAAAAAATATAAACGGGAATTCAGGACACATACTTTTCACTGAATACCTTCAATGAATTAAAGATCTAAAGAGAATAAATTACTATAACATTACTTTATTTAACTAAATTGTAAATTTCCTATTGTACCCAATGAGAGTTCCTTACTTTTCAAAACAAAAAGAAATCACGTATTAAAGAGAGTTACATCAGATTTTCTAATCAAGTCGTAATAATACCACTAACCATGAGACGATAAAAAGGGCTTCTCAAAAAATTGGCGTGGAGGAGAATTATAGGTCTTTTCAAACATTTTTAACTCGATGTTTTGATTCTATTTGTTTTTAAACACTGACCTAATATGAACCATTTTCCTTCTAAATAAAATAATTGTTTTACAAATACTTTTCTTTTTATTATAGGATCTCCACTATGGTTACTTTTGCATATTGCTCCTATAAAGAACGAGAAAGACATGGTTGTGCTATTCCTCCTCACATTCCGCGATATAACAGCCTTGAAACAGCCCTTGGAAGACGATGCATCAAAAGGTAAGCTATAATATGCACCCTTTTTAGTCTCATGTTCCCCTCAATGGCTAATAATTATTACTGTGAACCAGAATATAAGTATAGTTTATGCTTCAGGGTTGAGCAAGTTCGCACGACTAGCGAGGTCTGTGACGAGAAGTCGATCCGTTCTTGTTCAGCAGTTTTCGATGCACCTGCCTATAAAGACAGAAAACACAAAACAATCGCAGATTGCTCATGTAAGTAGTCTTTACTTATTAAGCACAAAATTGCTCATTTGTTTAGAGAAAATGGTTATCAGTATCAAAAAAGTGTTACTTAAAAGTAAACGTGGAAAGAAAATAAAGCGAATTTTTATCACATTTCAATGGCAACGAGGTACGAAACGAGTTGTTTAGTAGACAAAGAATTGTATGTTTTGAATCTTTATTTTCAAGTTTATAGTATTTATGTTGTGTGTGGAGAAGAATGTGGAATACAAATTCTTAATAAATGATGTTAATATTCATTAAAAAGGGGATATCTGCTCTGAAGAGGTGGTGATAATTGTGGAAAAAGAGAAGTAGTAGATTGCAAATTTCGGTTATATACAGTGATGTTAATTACACCAAATAAAATAAATTCTTCATGCAGTCTGATTCACTTACATTTTTAAATTTTCTAATGTTAAAAAAAAAAAAAGAATTAAAAAAAATTCTTTCCAAAATAAAAATTATTATTTAAGTTATTAACTATTAAAATTTAATTTATTGATATAGAAAAATAAACACATCAGAGTTACAAAAGCTTCTCAATATCTAAATGTTGAATTTCATAAATTCAGTAGTAGAAATCCATTCTTTCATTTTGGAAGATATATATAATTACATTGTATTGGGTATCATTCAAATAAGTTCATCCTTTTTGAATTATCAAATCTTTTTTTTAAAATTATGTGTTTTGATCTTCATTATATAAATGGTTTCTATGTATTAATCCTGAATCTATTTTTTAAAAAATGCGTTATATTTATAAGCGACTTTTATTAACCCAAGGATTTTTGACCCATTGGATATTTCTGAATGGTTGAAGATAACTGTCAGGAAAAAGGACTTTTTTTTAAGAAACCAAGCTCTACTTCATAAGGGAAACAAACCAAGAAAAATTGAAAATGGTTAAAAAATGCCTTTAATATGACTGTAATATTAAAAGGGGAATTTACTGATTTTTTTTATTGTGTGTTTGTATGCATGCATTAAACATCCTTTAATATTACAGTTAAATGAAGTGTTTTAAAATAAAATATTAGTGAATTTTTAGGGATTCTTAAGTTTTCTTTTTTGATTGCTAATTTTAAAAATAGCAATCAAAAAAAGCACTACCAAAAGTCTTATTATATCCGAAGATACTTTAAAACGGACAGATAATTTGTGCACTAGTTCTTGAGAAAAAAATATTCTTTTAAAGGAAAAAAAGAAAGAAAATTATTATTTTCATGCTATATTTTTGTACTTTGTAAAAAACTAAGGAAAATTTCTTAAATTTATGTAAAATGCCATACACATAGAACACTATAAAATGATTAAGTAATTTGAAAGATTATACGTGTTCTAGCATTTTTTATAAATTTTTATGCTTAAAAGAAAACCAATTTGATTCAGATCCATTTTAAGGTTTCCAACTAAAATTAAAGCAGTTGAAAATATTACCATTTGCTTTTGACTGGAAAGTTTTCCCATTAAGTATGGATCTCTGAAATAATATCCATAACAGGAGTTAATTGGGCACACTAAATGGAAATGACATAATTTTATTTCAAAAGTTCTCTGAAAAAAATTATTTATTGAAATCCTTTTCCATTTAGCAGTAATTTAAGTATCTCTCAAGATTTCAAAAATTCCAATCTCCCAAATAATTTTGAGAATATATTAAAATATCACTTGAAAAAAATTTTGTGATAGGAACGATAACAAACAAAAATAATTGATGTGTATGCTGTATAACGTAAAACTATAATATTTAGTGAAATATTTTCCTAGAGAAAAGGGTAAGTGTTAAATTGGAGAGTGAAGAAATAGGTTATTCTAAGACGGTCAACACATGGAAGAATAATCAGTCATCTTAGTGATGTTTCAATCTTGTTTCATGACAGCTGACAAAAACAAGCTTTCTCTACCACTGAAGGACTCTTTTGGGGAGTTCTTTCACAAGAGTTTTAAATTTCAGTTTATGTACAAAGTTTGTAAAAGTGGACCAAACTTCTCAATTTCTGAGGAACTTTCTGAAAAATATCATCTTCAAAATGTTCCAAGCGAAAGATAAAATCTTTAAATCAGCTTCAATTTTTATAACATATTTCTTTTTTGCTTTCATGCTATTTTCCTTCATGGTAAATAACGACACAGGCTTTATGAAAGAACCGAGTATTCCTTCGTATTCAGAAAACCTTAAATATTGATTTCCAATATATCTTGTATCTCTACATTAAATAGATTTCAGATAGTTTTGAATTTTACTTGAAATGGGAATTTGTAGATACCGGGAAAAAAACTTTGATACGCCTATATGGAAAACGCCAAAAAAACAAAACTGCTCAAACATGGAACAACTTTCTTTGCGTGATTTATATTTGGTACAGAAAATTCCTAAATTTATTTCTATACATGTCTCCTTCTTGTAAATTATTCTGAGGAATGATTAGGATTTAAATATTAAGTTATAGAATTATTGAACTTTATAGAATTACAATTTGTTGCCAAAAGTTAAAAATGTTAATCGAGTCAAAGCGAATAGGAAGGAACCAAACACAGTTAATAAATATTTTTTGCAAATTTCTAAAAGTATGATAATTTAAGAAACTTGGTAATACTTGGTATACTTGTCAAAGTAATACTTTTGGTAATGACAAGGATTGTAAATTTATGATTTTTAAATTCGCGACTAGTGAGGATATTAAATTACGTATGTTTCAAATTTAAAACAGAATAAAAATAAAATCAAAGGATATATATATATATATATATATATATATATATATATTAAAATAAAATAAATGAGAAAGTTGTATTATCAACAAGGCCAAATAAGAAAGAAATTGGATTCCAAGAAACATAACAATTGAAGATACAGAAAGAGATTTTGGACCAAAATGTAGACCTGTTATGATTTCTTATGTTGTCGCTGAATTTAGCTAGTGAATTAGGTTTAAGCTGCTTCATTACCACCTTCCTCGTACAGCAGAAATTTTCGCCATAATAGAAAAAACAGAGCTATGTTGAAAAATTAGGCCTATTTCTATCACACGTGGAGGTAAAAACAGGTAATAAAATAAAATGAAAAATCAATAGAGAAAAATAAGGTTTATCTCATACAGAAAAATATTAAAAACAAATTCTATAGGAAAAACTAGGATAAAAACTTACATGTAAAAAATACTTAACATACGGAAAAAATAAAGTCAAAGTAACTTAGTAAGAAAACGTGCGCTAAATGACGTGTTAAAATTGAAGTGTTAACTCAAAAAAGCAAAAATTAGTGGCATCATCTAGATAGTTATATACATACAAAATGATAAATGTCATCTCTTATAGTATTTAGTGTGAGTTTTCTTATTTGATTTTTATGAAATATAGTTTAATAATTCATCCCCTTGATTTTAATTAATCGACTTATATTTAGTTAAAATGTGTATAGTATCAACTTTGAAGATAATGTATTGTTCATTAGGAGTTATTATATTGAAGATAATACGTTTTTCTTACAGATTTTTATTACTTTTTTCTTCCAATGTGTTAAATATAGAACTTTTTTAAATGAAAGAATTAGAATCTCACACACGAATTTTATATTGTGTTGACTAACAGTTCTTTGCAGAAAATAAGTTGCACGTATATATCCTCTCCTCAATATTTTCGCCATAATAAAATTTATTTTTATACAATAGACACAACAGATTCCCAAACCTATTTAATTTTCAACACAGGCACCACATTTCCCTGAGAGTTTCAAAAGTTGAGGATTCAACTATTGATCGGGTTATTTACACACATTTTTTTTTCACATTCAAATAAATCAATCTTTATCACTAAAGAGTTTGCACGGAAACTGATTCTTTTTTAATTCTGGAATCCTAGACTAATTAGTTATCTGAGTCTAAGAATTTATTCGTATGATTCGAGTTTTTCCTTACTATAAGTTTTTTTTATTCTTAAACTTAGCTTTCTTTCGTATAGAATAAAGAAATAAAATTAAAAATAAAACTTTATTAAGAACTTTTGAAGCACGTAAATTGGATTTCGCCCCTTCTTCCTTCCGTGGTTCGAACGTTCATCTGCAATACTAGCTATTTCTTCGACTGCTTTTCTAGCATTCAGTTTTATTATTTCTCGCAAAACGTTTTTTTTTTTTGTGCTGAATAATTTGATTTAGAGTTTTATTTTTATTTCAAATTATTTCTATAAAAAATATTGATTTTCAAATGTCAGAAAATACCGAGATTCACGTGGAGGACACAAGGTGGGGGGGGGGGTCCCTAGGTCCAGAGCCCGCCCCTTCAAAGTCCTTGATTTTTTTTCGATATATTATAATCTTAAGTATATAGTGCATAAAATTTAAACATTTATCATAAAAGATTAATTTTATTAATTAATGCTAATTATTTATTCAATAATTAAATTTTTACTGTATTTTATTCCCGAAAATCTACAAAATCAAAGTAACATGTTGGGCGGCGTATTGGAGTATGATACGAAAATGGTGGTCTTTTGACCCTGGACCTATTGAATAATTCCTGTGTGCGCATCTGCTGAGATATATTGTGTTTTATGTTAAAAATAAGTTATAAATATGCAATTCATAAAATCACCTAATTTTTTAGTTCTACATGAATTCAGCTTATTGGAGTATTCATTTTTTTACTTTAACACCGAATTTTTGGCCTCACCTAAAACTTTGTGGACTAAAAGGTTTTTTCCCGACCATTTATCAACGGCTAAAATGTAAGAAATTTGTTACTGATTTTAAGTTATCCCAGATTCTAACAGAACATGGAAATTTTAAGAGCTATTTGTTTAGGTTTAATTTAATTGGTTGTGATATTTGTTCTTGTTATTAGATTGCTGAAACTGCGGAACATGTATTGTAACCTACATTTTTGTACAAGAGAAAATTTTAAAAAGGTGTTGAAACGAGTTTAGAGGTATCTCCTGGTCACCTGTTTTGTCTTTGTTGGTCAATAGTACTGAAAGTCTTAAGAAAATGGGTTTACTGTATAGATTTTTATACTTTTTTATTTTTATTTATATGTTTTTGTAATTCCTCCCATCCTTTTTATTTTATATCTTTATCTTAAAAATGTACTTTTAATTTTGTTTTAAATTATATAATCAAAAAATGATTTGAACATAAATCTAATTGGATTTGATTTATAAATTAATTTCAATAACACCTGATCGATATAATGTTCCTTTTAATTTTATTTTAATCGGCTGAATCAAATATTTTGTAGTAGCATCTGTTAAAGATCTGTAGTTGTAGCTTATTTGTTAATAGAGTGCATAGGACAGAAATCACTAATTAGTAGTTCTGAGTCGAACTCAAATCATTCAGCCCTTTAATCTTAAGCAAAATTACTATGGATTCCAAATCTAATCCAAATTACTATTACCAACTTAATCGCTCATACTAACTTGAATCAAAAGTACCAGATATATGTATTATTATCTCAATTCTGCTGTTGTCGAAATAATAACGAATGTAATCTTCCTATTAAGTAGATACTTACATAAGTATCATAAATTATGTAATCGAACAAAAGTAGCTTGGAATTATTAATGATACTTTTAATGATCATTCTCTCGAAATTGCTTTATAATTCCTTCCACAAACTTTATAAAAATCATGCATTCGGTAATTATAACGCTATATATATATTTATATATATATATATTCACTATACAGAAACTGACACTTCTTAAAAATTATCCAAGTCTAAATTTTTTTTAAAAAAAACCTATTCTCTCTATTCGAGAAAAAGAATCCTGGATCCCTTTCTGAATGTGCCTCTACATGTATAGCATTCAAGTCCAAACAGTTATCTCTTCTAGAATTATAATGATGGAGTGTAGATGTATTCTTGCGGATTGGCTACTAGATAGATTCTACAAAATTCTGCGGTCAACTTGTTGTCCTACTTGAATCTTTTCCAATTCCTTGATCTTGCTGAGTAGTTGATATGGAACAGTCGAACTGTCGCATTTTATTGTAGAAAACCGAGAGTATGGGTAATGGAAGAACCCAGTAAGAAAATGGGTTACAAACATTGGACGAATAAGAAGTAGGGTAAACAAATGAAAGAAAAAAGTAACTAAAAATTTCAGTCAACACTTATTTTTTGCGTCTTTTTCCCATTCATCAATAAGTTGACTTGGCTAAAAGAGTCTTTAATTTGATTTGCATTGGCTTGTAAGAATTAAAATAGAGAAACAGAAAAAATAAAGATTAATTTTCTGCAAAATCAAGTTACTAAATTTCATCTTTTCTGTGTTGGTAAATTAAAGGTTTTTTAGTGGTAATAAAGTGTTAAACAGAAAAATGAATTATAAAATACTCCTAATATACTAAAAATTTTGATTCAGAAAATTTCGAATCAATATTTTTGTTATTGTTACAACATAATGCGTATCTTTCCAGATTTTTTTATCTCTACTTGATCTAAAATGTCTCAATTTTTTGATTTTTTAAGATGGTTACGCTTAGAGCCAGTTAAGGGATGCGGTAGTCATGGTAGTGAACTCGTGTGTGGAGATGATGCATATTAAATTTGTCAAGGCTCAAAGTCCTCACGTTTACGGGGTGGGAAAGTTTGGAGAGTGGAATGTCAGCTCAGGTGGCCACTTGACCGAAATTCAAAATTGCGATGTCTGGTACCTATAACCTCCGTACAGCTTCAAAATGTGGTGTTTATAAAAAATCAAATCAGTTTGAGAGAAAACTGAGATAATATTAAAAGTAATTTTCAATTTGTTTCGATTTACGACACATATTTAACTGTAAAAATGTAGTGAAATGAGATCAAAATAAATATCGCAAGATATATTGTAATTTTTCATACAGAAATAAGCATAACAAACCTATTACAATTTTTGGGCAGTACTTGTGAGAGCCTTGAAACATAAAAACATAAAAAAAATCATATTTTTAATTGAAAAATACTTCCTTAATTTTCAATTTTTTTAACTTTATTTTTGTGTTTTATTTTGTTTAAAATTTATTTGAACTCAAGTTTTTTTTAAAATTTTGTTATTGTATTTACTGTAATTGTCTTTGATGAGAAATTTTCTTATAGGTATTTATATATATTATCATTATTTCAATTATAAAATTGCATTTAAATGCTTGCTGTTAATATAACTACAGCTATATAAGATGCTAACAGCTAACGCAATATAACTTGAGCTAAAAGATGCTTACAGCTAATGCAATATAACTAACTACAGCTATAAGATGCTTACAGCTAATGCAATATAACTATCTACAGCTATAAGATGCTTACAGCTAATGCAATATAACTACAGCTATAAGATGCTTACAGCTAATGCAATATAACTACAGCTATAAGATGCTTACAGCTAATTTAATATAACTACAGCTATAAGATGCTTACAGCTAATGCAATATAACTACAGCTATAAGATGCTCAGTTAACACAATTTTGGGGGTAATTATGAAAATAAAGGAGGAATTGTGCTTATAAATTATGTTGCGCCAGTTTTTTTACAATATAAAAGCAAAAACAAGAAATTTATTTAACTCAAAAACATTTTTCAAAGTTTTTTTGTAAAATGTTAAACATAATCTGTTATTGATATAAAATGAAATTTTAAGTATCGGAAATAGGCAGTTGCTATTGGCAGAAATCATATTTTCTTTTTCATCCAGTCAATATTTTTAGTATTTCACTTAAGTTAACATTTTATTTCCCTTTTCTCTGTCAATTCCATGTAGTAAGAAACCCTATAAAAATACTCTACCTTTTCTTTATTGCAAAAACTTTAATATTACTTTCAAAAAGAATTCTTTTCAATCAAATTCCTAGTTTTACTACTCATCACCGTACATTATGAGACAATTTGTTATTCTATCTAACCTTATCAATACTTGAATTGCATCATTTGCCAAAAAACTATTCGCATTAAAAACAGCTCGTGTTACCCATGGGGTCATAAAGGAGAAAAATATGAAGCTAAATTGAGAAACTCATCTTTGTATTGCGATTTTAACACGGAAAATTTATCTTCAAAGTTTATCAAAACTCCAATTATCCATTCCTCTGCCTGAATTTAATGTCTTCAGCTTATCGGCGAAGATGCATCAAGCAAATGAGATAGGTTGCTGTATAGTAAAGTACCTTAAATTTTTCGATAAAATAAACTAAAATCAAACAAAGAGGAGTAACAGTTGATGAACGCTCATTCTAACTGATCTCAATAATAACAATGTGAAGCATATAACAAAGAATAAAAAAGAAAAATTTTTTTTTTTACTTTCATTTCGAAAGAAAGAATATTTAGGTGATATTTATCTCAAAGTTTGGGCATGTTACAGCACATACATGATCAATAAATTTTGTTTCAGGCTCTAAGAACTTGTGTTAATTAGGTGACTGCATCAATGAAGCTTCTCTTAATTAATATTAATGATTAACTTTCTCTGCCTTAAGCACTCGCCTCAAGAATGTTTATTTTAATCCAATTCAGTCGATAGTCATAGTAAAATCAATCTAATAGGACTTAAAAATATCCCAAATACAATGCAATATTTTGTATGCATGTTGGTAGTTTACTAAAAAAAAACTCCATTTCCATTCTGTATAACATTTACTGAAACCTATGAAAAAGGAAATAATTCTGTAAATTGTATGCAATTGTATGAAAGATGATTCGAACCGATGATTGCTTAATCAATGGAATTTACTGCTAGAGTAGCTAAAGATAAATCCCTTTTAGTGTCGGTGACTAATCTGCGAGATATCTCATTGCTTAGGTTTGTCCTCAATACTTCACTTAATATTTCAACATCTGCCTCATATTAGGGTTTGTGTATTTCGAATGTGTTATAAAATTCCTTAAAATTTAATTTCTTGTCTTAAATGGCGTTATTAAACTGTTTGTTTTGTGTCAAACTTTTATATTAACAAAGAAATTTCACTGAAGGATAATGTGTTGTTCGAATGGAGAAATTAATTCAACCCAATACCAGGAACAATTATTTATATTTAATAAGATTTAAATGTTATTTCTTAATGTAAAATATTTTCAGATGATCAGCTTGAATTCCGAAGTCCTTCCTCAATACCGCCAAGAAGCTCCCAAAACTCCTCCTCATATTTTACTCCACTACTGCGCATTCAAAGCCATTTGGGATTGGGTAATATTGTGTTTGACATTCTACACAGCCATCATGGTGCCGTATAACGTGGCCTTTAAGAATAAGACGTCCGAGGATGTATCCCTACTCGTCCTGGACAGCATAGTGGACGTTATCTTTTTCATAGACATTGTACTTAACTTTCACACCACTTTCGTTGGACCAGGGGGGGAGGTGGTTTCGGATCCTAAAATCATTCGTATGAATTATCTCAAGAGCTGGTTCATCATCGACTTACTCTCCTGCTTACCATACGATGTTTTCAACGCATTTGATCATGAAGAAGACGTAAGTGTGAATACTAGAGTGTATTTCTTTATTAATTGATTAGTTGTTTTTCTACTTTTCACCTTGACAATTCAAAGGCATCAGTAAGTTGCTCCTTACTAACCGGTCATATCTCTCTCATGAATTTCCTAAATGTAATTTTCGTTTCTACCTTATAAAATTACCCATGGATGCACAATGTATTTATAAGATGGGTCTATAAAAATTGTACTTTTAAAACAATTTTAATTTCTTGATCAATTTCACTTGAATAGCATATTTAATTAGAAGTAGAGTAAAAGTTTCTGCTTGTTAAAGTCAAATATTTTACTTGCATTCCAAATATCAATTTATTAGCTGATTGGATTTACTTTAACGTCTTAAGGCTGTAAAAAGGAATTAGAATATTTTCAGATAAAATGGTGTTACTCTGAGACCAACTGTTGTTGTCTTAATAATACCATTTCTTTGCTAGCATAATTTAAAATAAATTTACTTTGAATTTAAAGTACTTATTGAACTCTTTAAACGTGAAGATAACTTACAGAGGGTGACATGGAATCAAAGACTGTTCATTAAGTGGTTGTCTGAACTTACCCTTCATTACTTCTTGCATGTTAAGGGACACGGTACCCTTTGGATTTTTTTTTTATTTATGCATTTAAAAATTTTTATTTTAGCATTTCATATAATGTTTCCATTTAATAAAACAATATGAGGTGTCATTTTTTTTGCACATATTATTCACACAAAATTAAAGATTGAAATTCTTTAAAAAAAATTTGGAAAATTAAAAATTTTACTCTTTTTGTATTTATTAATATTTTAAAATAAAATTTTTTGTAACATTCTTAAGGATGTCTTAAACAACTTTAGCGATTGATTTTACAATAACTTAATTAGTTTTGGAGGAAAAAAATAAGATGTTCGTAGATATGCTAAAATTCACCCAAAAAATCAATGTCTCCAACATTTAAATTTCTTTTTAAAAAAAAGTATTCAGTTTATAGAAAAATGAATTCCTAATTTTGTTTTTGTTAAAGTGAACCCCTAATCAGTAAATGTCTTGAAAAATACCGGTTTTTTTTCAATATAAAACAAGTAAAATTAGCACAACTACAAAACTAAAGAAGTGCCATCATCAACAACAAATAGCTTTCAATAAAAATTGTAGTCACTAAAAAGTACGGTAAAGCGCAATACAGTTATGGTTAAAACAAAATAGAATTTATTTTTGAAAAGTAGCTGATAAAAATTAGCTTAAAATCACTGACACTCGTGGTTGAATTTCTAAATTCGTTTGTTTACATTTTTAAATTAAATACTTTTCAACTTCTAATTTTTAGACATACAAAATAAATATATCAATCGAAAGGTAATCGTTTGAAGAATATAACTAAATAAAAAATAATTAAAAAAGATAATTGGCTCATTTTTGGGGTACTAAGTCCTCTTAATCATTGTAAATTGCTTAAATTCGAGCGCGTGATTCAAACTTTTTGGAGTGAATAGTCCTTAAAATAGTGTGAAATGTATCTAAGACTTGAAACTCATTGGTCAACAGAGCTATTGTAAGTGGGACTAAGAGATAACATCCCTTCGGGAATTCCGTAAGTGTTTCATTGATTTATTAGTTCCATCATAGTATCTTATAGTCTGATAGATATTTCTCGTTTTGTATCTGGAGTAAGTGGGAAAAATATACCATATCCGAAAGAGGAAAAAACCATTAGAATGATGGAAAAAATTGACTCCTTTTTTTCAAGTACTGATGCAAATTTAGGGCAAATTTGAAAAATTTATCTTAAAATAAAAAGAAAAATTTAATAGTAGAAAGTTTGATCTAGACGAATTTTTATATACCGGGGAGAGAAAAAAATCCATTTCCTTATCTCTTATCAATTTGTCAAAAATTGTGTAACATTTTGATAGGTAATAACGGAAAATTTATTTATAGTGTCACAATAAACTTTCTCTCAAAAACTTTCTAATCGATCTCACAAAGATTTCTATCCATAAAACATATTATCCATGAAGTATTAATGTTTTCACAACATAAATGTGCTACCACCAGGCGCAACGGTAACGGTTTTACAATTACGTGGAACCTCAGAGAAAACTCTATTATCCACTCAATCATAATAAGTTGAGAAGAAAAAAATAAGAATGATTTGCTAAAGTTGCATAAAAATAAAAAGCAGTCCACAATGAGTGCAGCGCAACAACGCTGGTGGTGGGGTGAGAGGGGAACCACTCATCCAGTTGATTTAGTTTGTTTCGCTTTAGGAGAGCGAAGAGAAAATAACGTCACATCTCTGACAACCAAGCCCGTGTTTCAACCGGCTGCCGCATCTCGACGGAACGAGGGGAGAAAAGGGAGGAATTTCTTTAATATCAAAGATTAAAGAGAATGTTATTTTTAAGTCCGTTACTCTAGCTGCGTGTGGTTATTGAAAGGATATTTTAAACAACCACTTGGAAGAAAGTAAGAAAAGGTGGAGAAGTTTAAAATAGCAGAGCACTAAACGCGTGGAAAAGCTTGCATGTAGGGTGGTGGTGATAATTAGAGTGAATGAAGTCTTGCAAAAGAAAACAAGTGATAAATATTCATAATAGATAAAAAAAAACACGATTGATATAAGAATTTCCTAATTTGTATCAAGACATTCTCATCCTTTTCAGAGCCGGGAAGTGTTGATATGAGTGGTTAAGGACTGCTCCCTCTCTCTTGGTCTCTTAGAAGAGCTAGGGATAGAATTATCATAAGCCGGGATTTCTCTGAACCACCAGGCGCGATGATAGCTTATATGGAAGAAGTTTTTCAGTCATTTCTGAGTAGTTGTTTCTTTTTGGCTTTAATAAGATCATCCAATTATTACTATTAAGGATATTTCGTACCAAGTACTTACAATCTTAGCATAAGGATTTCACTGAATTGGATTATAATTGCATTCATTTTCCGATTCTTTGCGAGTTAGAATTACTTTTAACCTTTTTAATTTATTTCCGCCTTTAAATGATCATTTCCTCATTCTTACAAACAATATATTAACTATAAATTGTTTTCCATGTTTTCTCTTGAGAATAAGACTTTTAAAATACTTTCATTATAAGAATATTTTTAAAGTTATTTTCCTATGGTGGAATTTTAAATTATTTGTATTTATGTATCTTTAAATGCGAGTAATTTATACTCATCAGGTGAATGAGGACTTAAAAAATTAAAGCAGATTAATTCCTTAAGTTCTTTAGAAAATTAAAGGCGGCAAATTTTAATTTTTAAACGTTTAAAAAACTTGTTTCGAGATAAAAAAAATCATGGGCTCTCGTGATAGGATGACTTGTCCAATTGTTAAACTCTTTGTTTTTAATGGATGTATTTCAGATGGTGACATAAACATAAATATTTATAAATCTATGAAGGCAAAATATCTTGCATCTGTGCAAATGAATTTAGCACAAGCTATTTCTTTTTTCTGCTTTGTATAGTATATACTTTCTAATTGGTTTGAAGTATTCCTTTTACACATTTATTTGTGTTCCTACATAATTGCTAATCCACAAAATAACGCGTTAATTACAGTTAACGTGCAAACAATTATTTTTCACTTTAGGATTATGTTTAAAATATGCAATTAAATCCAAATTTTGGTGATAAGCTGTTTGCCTGTTAAGGAACAAAAAATCTAAGGAAAATATAATCAAGTAAAAACAACGAAATATTGAAACAATATTAAAAATTCCTTTGTCTTGTTTTTGGAATGCAAGAAAGAAAAAAAGCCTTTTTCAGTGTGTTATTCTATTGCCGTTGTTATAATGTTTAATCTTACTTTTACTACTTTTAAATGATTCAGCTTAAAATTTCACAAAGTGTTAACTTAATCGTAATTTTCTCCCACTCACTCCAGAAATTACGAAATTATTTTTGTCGTATATATCAGCGTTTCTCAAACTGTGGGGCACTCCCCGTAGGAGGCGCAAAACTCTACGAGGGGGGCCGCGATCAAATTGAAAAGTCGAAAACAAAAGATTGTTTAAAAAGTTATTAATTATCTGAAAGTAAATAAACATAATACACATTTAGACTCAGATATAGTACACTTATAAATTTATAAGTACTGCACAATGTTTTTTAAAATTAGTTTAACAATAATAAGTTAAGAAAAAGTTTAATAATTACTAGGAACCCCACATGGGCTTGTCATGTATTAAATTATATGTTAAAATTAATACTGGGGGAGGGGAGGGAGAAAAAGAATAAATATGCAAATCTTCTTAAATGAGTAAATCCTTCGCAAACCATGTCCACGTCCTTGTATTGCATTCCAAAACCTTCGGAATAATTTTATGGATAACAGTGCACAGAAAAGTTTGAAATTCGGAAATACGTATATATACGTACCGGGGTAATTAAAACTTTGGCTGAGCGTGACGTTTATATTAGCCGGTGGCATTCAAGAGGTTAAAGTTGTTCTGTAGCTTTAGCATCAAAGTATAGTGCTATTGAATTCAATATATTGTTATTGTATGGAGGGGGGGGGTGATGAAAATTATGATTAAATATTGGGTCGCAAACGTAAAAAGTTTGAGAAGCACTGGTATATATGCTTCGTTTTATAATAACTATATTTTGTGCCTGATTATTATTAGATTACATAGCATTTGTTTCTGGTTGTTTGAGAATAGTAAGTGAAACATTTTTTCCCATGTTTTTCTTCCTAAAATTCGATTTGCTTCGGTTTTCTTCTCCTAAATACGTCTGTATATATATATATATATATATATATTATTTCAAAATATTAATACTTCAGAATTTTATTTCGAAATTTTATTTAAAGTTATATTAGTTAAACTTTTTATGCAACATCCTTTTTTAATAAGTAACTATCAAAATTCAGTTACATTTTATACATAAAATAATCCATTTCGCTAAAATATAAACTTTTGTTCAACCAGTAATTACTTTCCGGCATTTCTATCCTAATAGTTTTTGTAATCAGACCAAGATCTTAAAAATAGCTTTTGAAACTTATTCTTTTGATTTTCCCTTAAACACTTCCTTTCCAAATAATTTTTTTCGAGCTTTTTGAAAAAAATATTTTGAAGACCTCAGACTCTGAGTTAGAATTAAGAAATGGCGTTTTTCTCACAAAAGGCGAGGAAAACGAAGGTCCTTTTCATTGTTGGTACCAAGGCTCACTAAAATGATGCACGTTGTGTCCCAGTAGCAAGGTATTGGGAGCCTGTTCAGCGCCTTGAAGGTGGTCCGGCTACTGCGTTTGGGTCGCGTCGTCCGAAAGCTTGACCGTTACCTGGAATATGGAGCTGCCATGCTTATCCTCCTTCTGTGCTTCTACATGTTGGTTGCCCATTGGCTAGCTTGTATATTCTACAGTATCGGACGCAGCGACGCTGAAAATGGTGTCTCCTACAGCTGGTTATGGAAGCTGGGTAACGTTACACAACAACAGTTCAACTTCAGCCGTACCATTAGCAAGAACCAAGTGAAGTATGAACTGGTTGGTGGTCCACCAAGAGGAACTATGTACATAACAGCACTTTATTTTACCATGACCTGCATGACTTCTGTTGGCTTCGGAAACGTTGCAGCAGAGACCGACAACGAAAAGGTTTTCACCATTTGTATGATGATTATAGGAGGTAAGTTTCTTTTCATAAAATGCCCTTAAAAACAACATTTTAAATGAATCTATATTTATACTTTATATATACATTTATTTATAACTTAGTGTACTTTTATGAAATATTTATTACTCTGCACTTAACACTTGTGCATTTATTTCGCTTTGATGTTTTCTAAGATTGTATAGTCATTTATGAAGTTTTCAGTACTTTATTACCTGAAAATTTTTTCAAGTACCGTAAAATCAGGCGTATAATGCGCACTTTTAACGCAAAAAATAAGATCATAATTTAGAAGGGGGTATACTCCGGGTATAAAAATGGGAGCTTTATAAAAAAAGATGAGCATAGAAAAAATTAGGCCTATATATATCGAATTACTGTTTATTTATAAGAAATGACATTCCTTATGATCTAAAAGGTTCGTAGTTCTAGAAGTATATTGTTTTTTTTATCTAAAGCTTGGAATTATACCTCGAACAAATGACTCGAAAACGTAAGAGCATTGCGCACGTACATTTCAGGTCTCTTCGTGAAAAAGGAGGTGGGCATTATACGGCGAATATACCTAATAATTAGAAGCAACAGCTTGAAAGTATAAGTGCGCGTTATACGCCAGGTTTTACGGCATTTTAAAAAATTGGTATGAAACTATAACTCATTTATTAGACACAAATAGCTTACGACTGAGTTTTTTAAAAAACTTAATCTTGAAATTATAATTTTAAATCATACGTATTGTGTGTGGATTTTCCTTTTTCATCCCTTTTTTGTTTTCATTTGTTCTTTCTTATTACTTTTAATAATAAAACGCACGAATTCTAATTTTTATCCAAGGAAAATGCGAGTTGAAAAATTGGTAAATAAAAACCTTATATAACAGATAAATAAAAGCACTGGTAATGAAGTAAAAAAAAATAGCTGTTCAGGTCGTAAATCATGTGCTGTAGAATGGAATGTAGATTTTTTTTAGTCTTTGGAATAATTAAGTATATCAAGGAAAAAATAACTCTTTTCAGAAAAAAAAAATATTCTTCATGAAAAATCTAAAAATTTTATTTGTTGAACCGAGATGGGGAAAAATATATTTTGCAGAATAAATAAATGGTTTTTAGAAAAATTCTACATACTGTAAAAAAAAGTTCAATTTTATAAAAATTAAATTTAAAGTTCAAATTAATTGTTAGTAGAATAATAATCTTTACCACAGGTAAAGTGAATAATAATTTAAATCCTTATTTGAATATATGGTACTTTAGACATTAAGCGTTATTCAGTTCCAGGTTTTTTTACTGGTTTTAAAAAATATCTTTCCAAAATGAAAAAAAAAAAAATCGAGAAATTATTCTGAAAATAAAACATGTATATTTTAAATATATATTTAAAGTTTGGTTTGCTATGGAAGGCTCATAAAACGGATTAAACATTGAGATTAAAAATATATTTATCAAACTTTGATCCAACTAGTTAGAATCGAGTATAAAGGAGAATGTTGTTGAAATATAACTAATATATATTTATTTAGAGAGAAAAATATTTGATTATAATCCTCAGAAACATTTACCGTCATAAAAAAGGGAGTTTTCCATATTTTTTTTATAACACAAAGTCTAAAAGCCTGATTAAAATATCCAAGTAAAGTTAGCAAAATAAAGTTTCATAAAAGTAATTGAAAATAAAGAATTAAAAAAATTGAATAATTTTGACTCTACATGCAATAAAATAATATTCATTTTATTTTGCACAAGAAAAGAACATCAATTGATTAAGGACTTCACAAAAATATTTAAGTAAACTGATCAGATAAATTGAATCACAATTTTTAATTTTTTCAGTATGATTGCATGGAAAACCTTTTGAGCCTTTCCATAATAAAAATTTAAAATCTCCTTAAAGTTATCTGATACTTTAAAGAAGGTACAAATTTTAATTCTTTTAAAAGAACCCTAATTTTTACTTTCCACAATCATGTTTCCTCTCAATAAATTTAAATTAATTCGTTTTTCTACACAAAAATAATTCCAAACTCCAAAAGCATTTTTTTTTGTTCAAACAGACAAAAGAAAAAAAAAACTTTAAAAGTTTTAAAAGCAAAAAAAAAAAAAAAAAAAAACTCCCACAAGATAGGGAAATATATAAAAAAAAAAAATTTTGAAAAAAAAAAAGTCCAGAACAAATGAAAGCCATTACTTATGAGTTTATGACGCTTCCATAAAAAAAAATAATACCAACAAACATAAGATGAAAGAGATGATTAAAAACAGTAAAGCCAAAATAAAGGCCATAAAACCAACGCAATAAATCGTCCTCTGAAAACATCTTTCGCAGCAGCCATAAGCCTAGCAAGCAAAACAAGCACAGTAAAGAAGAGCAAAACAATTCGAACAACCGCCAAAACGATCAGGGAGATGCACACAGTCCAAGCAGCGGAAATATATATTAATAAATCAGAGGCTGCAATGCGGAAACACACATTCAATTACGTTTGGCGAGGTGGCAAGAGTTTTTGGTAAAAACGGAATCCTAAGTACCCAATAAGGGGTATTTATCGTGCATAAAGAACATGATAGTAAAGAGACACTTGGATGCAAACAAATGTATCTATCTGATTGAAGCAGTCTATGTAACAGAAGGTTGGGAAAACGTTTTGTTGATTCGTTGAGGAACAAATATGTGTGTTAACTGGAATTGTTACTGAAAGAAATTTTTGATAAAGAAAAATTATCATTATTTTTACTTTAATTACTGAAAAATGTGAAAATATAATTTTTGTTCATTTATTATATTTTTATGATTGATGTAAAAAAATAGATTAAAAAACATGAAGTAACCAATCTAAAGCACGTTTTACAATTGCACCTCGCGTACTAATAAAGTAACTTAGAGTTGCATTATTACATGGAAATAATTATTGAAAAAAATAACCTTGGAATGGTTTTATGCCCGTGAAATTTGCCAAAGCTTTAGTTCGTGCATTGGCGTGATGTCTAAATTTGAAGAGTACTCTCAGGCATCGTCCTCGTTACTTGACCAAAGTTTAAAAGTTGCAAAGTGCATTGCTAAGAGCCATCGTTATTTTAATCATAAAATCGGAAGGCAATTTCTCATGCGAGGTTGTTCGCGGAAAAAGGAATTATAGATCATAAATAATTCAAATAATAAGAATTATTTTTATAATTTTTTTAAAAAAGAATACTTAATTTTTCAATAATACAAGCATCAAAGCTTATTGAAATATATTTTATAGAATGCGCATGATTTTCAAGTTTTTTTTTATATCTATTCATCTTGTTCAGCATGCTTTAACTTTAGCATATTATTATTATTATTTTGCTAGGGAGTATGGGATCTAAGATTATGTGTGTCCGGATAATATTTCAATTTATTTTTGCTCATGGTTATTATTTGAAGATTTTTAAAATTTGAGCTGTATCGTGGCACGCATTCGAACATTAATTATGAAGATATTTCCTTTTATTTAGCACATCATCCAGTCAGATAACTAACGAGTTTATAGGTAAAAAGAGAAATTTTTCATAATCAAATAAGATCCAGATACCACATAAGCTTCTGTAGAATTCAATTAATTTCAGTTTCTTAAAATCAGACTTATCCAAAGGCAGAGTAATCTTCCCATTCAGAGACATGTCTTTTAATTTCTTCGTCGAGTAATTAAACATTGAGAAAGAACTCCAAAATATAAAACTCGTTAAGATAGCAACTAAGCAAAAGGGAATTTCTAAAGAGAATTTCCGTTATCTCATTCTACAGTTTACGAACTAATCATTGAATCAAGAGTTTTAGAAAATTTGAAATTTCTTGACAGTAGGGAAGAGAAGAATGCAGTCCCTTAAATGGTGATATCCGTTATCATTAACTAACTGACAGTGGGATCTAAAAAGTATTGAATATTCTTTGAAGCTTGGAGGTGATAGCGAAAAGTACGATCTTGTTTTGAAAAGGCCTTGTTTTTCATTTAATAAAGTTCAACGGTGTCCATTAAAAGTAAATGACATCATTTGGATGAATAAGTGGGTGAAGAATTCCAGTAAAAATGTTAGTAAATTTATCTTGAAGTTTTTGATTTTGAAATGGATAATTGTTTAATAAGGAATTTTTAAGTCTTCATTTTACCTAACTTTCCCCTCAGATGGAATTTTAGACTTGAAATACTTAGGAGTCTTTTAATTAAATAATTATTATTAATTTTAGCTGAGCAGTCCATTTCTTCGAAAGTAAGAAACTTTTCAAAAAGTATTCGATTGTCTCGTAACAAATAATTCATGGCTGAAATGTATTTCTTTTTATGATAAAGGTACATATTGGGAAACAAATAGTTATAAAAGCTTGTGTTCAAAAATGTAAGAAAAACCTCAACCTCATAAATCTAAAATTTAATTTTCAGTAACTTTAGGTTATAAAGTCGTGGAAAATATGTTTTATAGTCATTCTGTTCAAAATTTTTGACAGAATATTAACTACAATCAGCAAATAAGATTACTATAATTTGATTGCTTTTAAACTAAAATGTAATTACAATTGAAATGAACATTTGTGTTGAATTTTAACCCTGTTATACGCGACTACATGCTTGTATCCATATTTTTTTAGCTCTGCTCTACGCAACTATTTTCGGTCATGTGACAACCATTATTCAACAGATGACGTCAGCGACTGCTAGATATCACGAAATGCTTAATAATGTACGAGAGTTCATGAAACTTCATGAAGTGCCAAAAGCTCTCAGTGAACGTGTTATGGACTATGTAGTATCTACATGGGCCATGACAAAAGGAATAGACACAAACAAGGTAGAATTGAATTATTTTTATGTTTATATATATCAAACATAATAAGCATGTTTAGTATGTCTTTTATTTCTTGTGTAATTGTTTTTACAATTATAAAACTCTTAATTCTCCTTGTTGATTTCTGAAAGACGAAAATTTTCTCAAGACTGTATATTTGTAGAGTGTTTTTGAATAGTAGCACTTGCTCACCGAATTTTGTGCTTCAAAGTCCTTTCTTGCAATTTCCTATACTATTGTGGTAAGTAATGTTGCAAATTTGACTAAATGAAAAAATATGCAAATATCGTAGAAAATTTTTTTAATTTGTGATGTTGCAATGCAAAACCTTTTCTGAAATTGAACAACCATCCAGAAATAAAGTTGAACTTTGTATCGAATATGTAATGATATATCAATATTGTAATGTGCATTAAATTTTATAATAGTGTTTGATGTTTTACTTCGGTAATTATAAATACCCTCAATTTTTGTCTTTCATTCTATTTATTTATTCAAATTTAGCCATAAAACTAAAAGATAATTTAGCGAAACACAATTTATGTTTGGAATTAATTCATCAGACCTTATTAATCTTGACCAGTTCCTAATAATTATTTACTAGACCATTTAACAGTTAATACAGCATAATATATTTTTGCTACAGTCTACTCGTACAGTAACGGATTGATTATCTTTTATAAAATAAAGAAAAGTATAAATTTTTCTCAAAATTAGCTTTTAGGTGATTAACTTCTCTAAGGTTAGATTCCAGGAGTTATCGGAAATATTTGTCCAGAATAAATGTTGTGGTATGGAGCAGGAAAAATATATATCAAGATAAAACCAAGCTCTTTTTTACCTTGGCAGCTTTATGTATAATGATTTCTTTGGGTACCACACACTATTTTCAGTGAAAATATACAGAATCTTCCGATGTGTAATATCACAATATCAAAAATTCGATGTAGAGAGTGTGTATATTATTCATATCAACATAAAGGTTTGATTAAGAATTTCTCCTATCAAATATGAGTCTAGAAGTATTTTGAGAATAAGAATTAAATCTATCGATAATGAAAAAATTCCTTCATGGCTAAAGCATTCCCCTTCTTGCGTATCAATTTATTTAGTGATATGAAGTTGTAAGAACTCCATATTTAAATTTTTAGCCTTCTGTTAATGTTTTTCCATACCTCTAAGAATTTCAAACTAAAGCTTAGTAGTTGCTGCTATTCACATAAAAAAATTTGAAAGAAATGAAGCCAGAACTATAAGAGTCCCTCATTTGTTCCGAAACTCTTAAGTTATAAAGGGGAAATACACATGCACTGTTTGGATGGAGATAAATATTTTTAATCTTGATTTGGGCATTTATTCCTAATTGAATTTTACCGAATCCAATACTTAAAAAGAACAAATTATACTGCATACCATACGAATCAACACTTTTTCTGATGGTATACAGTAATTTGCTGCCCAAAGTTATCACTGTTATTTTTAGCCACACTTCATAAGTTTCACAATGAAATACGCCACGTATGGTACTTTCCCTGCAGTAATGCTCTCCTTGTGGTAAAATTGAGTTTTACTGGCAAAGTTCGCTTCTCTCTCCTAGCGTGAACTGAAAAATAAGATTATGGTAATAGAAGAAAATGCGATCAGGATTACCAAAATGGTGAATTTATCGCCACAGGTGACTAATTTGTCGAAAAATACATTATCGCCAAGGTATCATCAAGAAGGCTCTAGGATCGATCCTTCTAGAAATTACCATGAGGCTATGTAAAGGATCTTTGAAACAATTGCTGTGTCAGTTCAGAAGGGAGCTCAATCGATATCTAAATCTGCGCGTGCGTGAACTGCGATAAGAGAGAATTTATTTGTCCGAGTTCTCCTGCTGCGGTGAAACTGTTCTTGAGAGCCATTTCTGATACGTTGTAAAGCTTTTTTTATAGCGAGTGCCTTTTGCACTTAAGTAAGTTAGAATATTTCTTTGTGTGGTTTGTCTTCATGTAGTCATCCATGTCAATCAATAAATCTTCTATTTTCAAATAATTGGATTTTCAATATCTTTTGAGGTAGCTCATTTATTGGGGGAGGGGTAACCAACTGGTATTTGGTTCTTAATTTGCATCCAATGCTCATGAGTTGCTTTTGTATTGAATTCATCACGCATTCGTATTTCTTATGGTCAAATAATTGAGATATTTTTTTTTTGCATCATAACATGACTAGCATTCATCTTAAAGTTTCGACAAATTTTACGAAGTATCTTTAGAGAAATTTTTTGAGCTCAAGTTGCTCACAAGTAAGCGTTTTTGTTGTTTGTGAATTCAATGTATATCTTAATTTGTATTTTCTTACCAATTGTTTTGCACTGCTTTGCCAGATTTGATTCCTGCATCGTTAAACCTTACAAGTGCTCATTCTCAAACACAATGCCAATGAAACCATTGTAAGTTTTAATCTGTGGTATTTCTTAATAAAGTATATAACAATAGTTTCAATGAGTGAAATTATTTCTTGTACGAAATGGCTTCTAGGCTCTTCCCCTCAAAGTCATTTTCAGACATTTATTTTTATGATAATTTGAATTTATGAAACAAAATACAACTTGGAAGTCATTTCGTAATTCACAAGTCATTTCGGTGCAGAAAGAAAAGCAATTAAAAGCATTAAGATAAATTTCGGAAGTAACACTTATAGATATTGCATGCCATAAAGTACAGTTGACTCTATAATGCCAACTTCTCGCTGATTCGAAGTATATGCTCAGTCCCTTGAAAAATTCTTGATATTTAGAACTAAGCAATACGTTTGGGTACATTCAATATTTCGAAGTCAAATCTGTGGCTGTGGTACTTTCTGTGTAGCAATTTTTAAGCAATTTCATATAATAACTAAGATAAAGTGCTCTAGTTTTTGTAAAAATTAAAATATCTCTTATCCTGAAGGTCTTTTAAAAATGAATAACAAAGCAATGCATCAGAATTGAAAAATTGAAAATTTGTTTATAAACTTTTGTTACAGAATGGGCTCCGTTTATGTTTTTGTTAGTAAATGTTTACCAATTTGTCCCCATTTTAGAAATAATCATTTCTTTTTTTCTTATAAATTTTAGCATATTTTTCTTAAAATGTACTAAACAAATCTAAAAACCACAAAAAAAATCCCCATACCTCCATTTTTTTAAAAAAGTTGTTGCAAGTAGTCAGATATCTGCGTGTCAAATGTTTTTGGAGTTTGATATTCCGATTCTCCTATACATTTTTCTCGGTCAAAAACGTCTTTGCAGTAATTCTCAAATCATAGATTACTCCAATTAATTGTCACTTTGCATTTGCATTAGAAAATTTGACTAAATAGCCATCTTTAAATACTTACTATAGAATTAGAAATATTTATAACTACAGCGTTAATTTAAAAATAAAAGAGTATTAAGTTTTTGTCATTAATTTTAAATCTCATTAGATTTAGAGAAACATATATTCAGGAAAATTTTTTTTCATGAGTTCCTTTGGGCTCTTGATTAATGAATCGTATTTCGTTTCTCAATATCACATTCTTGTCTGAAGCAGGATCGTATGATCCAAATCCTTGTTTTTACTATGATTCCAGACAATAGTATAGCTGCAGTAGCCGATGGATCATAGCTCACGGCGTAATTTCTGACGAGTAGTGGTTTTGAATCCCGGTGCACCTAAAAGACCCTCCATGTGACCCTCCACATTAAAATTATTATTCGCCATTCTTAAAACAAATAAGTTTTCATTTTCAAATCCAGAATATAATTAATTTCTTGAATTTGTGCTGTTGAGTAATCCACAGTAGGGTCAAAACGTTCCATGAATAGGTTAATTTACAAATTATTAAAAAATAGAGCAATAATTTAATGCTATTGGCCTTCAAAATACTGCCCTCTTGCATCTACACCAAGGGTGTCAAACTCAATGACTGATTTGGGCCAAATAAACAAGGTTTAACTTAAGGTAGGCCGCAAAGAAAATAAAAATTCATAGAAACGTAGGCTTATTTCTAAAAATACATTATAATAAACATATATAAAAGAGCAAGAAAAATTTAATATATTCGTCTTGACACTTGATATCTCTTCTCTACTACTATCTTTTCTATTTCGAGAGAAATTTTGATATTTTATTATACATTATTGTGTGCCAATATGTTGGCCTCGAGTTTGACACCCCTGATCTATACACTTGTTCCATCGTTCGTAGAGCTGTTCAAAAACTCATGTAATCCATTTTTTGAGAGGTCCTTCAGTTGAATCGTCGCATTTTGGATCACCTAAACTAAATCTCCAAAACGATGTCTCTTTAATTTCATTTTGAACCATGGAAGATACAAATCCTCTGGAGCTGGAATCGTTTTTGTTTGCTTTCTTCAGCATCTGGAGCGTTTCAATGGTGATTTCTCGAGCAAAACACAGAGTTTCATGTTTACATGCTGCCACAAAACGATATTGCAAAATCCAACGAATGAAAAGTTTGCTTTGTCAGAAATAATCTGTACCTAATTCCAGCAGTACAAGAAATGCATTCCAGATGGCTACGTGTTTTCCTTAATGGTGCAGCCAACCCCCGAAACGGATATTTTCCCTCCAAAGAACACTTGCGTGAAGGTAGGGGACCATTCCGGGAACTTTTTGACTCTAGTAGTATATTATTCTATTAACCATTTCTGCCTATCTAATATTTATTCCCCCACCCCCATATCTCGCATGAGCAAACAGTTGTTTGTTTCGCGTTTGAGGAGTCTGCCATAAATTCAGTGCTTTTATATGTTCTACCAAAATTTGATGTTTATATAAATTGAAATATGAATAAATCTTTGGTTTGATTCTCTTATCAAAGTTATTAGTCTTTGTTTGCAATCAGCTTAGTTATTAAGATGAGCACTCTTAGGGGGATTTTGTGTTTATTAAAATGGAATAATATTTTTTATTGTAAGTATAATGTCATAATAAATAAAATATTTACAATAGACAGATGGCAGTACTAATTATATTTCATCAAAGAATAATCCTTGTGTCATTCATACCCCCTATTATTTATTCCATACAACTACAATTGTATAAGAATTAACCAGCAATTCAATATTTTTTTTTGTTTGTTTTTAGAGTTTTTCTTCAAGAAATTTACACTTTCATATATTAGTATGAAAATTTTTTATTACTAGATAGCACATTTGGCTGTGGATGGGATTACTTCTGGATCCTTAACATTATCTATATTCCAAAAATTATAAAATCAATAATATTGAAACAAATATTTAATACTAAACATGTTTAATAAGTTAGTACCAATTACTTAATAATTATTCTAACTATTAAAAATTCTGTGCGATAAATTTTCAATAATTATTATTTTTATTAAAATACGTATATCGTTGATTAAAAAAATCGATGAAAATATAAGGAACATACATTTAAACAACCTTTAATAATAGTTAATCATATACATTGGAAATCGAGTATTATTAACAGCTGAGAAAAAAAATTACGTTCTTATTTACCAGGTTTGTATGATAAGACATCATTAGAAATACAATAGTAAATTGCTTTCATAAACTAATACGGAGCATATTGACAACATATTCTATTTAATAATAAAATAATTTTTGCGTTAAATAAAAAAAAACTGAAAATTTTATAAAAATAGTTTTATTAAAATAACTATCTACTTATAGTTTTCAGTAACTGAAACCCAAACTCAAAATGAATTTTTGCATTCGATACCTCTGTTGTGCTGACGTCAATAGAATTTTCGAAAAATGAATAGTCTTGGATTTTGAAAGTACCTGAGACATGAATTATTGCGATTCTTTCTCTGGGAATGCTCTAAGGAAATGTTTTTTTATTATTCAAGATCAAGAATTCTGATGAACATAAGGCATCTGTTAAAATTTTTTTCAAAAGCATCATTCATCGTTCATAGTGAATATAAAATAATCCATAATTTATAAATCTTTTGGAAATGATAAGTATGAGATGGTAGCAAAACTTTATTAATTGGTTGAATATTTTAAACTGTACTTTGAGGTAAAATTTGTAGCATAGAGAAAGTTTCGCTTTTTGTGTGCAGAAAGTTAATTTGGAATTAGTTAGAAATGCGTCCGAATGACTTTTTAGTAAAAAAAAAGTAGCAGTAATCATTCGCAAATAAATATGTTTTGTTTATTTCTTACATTTCTTTACTTTTTAATAAAATGTTAATTTTGAAATTTCAATCTTTAAAATTTTAAATTTACATGAATCAGCAAATTGTTTCAAAACAAAAAAAGTTTTGCTAGCTTGAAATATTCCAATTTTGAAGCTGATCTTTTCTTTTCATTAAGGTTCATAAAAGAAATAAAAGCAGTGATTGTAGAAAATGTTATTTTCCAACAATTTTTTTTACAAAAATTATCAATATCGACCGAAACATAAAACAATAATTGGTAAAGTACCAGACAACTGGAGTTTTTACTACTAAAAACTATTATACAAATTAAAAGAAAAACATACGTCTTATGCAGTAAAAATAAAATTTGGAAAGTCTTTATTACTCATAGTTCTCAAAAGTTCGAGGTCTAAAATGAAAAAGAATGCAGTTCATTTTCATAGGTCTGCTCTAAAAGTTGAGAATGAAACATTAAGCCTCTAAAAGTTTTCCTTTAAGGAATTCGACAATTATTCATTTTAGCCAATTTGTGAGCAAAAACCATCATTCTGATAAATGTATTGCTTCTGTATCTCAGTCTATAGAATTATCATAGTTTTTTCGCAGAATGTTTGGTAGTTTACAGAACAAAATTGAACATTTCTGTCGAATAAAAATAATTTAAGTAAAAAAATATATATATTATTTTCTTAAAATTCTACTATTCCTTAGTATTACTATTTTTTAAAAGTTAAAAATGAAAAGTTAAAATAAGACTGCAATAAGTATTGTTAAAGGTGCTAAAAGGATCCACTATATATATTCTTTTAGGTGGGGGGGGGGAGCATTTTTTCTCTAATCACCACTCCATTCACTCCACTTTGCTGGCTTCTCCTATTACGTTGCAAGACAATCTGATGATAGGATTTTTAATTCTATCTCTCTTTACTTTTGTCTAGAAGTGCTTTTTGCAATCTAAGCAAGGTTAGAAATAATTGGAGTAATTTATTTTTAGGTTACAAATGCGTTTTTTTCTTAATTCTTTTAAAGTTGTCTTTGTTATATTGCTTTAAGATGGAAACATCTTTAAAAGTACAAGGAAAGAATCCGCAGAAAAATAATAGGAATTTATTTTTTAAATGTTTCATATGAACATAACATAATCATTTAGATTGCCTACCAAAGAGATACTTGGTGGAGAAAAAGAAGTAAAGAATACACGCATAAATAAAAGTGCTTTTGAAAAAAAGGCAGCATTTTATATTGACAGGTTTAAGAAAACTTCAAACGTTTCATGCGTAAAAATTGGAATAAAATGGTAAATATTATGTGACGACTGTATTCTTTATTCAATAGAGAATATTATTATATCATTACGATTCAATGGGGAATATTGATATAATTATTACGATTCTGTCTGAAATATTGATACAATTATTACGATTCTGTCTGAAATATTGATACAATTATTACGATTCTGTCTGAAATATTGATACAATTATTACGATTCTGTCTGAAATATTGATACAATTATTACGGTTCTGTTTGAAATATTGATACAATTATTACGACAGAAAAAGCGAAGTAAAATATTTATATAATAAAAAGGACTCTTTATTTTGCAGTTAGCAAAGTTAAGCATGAATGTTTTACTGAAATAAAAGAAATATAAGTAGTAATAAAAACAAAACCAGACTCAAATTCTTAGTTTTAACTGAAATTTACTCTGAATGAAATATAAATGACAAGGATAATTGCATCTCGAAGAGAGACATACAGACTTGTAAAAGATGAATAAAATGTATATTTTTACGCATATATGAAAGATTTAAATTTGCGGAAATATTATTTTGTATATATAAACTACATATTATATAAAATATACAGAGTAGACGTTTTGTTTGATTTATCTCAAAGAATGATGGTAGTTTTACCAATAAAATTTTAATTGGGGAATTTTTAATGTTAAAATTATGGAAAGGGGAATTTTTAAATTACATTTTATTTTTTAAAAATCAATCTACCAATCATTAAAAAATTTCCTGTCACTTTGAATAGTTAAAATAATGTTTCTGTTACCTGTACGTTAATTTCAAGCAAATATGTATCTGTTTTCCTATAAAATACATTCCAAATGTAATGTTCACGATTTTTTAATTCTTTAACATGTTTGTTAGCATTGATGATTCTAACAAATGAAAGGTAAATACGCTGTTTAATACGTAAATTTTACTATTGACAATAAAAAAAAAATAAAAAAGGATATACATGAAAAAAGGAGCTCTGCTTTTAAAACTAGCAAGAAAAATAATTAAGATATGGAATTTGGATTTATTCTTTTTTATCGCTTTTGGTTTGTGAATATGCATTTATAGATATTTTTGCAATTAGTAGTATAATAAAATTGCCATAAATTATGCAGAGGGGTTTGCCGAAATTTGGAAGATTAATGGATTATTTCAAGGATTGGTGATACAATAATCAATTATACGTAGTTCTTTTTCACCTTTTGTCAATTTTGCATGCCATTCAAAATCTGATGTATAAACTTCATAATATTGAAGCAATGAAAGGAATAGTAAATACTTTTAATGCTTGTAGGTTCTCAGTTATTGCCCAAAGGACATGACAGCTGACATCTGCGTCCATCTGAACAGGAAAGTGTTCAATGAACACCCGGCTTTCCGCTTGGCAAGTGATGGTTGCCTCAGGGCCCTTGCGATGTATTTCACCATGGAACACAGTGCTCCTGGAGATCTGCTTTATCATACGGGAGAGAGTATAGATACATTATGTTTTGTAGTTACAGGGTCTCTAGAAGTTATTCAAGATGATGAAGTTGTTGCAATATTAGGTACAATGTATAATATATTCTTTCTCTGTATTGATATTGTTAACAAATAGATTATAAGAATGACCGAGAGAAACGTAAATCAAAAATATATCCAGTAATACTTTTACTTTTCAAATTGTCTTGAACACATATATTAGAAAGAAACATAAATTGTATGGGAATCTAGAAGTACGTGGTATAATCTTTTGTATGCGTAAATGTGATTTGAATTAATATTAAGATACATAGAGATTGTTAGCAGAAAATTCATGGCTGATCATAAAAACTATCTTTGATAAATCACACAGGCACGTGTAAGTAGTCTCAAGTCAGAAGTTTTCTTGAAATTTTGTCACCATACATTAATTTCAACGCTAATTTACAATGATAAGGTTATCAATGTAAGCTTAATAAATGCAAATACTTTATACAAACGTGTTGAGCTTATCAAAATGCAAAAGTTTGAAAGTAAAAAGTGATGTGAATTTAAATCTGTTGAATTATTCTCTTCATGGATAAATTTCTCGTGAAAACACTTGAATGCTACAGTAAAATATTAAACATGCAAACTATGCATTATTAGCCATTAAACTTTCCAAAGAGAAAGGTATTTAGTGAGAGACATTTGACGATATTGATAAGCAAGTCTTTCCAAGTGAAGTAAAAATTTCTGAATGCATTTATATTTTGGGTTGAATGAATATCCCAACATAAAGAAGCGATATAAAAAGTTTCTTAAAAACTTTTTGACGATTCTTGGGGATAGCAACTCGAATTATATTCGTATATTTTTATTCCGTATCCTCGTTCAAGTGTAATGTATTCCAATTTATAATATTTCTCATTTGTTCATAATTTTTCCTTTTGATCATATAGCTCATAGGATTTGAAAAATTAAAAATTATTCAATTTTTAGCCAGTTATTAATCAATGATATATTAATAATTTTTTCGAAAAAAATTAAATAGCTTAATACATTTTTATTACAACAAAGTTGACAGATGTTTTGGATATCACTTTTATGTGACAAACCCAAAAGAGTTCTGTGATTAATAAATGTAAAGTTTTATGTGTAAGCCAATATACGAATGAATAAATAAATATATAAATATTCAGTTTTAAATTGTGTTTGTTATCTTAATTTGTATTACTTTAATTTTTATTTAGAAGGGATTGCAAAGATTTTCATACGAAGCAGGAATACTTTATAGAAACATAATTATGTTCTATTATCTTAACTTTTATTTTTTAGATTAATTTTTAATGTTTTGGAAACATTTTAAATAAAGTTCAAATTCTCTGTTGGATGATTTTTCCACCATTCAATCTTTTGATAGAATTAAGGAGCGAAACATTTAAAAGAATCGCATCAAAACTGATATCATAAATACAAAGGGATGAAAAAATTACGAAATATTTATCTCTGATACTTTTTGATAAATACTTTCTGATCTGAAAGCAAATGCTCAAAACATTGTTTTGTATTTATATCATTTAGAAGCTCAAGTTATAACATTAGGATTTAGATATTTTTAACATTTTTTGATGTATTTTAATTTTCGCTTATCCTTATTTTTGTTTTGTTATAGATTAATTTGCTACTATTAATCAAATATTATAATTTTATTTTAGGTAAAGGAGATGTTTTTGGAGACGCTTTTTGGAAAGAACCAACTATTGGACAATCATGCGCCAATGTTCGTGGTCTAACATACTGTGATTTACATTCCATCAAAAGAGATAAGTTACTGGAAGTACTAAACTTCTATCACGCATTCGCCAATTCTTTTGCAAGGAATCTTCTTCTTACTTATAATTTAAGGCATAGGGTAAGCAACTTTATCAAAGCAATCTATTAGTATCGAATCGAATCGAATTTTAAAGTTAAAATTCAAGATAAAATTTTCCACAATAGATTAGAAACATCAACCTCTAGTTAGGGAAACATTTAATAAAATAAACATTTAATAATTTAATAAATTCTGTAACTCACGCATGATTTACAAGCTGCAATATATCTTGCAATTTCTAATTTCCTTTTGGATTGGAAGTGCTGATTTCTATCACTTTTAATAATTTAGATATGAATGTTTCTGGAGTAAATAGTTTTCATAGTAACTTGACTTTTAAAGGAAGATTATGCATATTTAAGTATAAGAAACTCGTGGCTCGTTCCATTCATGTATAATCTATTGGTTTATGAGTATTTGGTGGTATACTTTAAGTTAAAACAAAATTTTGCAAAACAGATTTCTTGATTAATAGATTTCATTCATTTTTTATGTAATCCTTTAACTATTACCTTTAAACCTGTTGTATTGACCTAAGACATATTAAAATTGATTCTTTAAGATAACTATGTATTAAGCTTGTCTTATTTTGATTTGTATAGTTATAGTAACAATTATAAATTTGCTGGACTGGGGGATAAACCTTAACTTCTCAATCTAACAGCAGATATTTGAGAAATGTTAGGGAAAGAAGAGGGAGTTCAATGATTTTGAATTTTCTAAGCATAGAAAATCATAATTTGACATTTATAAATTGATAGTTTGAAGTGCGTTTATGAACAGAATTTTAGAGACAGTCTGTACAACATTAACAATGTCTATTTCTGCCCAACATTAACAATACTAATCAGTATTACACATTATCCTACCTTTCTTGATAGTTTTTTTCTAGAATACTTAAACAATGAATTGCCTTGAACTTAGTCGAGCTCTTTTGAAATCGGAATATACGAATCATACATTATTTATTACATGTACAGGTAAGCATTCCCTTGGGGGGGGGATTGCCAGCTAAGATTTATAAGAGGTTCTTTGGGAAGGTGGATTACCTAGAAACTTAGATTTACCCTTATTTTTAAATCACCCCCAGGAATTACTTTGCAAATTTTGCTCTTTGGAAAATAAAGTTAGTTCACCTTTTTGGTACAATCATAATTTAGTGACATCTGAGGATTTTTGTTTTTGACGTTTAATTTTTCATACAATACGTTTTGCTAAAATGCCTGGAATGTAATACTAACCCTTTTTACTGTTAGGGTGTTCTAAAATTAATAATGAAAGTAAAGATGAGGTTACTTAAGAAGTAAAACGTATAAATATAACAAATTTACTAAACTAAAACAGACGGCTGCTTAGAGTAGTTGGTTAGACGTTGGTCGTGTACGTTCAAGTTTGTGGGTTCAACCCCACCATAAATCGATGAATTTTCATGATGCAAGAAAATCAACGACGTCCATGTCGTATGATTATGCGGCATGCTAAAGATCCCTAGTAGGCCTGTTTAGCTTGGGTGCTGTTGGCAAAATTAAATTCCGAGAACAATTCAGCATCGTCAAACCTCAGAAACCTCCCTCTGAGGAGGAAACTCGGCATCAAAATTATACTGTGGCATTTGGTATCCACCTATATGGTGCCGCACTTAAAAGTGGTACCAGTTCCCAGGGAATGCACTTGATCTTCAATGGTAATTTCCAATCCACTGTCTCATTTGAAAGAAAGGAAAGAAAAAATATTAATTATAACAAAATTTTAATCAATGTTTTAGTGGCCTTGTTATTTTAAAAGGATATTTATAGATAATTCATTCAAGTTACTGGATTTATATTTAGAGATGCATTTCTGAAAGTAAAATCGTAAAACTATTTTGAACACTATTAGCTTAAACGAAGAAGTTGGTTTGCGAGATTTTTATTCCATTAATATTCTGAAATTTGTATTCTCATAAAGAATAAGAATGCTAAAAAAAATAACATGTTTTTTCAAAGTGAATGTTTTTTTCCAGCTAATATTTCGTAAAGTGTCTGATGTTAAGAGAGAAAAAGAATTAGCTGAACGTCGCAAAAATGAGCCTCTACAAGAATTATCACAAGATCATTTAGTAAGAAAGATCTTTTCCAAATTCCGTAGAAACGGATCGTGCGAAAATCGTACTGACGTAGAGATAGGTTCGAGCACAGAGCCTACATAAAATCGAGCTAATCTGAGGCTTGCACAAGTGAATGATTCCACTGGAATCCAATGCCCTACTAAATGGACTGTTACTAAAGATCCTGGTGATGATAAAGAAAACGCTCCTTCCGAAAATGTTGTTAAGAAAGACGTCCAAAAGACTGGAAAGCGGTCCTTATCGAAATGGTCTCGAGTTCTTGCCAAAGAACCAACCATAGAGGAAGAATGTTCCCCTCATTTGGAAGAGGATTCATCCGGTGAATACCAAAAAATCCTTGCAAATCTGGTGGACTTGCGAGTAGATCTTAAATTGGAGATGCAAAGACTTAACACTAAAATTTGCCGCGTTGATGATCAAATTGGACAGCTGATACGATTAGTTAAGCCACCACGTAATGAGAAAATGCCACATCCTTTGTTAAGTTTGCGGCCACCAGAGCCTCAAAGGATCAAGTCTTTGACTCGAAAAGACTCCTTGCCCAAAAGAAGGCCCAAAGATACATTAGTTCGTGTCATGCTAGAGAATGAAATTCATCAAGATAAAGATGTAGCTCCAGATGTCGAAAAAAGTAAGCAGCACTAGACTGAAAGTATATCTATTTTAGCTACCCGGCATCTTAATGTATGATAGGCATTTTGAAGCTGTCAGTTTTTTACTATTCGAGTGAGTTCAGTCTTCCTATATATTCCAAGGGTTCTTTATTGCTATAATATGCCATCTTGAGTCTGCGGAAAGATGATGCATCATTCCAAATCAAGACATGAGCATTCAAAGAAATGAGCTATAACAGAGTGGAAGTTAAACTGTGAATTCTAAATGTGTTACTTTCTATTCAGAGATGTATCATACAGTGCGCAAAATGTTCTTTTAATAGTGTGTTTTTCAGAAAAAACTTTATTAAGAATTTTCATGAAATGCTAAATTAATTTTATTATGAAAAAGTTCTTTAGGTTTCTGAACAAATTTATGCAATATCTTTGCTTCATTAACTACAACAATTAACCGATCATTTTATTACAATTCAAGTTTTGTGGTTTTTTACGTAAGGCTAATTTTGTAAAGAATTCACAAAATTAAAATTGACATTAAAAGAGTACACAAGCAATTTTTTCAATCAACCAATATACTAAGCACATTTATAGTATCAATAGTTTGGAGAGTAGATCTTTTTTAAAGATTCAAATGCAGAAGTTGCTTAAAAATTCTCATGATTTTTATATTCATGTCAGTCGCGCGTAGGTTAAATTGCTACATAGTATAGAATATACGAATAACAAAAAATCACCCAAATCTTACATTTGTGCTCTTGAACTGAACATATTTTTCGTACTGTCTGACCAATGTATAGGAAAGTATAAGTTTTAAGTAAGGAAAAATAGTATCTGAAGTATGAATAGGTTGTTTTAAAATAGAGGTTGTGTTTGTGTGTTTTATGTCTCCTTTGTAGCTTAAATAAGTAAGTCTACTGACGTATGATAGCAATTTGATATTTATTTAAAATCAAAATATTTGAATAAGATTAGGAATATTTTATTGTACAATTTTGCATCGTAATCTTTATTGCACTCTTGTATATATGTAACTTGTACATGTTAAATTATATTTCTAATTTTCAGAACGAATTTTATAAATATTGTTTTGTTTTTAATTTATCTCTAGTGCAGAGATTAAACATAGAATGAGTGGTTAAATGGATGCAATAATAATTTTAAATTGGTAGATTATGAATTTTTGAAATACATAAAAATAAAATTTTTAAGATTAAAATGTTTTAAAAATATGTTTAAGTCCGATGTCATAACTACAATGATATTTGGAATAACGGCATATGTTTTTACATCAGATATATTTTTTGCATTAAATGAATTTAAGTTGATATTTATTTTTATACTGTAATGCATCTTTTAAAAAAATGTCTCTATTTCTAAAAGATTTGTATTTTAAAAGTGATTGTAAAAAATGTATTGAGTGTTCATAAGACTCGAATGCGATTGTTTTTCGCTATCGAAGTAATGTGAGGCTGAACATTTATTAAGATCATTGTATTTTTTTCTGTTTTTGCATTATTTACTATTTTGCACATTTTCCTGTACACATTTTAGGGATCATCTGATGTTAAAACACTGGTAATGATATCATTTTTACAGCATTGTTACATTAATGAGACTGTTTTATTTTGGTCATCTCATGGAAATTGTTGAATTCTGAAAGGTTGGGAGAAGAGGGTGATATTTTTATCCACAATTCTGATTATACTGTATATATATATATACTGTTCATAGATTCTCCTATCAAAAGATGCACTATTTTGAATTATTAGGTCAAATATTATGAATTTTACTGCATGTTTGTAATAAATGTTCTAAATATACATACTGTCGTTTCTTCTTATTTATGAGCTTTCTTAACATTCAGACAGACAGTTACATTCAAAAACAACTTCTTAAGTACACTAAAATTTTGATAAATTATAGAGAAATGTGAAAAACTGAACAAAGTCAGTGAACTACAAAACAAAAAATCTTGAAATTTCAAAAGATTATGAAAAAACTGGAAAAGTGAAATTTTAAAGGATTATTGGAGTTTATTAAAAATATAAATTAATCTAACTATATAAATTTGAAATGTTCCATAATATCAATTTGTTACAGAGGTGTTTTAAATGTTAAATATCTGCAAACATTTCTTTATGTTTAGTTTACATGATGCATCTTATACACAAATTTCTTATATAAATATTAAATTTCTCTTAGACAAATCATTTTACTCAGCGAGTATATTTGCGAAGAAATAATAAATTATTCTAAAGTTTCACTTATGAATTGTTGAAAACATTTCACTTGTTAAGCACTATAGAACTCTATAAGAAAAATAGAACTCTTTAAGAAATATATATGTAGTATTAAAATATATTTTTATATTCGGAATCGTTTACTTGAAACCTTATAAATTCTTTATGCTGAAGCATACAATATCATCCCATATTTTTCCTTCAAACAATAAACTTTTCCCTATAGAATTAATACCGCCCCTGTCTAGAAGCATAAAACAAATCCATGAGAACACCATAAATCATGATACTGGGGGATTTTGCCTGTGTTTGCTGTTTCTTCATTTGAATATCGGAGCATCCTGGTCTTTTGTGTGGTTATTCTCAAATATCGTAACATGTCCCAGTCTTCTTCCTATAAAGAGACCCCAGTGTTTTCAATAAGAAAGTTGAATTCTAATACTCTCGTTAACTTGTTGATGCATCGGAAAGTTCTGTCCGTTTCGGTAACAACAAGTATACGCATATTCATTTGACGCATATTTGGTTCTCTTTTCAACCTAGAAAAGGAACTTAAACAGCGATGATTCATCAAGCGATCCACGACAACCTATCAAGTTTATTTACAAGAAATACTACATAGCCTTGCAAAAATTTAATGAAAATATTTGGTGATGGGGAACAATTTTTCATAGAACACTCAGGAAAGTGTTTGAAAATTTCAAATAGGAGATTTCTACCTTTCTGATAAAATACGCTCTGGGTGACCATCTTTGATTTACAACAATGCTGTCAAGACCATGATAGAGGAAATTCCTTTTCCGATACCATCAAGTATTGCGGAAAAGACATGCTTCAGCTCAACAAACTATTTCGAACCACATTCGGAAACTAGAATTGGTTTGGAAATATTCCAAATGGGTATCACATAAATTGCAATGAATTTGAAAGGATTTATTAGTTTGTTTTATTTTAAAAAAGAACTTTCTAGTAGAACTTATATTTCTGCAGTATATATGTTTCCCTCACGATAGAAAGAAATGTAGAAGTACCGCATAAAATTAGTAGATTTTGATAAAATAACATTGCCTATATATATACACACACACATTTAAAAACCCTAAATATTGATATAAATTTTTTTGCTGTTGTTGGTGGTGTGTCCATGATGTGCAGATTAATAAAAAAAGAAACTTTATATCGCTTCGAAGCTGTCTTTCGGCAACCTCAACAGCTTTATCAGAGAAGATCAAATCTTCTGGGTCTTTTGGGCTGATCTTGAAACGCTTGTCTTGAATTGTTGGGCAGCTGAAGATATGTTGTGGAGACAGTTGAACTTAAGAGCAGTTTGGGCAGGGATTTATGTTACTTCTTTGTCCGTCAGTTGAGATTTTCATTCCTTTTACGTACTTTGTTCTAAGTCTAGTTATTATTGATGCTATTTAGAGCTGGGATGGAATATTTAAAATTATTGTTGAATAGCCTTCGGCTGGCAGCTGCATTGGCGTCAATGAGGGTCGTGAGGTTAGATGAATGAAGGCAAGATCTGGATTCTTTGTCAAGATATAAAATTTATGGAAAATAAAAGGACAACCCAAACATACACAATGCTTTTTAAATAAAATATAGTATTAATTTATGCAACATTTGGCACCATCTTTCGATTATCTTTACAACTAATTAAAAAAATGCTATTATTATTACATATTGTCATTTCACTGAGAACTATTAGAAATATGATTGTAAAGAAAATTAGCAGGATATACTTGTTCAGTACAATGTTTAATAAAGTAATAAAATTTTTTAAATATACAGTCAGGCCTCTCTTTAACGAAGTCGCTAAATCCCGAAAAAAAGTTCGTTAGATGGAAAATTCGTTAAATAGAGGCTCATCTTTTAATATAATTTACAAACCATATAAAACAAATTTTTAGTTCATAAACACTATATATTAAAAATTAATTATTCACACCTTTTTGTAAATTAATATTTATGTGTGTTATATATCTTACCCATCACAAAAAAAGCTGCAAGGAAAACAGGAAAAAGAATATCGAAGAAGAGATTTATATGTTAATTGGGGCAAAATAAATTATTTTTCTCTTGATTTCTTAATCATAATTTGATAAAAAAAACAGTCCCATTCTCTTCTTGTAATATTAAATCAAACTTTTACCTTTATTTACATACGAAACAGGGGAAATTCTTGTTACTGATACTAATAGTTGTTTGTTGCATTTTCAATTAAGGAACACAATATGTAATTAGAATATTCTGTTAAGTTTTTTTATTCGATAAGGAAACAAACACTTTGGCGTACTTCTAGCCAATCACCTTATGTCCTTTCTGACATGCATAATTCGAAATATATATAATTAAAAACTTGACTTTCTTCAGTTCGTTGAAACATTTTTCGATCATCTTTTTAAACAAAAAGGAGGCTGGTACATATTCTTAATCTCTCAGGATTTAAGTTCTAACGTTGGCGAGGTGTGGAAGCTTGGAGGGTAAGGTGTCAGCTCAGGTGTCTCTTAATCGTGGGTCAGAATTACAAGAGTCGTCATCAATAGTGTGTGTGATGCTTTTCAGTACACACGGTACTAATATTCAATTAACAAAAACTAATCAACGATTGAATGGCTATAAATTTAATGAAAAAATAAATGATCTTTATTCTACTAAACACATTTTCCACTATGTGTTTTTGAAAAAAGTTCAATAAGAAGGAATAAAGGTAGCAGTCGTATACATTAATGGCATTTGCAATAAAATTTAGTTTGCAGTACATCGTTTATCGGAAGCATCAAATATCCAAACATATAAAAAATATGCCAGACATATATATGCCATTGAAGTCAGTAAATACATTTTTAAATGTTGAGTGTTGTCGGTATTTATATAAAATGGTAGGGTATAATTACGTCTAAGGGGTAAGAAAATCCTCACTCTGATTAGTAATGGAAAACAAAACCTGACAATCCAATTCGAGTTTTAAAAATTAAAGCACTCATTATATGTTTTTATTTATTTGAAAAATTTGTAGATAACCACATCGTATAAGCAGTAGAAATATCTTTTGAAAACAAATGAAATCTGAACAAGAAAAAAAATAAGTTTTAAGGTAATAGTAAATCAGATCGTATGATCAAAAGACTTGGGGATAGATCGGTATAAGATCAAAAGAATCAATCGGTTCTTTTAAATTTTCTCTATCAAGTATTTTTATTTTTTAAATTGCTTTTTTTATTAAATATTAGACCCATTTATAGTATAAGCTATACAGTACTCTTATTTAATGTTAAATAATGAAATGAATTGAGTTTTATTTTAAAAGTGTAACCAACTATCACCAGGTTTTCTCTAAATCAGAAATACTAGTTTAGATTGGACTGTAGGAGACCTACGATTTACTTGTCGGGGATCTATTCATTTTTTACATGACGCCTATAATTGACTGCACTTATTTTATATTAAAAAGCCAAAGCAAATTAAATGTGTTTCTAATATGCTTAAAGAAGAGCATTACAACCCTTTCTTAATTACTAAAACACTTTAGGGCAGATGTTAAGACCATCTTCAAGATTGTATATGTAAATATATATATAATTTTTGTTTGGATTTAAGACTTACAAAATCATTTCTATTAATTTTTTAAAAAAATAAAAAAATATATATATTTTGGATTTATAATTAAAAGCCTCTTTTTCCATTTCATCTAAAAATGCAAACATATAACTCCAAAATATGGCGATGAAGACCTGAGTAATAAATTCAATGAAAAAAGAACATTTTATTTCTGTCAGTTGATATCAACAGAAAAAATAAATAGTTACTAAAACCCGATAAAATTCCTAAGAATAAATTTTTTCAATTACGAACCAATTTCAGTTATGAGAGAATATTTAAATTCCTTTATATATATATCATTAAAATTTTAGAGTCATTCTTTTACAGTTGAATACTTTAAGAATCCACCCCAAAAATGGGGGGGGGGGAGTGTTATCAATGAACAGCTATACTTGAAATTAAGCTTAATAACTTTTCACTATCACTTTTTGAAATAGCTGGTGATGAATATATAAAAATAATACACTATAGAGTAACTTTCCTGTTTTAGACAGCCTTTCCTTTGATTTTAAAAAATCTATGTAGACCAGTGCTTCTCAAACTTTCAATATTTACGACCCAATATTCAATCATAATTTTCATCATCCCCCCCCCCTTCATCCAGGCAATAGCATTTTTTTGAATTCAATAATACTATACTTTGACGCTAAAGCTACAATACTACTTTAACCTGCCACCGCCATATATAAACGTCTTGGTCAGCCAAAAGCGTTAATTTCCCCTGACGTATATATACTGTGGTGTATTTAACCGCAACCAGTTAAAGACTAGTAACTGTCACTGAGCGGAAGCCTTCTGTTATGCCACGAACTATTCGAATGTAATATAGTGAACTAAGTGTAGTGTACTGTGCTGTGAATATCGTGATTAAACTAACTTTATAAGTAATATGCATATATTTATTTGAAACCCATAAACATAACAGTTGGAGACGAGGATGTTAGAAATCTTTGTTTGTTATAATTCCGCTTTAAAGAATTTTTGAATATCCTGAAATTATTAAGTTCTCAGATGGAGATGAAGTAAGAAGAAATTTTTTCCCTTTTGGATAAGGCATTGCCTGAAGACGGCTCAAGGTAAAAAAAATCTTTTCTCTTTAATCAGGAGGAACCATGGAACAGCAAATTGCAGAATTGCCCAGGCAAAATCAAGAACTGATTCGAGCGCTGCAAATTAGAGACATTCTTCTAGTCATGAAGCAACTGTACAATTTGAAAAATTTGATGCAAAAAAATTAAGATTTCGATTGTTTCATTGAAAGATTCGAAACTTACTTAGACGTACAGAACGTGCCAATAGAGATAAGGATTTTGTTTCGTCTCTTAGTGCAAAATTGTATCAGTTACTGAAAAATTTGCTGACATTCCTTCCGACCAAACGTTAGATAAGTTAAAAGATGCACTTAAAAAGCATTTGACCCCAAAACCTTTGATTATACCTTCTCGCCACAAATTTTTAAACGAAAACAGAATGAAGGGGAAGGTATTAGTACATACATTGCCGAGCTTAGAGCTCTAGCAATGAATTGTGATCATGATAAAGATATGTTGAATATTATGTTACGCGACGTGTTTGTAAGCGGGTTGCGGGATAAAATTATTTTTTAGATCGATTATTTGTGTGAGGAAGATAATATTAATCTCGAGAAAATGCTAAATATAGCACTGGCTATGGAAAAAGCTTTTAAAGGGGCAAATGATATTATGGGCCGAGGAATAAATTATATGCAAACCTTTAAAAAACACATGGATAAAAAATCCAATTTTACAAAAAAACCAAAAGAAAAAATTATATTGTTCACGATGCACAGGTACCAACCATGCGAAAGAAAATTGTAGGTTTATTTCGAGTAAATGTAATTTCAGTGGGAAAATTGGACACATTAAGCAGGCATGCTTCGCATCTAAAAAGGCAAATGCGAAACCGGCTACACAAAAACAGGTAACTCTATTAGATGAAGCTGAGGATATAAAAATAGAGAGAGAGAATTCCACTATATGAATTAAATATTCACGATTGTGTATTACACGAGGAAGAACCGAAACGACCTCCAACTATGATAAATTTAAAAATTGAAAACAAAAGTTGTTCTATGGAATTAGATACGGGGGGGGGGGGTGAGCGGTTAGTGTAACGTGTATTAGAAATTTCACAGGAAAATTTCAATTAAACAAATTAAACCTACAAATATAGCTTTTAAAACATCTTAAGGAGATTCTTTAATACCATTGGGATACATACCATTAGGAGAAATAAGCAATTATGAAGCTAAATTAAAACTCAGACCAGGAGTAAAAACTATATTTTGTAGGGTTCCTTTGCTCTAAAAGGTAGAGTTGAAAACGAAATTGCAGACTTGAAAGAGAGGGTATTATAAGGGTACTTACTGTTCAGTGTTGAACAAATAATTCTTGTGACGCCCACAATAACAAGTGAATATTTGTCGCGAGAGGGCGCTAGTGTGTATAGAGTCAGTGTATGTGTAAACCTTGGGAGAGAAAGAGCGTAGATGAAAACGCTCTAATAAAATTCTTGTTACTACGGTTTCGTGCCATTTAATTTGTGGTGTAAACAAATATAGAGATAAACAAAATGTACAAACCAGTATCAGTGCGCGTAGATGGTCCGTCAGAGCCTGAAATGGCCGGGACCGAAGATCAAGAATTTTAAACCGTGTGTGTGTGTGTGTGTGTGCAAAAAATAAAAACAAAAGCGCTAACGTGATGTTTTTCGTGGAGATAATCACTTGGTGAGAGGTTAGTCATCCATTTTTTAATAGTGTTCTGAGGTGTAATTATTTTGTGATTGAGATAATTATTTTGTGGTTGAGTTAATTATTTTGTGATTTATATGTGTTTCAAATGTGGCTGAGTTAACTTTATTTTGTGGTTGAGATAATTATTTTGTGAATTATATGTGTTTCATTTTTGTGGTTGAGATAACTTAAATTTGTGATCGAAATAATTATTTTGTGATTTATTTGTGATTGAGATAACTTTATTTTGTGAAAATGAGTATCGGTAAATTTAAAAAAGATGAATTGAGGGCTATTGCAGAGGAGTTAGAATTAGATGTACCTGATAATGCTAAAGTTTTAGGTTTAAGAGAGTTAATACAGGAGAGTGAGATTTACAACAATGATAAAGAAACGTATCAGACTATTGTTGATTGTGTGTTGGAGGAAATGAATGATATAAGAAATGAAAACGAAAATAAACTAGAAATTGAAAAAATTAAACTGTCACAGTTAGAGAAGGAGTTAGAAATAGCAAAATTACATAATCAATCGAGTAAAAATGTACCTTTACAAAAGGAAAATCAAATAATAACAACCGAGTATAATATCGAAAGTTTAATAAAGAGTATTAAAACTTTAACTATCCCAGTACCACAAAGAGCAGAGTCGTTTAATTTATTTTTTCAATCTATTGAAAAGGCATTTAAAACTAAAAATGTTCCTGAGAAATTAAAACCCGAAATTCTTTTGAATATACTAGGAGAAAAAGCAAATAATTTAATGGTTTATCTTCGAGAAGAGGATTTAGGTGATTATGATAAACTAAAAGCAATTGTGTTAAAAGAATTTCAACCGACCCCCTATGAATGCTTAAATCAGTTTAAAAAAGCTCAAAAATTACATAACGAAAGTTATGTTCAATTCGCATCCAGATTAAGCGCAAATTTCAATTACTATTGCCAGTTGAGGGAGGTAAACGATTTTAAATCAGTTTGTGAGTTAATTATATCACATAAGATAATAGAGACTTTAGACAGAGAATTAAGTGCGCATATTGGCATTAAACAAGGCGAAATTTGGTATAAACCACAAGAGTTGGGTCGTGAGTGTGATATTTTTATATCATCCAAAGGAAAAATTAAAGAACAAAGTTTATTTACAAAAAATAAGCGTAATGATGTGTATAATCATCGTGGTTCAAAAAATATTGCAAGTGTTAACTTTTCTTCTATTAAAAATGTGAAATGTTTTTGTTGTAAATCAAACGAATTCCACCCGCTGTATTTATGCCCCAAATTTAAATCTCTCAGCGTCAGTGAAAGAGTGGATTTCTTGAAATCCAATTATCTGTGTTTCAAGTGTCTTTCTTCGGACTGCAATGTTAGAAGGTGCAGGGCGAGGAACTGTTTCTGTAGAAAGCCACATAACCGTTTTATTCATTTCCCCCAAACGAACAATAAATCTTCCGTACCCTCACAAAGAGTTGAAGGGAGCGTCCTTAACCCCAGAGCACCCGCGTTTGTGGGGCAGAGAGAATCAGATGACATCGCTTTCCCCCTAACTGAGAATGAAGAAAAGTCGTTCGTAGCTACCAGCTTCTTAAAAAATAAAACAAAAACAGTTTTACTCAGTAGCGTCCAGTGTTACCTTAGGGATAGATTTGGCATCTTGCATGAAGTGAGAGGGCTTTTAGATGTGGAGAGTCAGTCAAATTTTATTACCAAGGATTGTGCGGATAGATTACAATTAAAAAATGAGAAAATTAATTTGTTAGTATCTTGTTTGAATGAGTCAACAATGACAATAACTGGGGGTGTTTCCGCCACCATAAACAATGACGATTTAAGTTTCGAAAAACAACTAGATTTATTAGTTGTAAAAAGGATAACTGATTTGACTCCATCAAAAATAATAAATGTTCCATTTGATATTCCAAACGAAATTAAACTAGCTGATGATAAATTTAATATTCCTGGTAAAATTGATGTGTTATTAGGCGCGGAAATATTTTACGAATTACTGAGACCAGGCCAAATTTATTGTGGGGATTCTCGACTACTCTTACAAAATACTGTGTTCGGATATGTCGCTAGCGGAAGTGTAGGTGAAGTGAGGAATAATAATATTCATTGTGGCTTAATCAGAGATAGTGATTTGAACACAACATTAAAGACTTTCTGGGAGTTAGAATCTATTGGTGTCAAAGACGAGAACTGTAGTAGTGAAGAGGACATTAGCTTAGAAAATTTTAAGCAGAGAGTACGCTTTAAAAATGGTAGATATGAGGTAGAACTCCCGTGGAAAAGAGACAGTAACGATTTGAGTGATAATTTTAATTTAGCGAAAAGACGACTCGAAAGTCTTATGAGAAAAATGCGAAGGGATAAAGTGTTGTATTCTGAGTATTGTAAGGTTTTAAAGAATTATTTAGATGAGGGAATAATTGAGAAGGTAACAAATCCTTTTGTTCCAACGAATAACCCAGTGTTTTATCTTCCTCACCAAGTGATAATAAAAAACGAAGCTCTCACGACCAAACTGAGAATAGTGTTTGACGCTAGTGCTCACGAGGAAAAACAATTTTCATTAAATGACTGCCTTTTTCAAGGAGTCAATTTGAACCCCAATATTTTAGACTTATTGATATCCTTCCGTTCGAACAAAATAGCTATTTTAGCTGATGTGGAGAAAGCATTTCTTCAAATTTCTTTGGCTCCAAAAGATAAGGACGTAGTTCGATTCCTTATAGATAATGGAGAAAATAGTGTGAACGTGTATAGATTCAATAGAGTTCTTTTTGGTGTGAACGCGTCTCCGTTTCTCTTGGCTGCAACTATCAAGACGCATATAGAGAAATACGTGGAAAAATATCCCGATACTGTGCGGATTCTTGATCACTGCTTTTATGTGGACGATCTCGTCACTGGCGAAGATGATGTAGAATCAGCATTTGATTTGTCGAGCACAGCGGCAAAAATCATGAGTGACGCAGGAATGAACCTGCGGAAGTGGATTTCGAATGACTGTAGATTAATGAAACAATGGCAGTTGGAGCATTTTGATCATTTAAATATGGACGATTTCGTGAACCATCCACATCGTGTTTTGGGACTTTTATGGGATCCTCAAAATGACTACCTTAGTCTTCGTTTAAATGGTCTCTTAGACTTCCTTCAAAAGAGGAAAAATACTAAACGATTTTTGTTGATGGCTGCAGGCAGGATATTTGATCCTTTGGGATTTGTATCCCTCTTCACCATAAGATTTAAAATTTTATTTCAAGAAATATGGCAACAAAAAACAGACTGGGACGAAGAGTTATTGCCAGATATTAGAGAGAAGTTTGAACTGTGGTGTTCAGAAGCGTCTTCCTTAAATGAGCTTCAGATCCCTCGATATGCCCTGGAGTGTGATAGTGCGAACTGTCCAGAGTGTGAAATACACACGTTCTCAGATGCAAGCATTAAAGCATATGGAGCTGTTTCGTATGTTAGACTAAAAACTTCTAACAAAATCTCCGTACATCTTTTAGCTTCCAAAAGCCGTGTGGCTCCTCTAAAGTCATTAACCCTTCCACGTTTGGAACTAATGGGAGCATTGCTTGCTGCGAGATTGGCGAAAGAAGTTTCACGTGTCCTCAGTGGGAAAATATCTACAACCAACTACTTTTGGACAGATTCGACTATAGCCTTGAGTTGGATTCAAGGTCCCAGCGGCAGATGGAAGGTTTTCGTCGCCAACCGTGTAAAGGAGATACGATCTCTAACAGACAAGGATTCGTGGCATCATTGTCCTGGAAAAGACAACCCATCGGATCTTCTCACGAGAGGCATCAGTGCTGATTCACTGATAAACTGTGACAAGTGGTGGAATGGACCGAGTTTCCTTCATGAAGAAAATACCGTTCCTGTGAGTTATAATGTGCTACTTAATGATGAAAGTGCCTATTTGGAGGAATTAAGACCTTCTGAGAGAAAAACTTTGACTGTGACTTTGGACAATACCTTTTTGAACAATATTCTTTCTGTGCACAATAATTTTCAAAAAATTTTATGTGTTTTTAGTTATATTTACAGGTTTATCAATAATTGTAAAAAACCATCCAACAAACAAATTGGTCCAATAAGGATATGTGAAATTAAACAAGCTGAAATTACCCTTGTGAAGCTGGTGCAGCAACTGGAATTCAACTCGGAAATTAAAGATTTGTCCATTAAGAGTATGGTTAACCCTCAAAGTAAGATTAAAAATCTTTCACCATTTCTAGACTGTGAAGGTGTGCTGCGAGTAGGAGGTAGACTGTCACATAGTAATTTGTGTTTTGACAAAAAACACCAGATAATTCTTCCAAATAATCATAGGTTAACAAATTTAATTCTTGAAATGACTCACAAGAGACATTTGCATGTTGGTCCACAAACTTTGCTGTCTATTGTTAGACAAAGGTTCTGGCCATTAAATGGTCGTAACATGTGTAGAAAACTTGTAAATAACTGTGTAATTTGTTTTAAGGCAAAACCTGTTACTTGTTCACAAATTATGGGTCAATTGCCAGCCGAGAGAATATCTCAGAGTTTTCCTTTTAGCAAAGTGGGAATAGATTTTTGTGGATATTTTTGGATTAAATATCCTAATCAAAGAAAAGGAGTTTTAAATAAAGTCTATGTGTGCATTTTCGTGTGCATGGTGACAAAGGCGTGTCACCTCGAACTAGTTACAGATTTATCTAGTGAGGCTTTCATTGCAGCTTTAAAACGATTTTTTAGTAGACGAGGAAAATCGGAACGTATATTTTCAGACAATGCTACCAATTTTGTTGGCACGCAATTAGAGCTAAAAAGACTTAGAGAAATTATGAGTAATAGCAACAGTAATTTGAGTAACTTTTTGTGTGAAGAACGTGTTGAGTGGAGTTTTATTCCACCAAGAGCACCAAATTACGGAGGCTTGTGGGAGGCCGGAGTGAAATCCGTCAAATATCACCTCAGGCGTGTAATGAGAAATTTAAGATTTACATACGAAGAATTTTTAACTATTCTTAACCAAATTGAGGGAATTCTTAACTCACGTCCCCTCTATCCTTTGTCGTGTGACCCTGACGATTTTGACGCTTTGACTCCTGGTCATTTCCTAGTTGGTCGCCCTATTACAGCCGTTGCAGAGCCAAGTTTAACTGAAGTGTCTGATAACAGGTTAAAAGTGTGGCAAAAGCTAACAAAAATTGTGCAACAGATTTGGAAACGTTGGTCAAATAATTATTTAAGTACACTTCAAAATCGAAATAAATGATATTTTGCAAAGAATAATGTAAAAATAAATGATATGGTAATTCTGAAAGAAGATAATTTACCTGTGTGTAACTGGCCTCTTGGTCGAATTCTTGAAGTGTACTATGGTAAAGATAATAAAATAAGAGTAGTGTTAGTGAAAACTAAAAATTGAGTTTTTAAACGTCCTATAACTAAACTTTGTGTTTTACCCTTTTCAAGTGAATAATGTATGTAAAAATTTCAAATCTGTATTTTTTCAATTCAATTTTGTGTATTTGTGTACTTTACCTTTTTGTGTATTGTTGTTTTTATATTGTGCATTATTGTGTTATTTGTGAATTGTTGAATGTGTCATTCAACCCGGGGGTGGATGTTCAGTGTTGAACAAATAATTCTTGTGACGCCCACAATAACAAGTGAATATTTGTCGCGAGAGGGCGCTAGTGTGTATAGAGTCAGTGTATGTGTAAACCTTGGGAGAGAAAGAGCGTAGAGGAAAACGCTCTAATAAAATTCTTGTTACTACGGTTTCGTGCCATTTAATTTGTGGTGTAAACAAATATAGAGATAAACAAAATGTACAAACCAGTGTCAGTGCGCGTAGAGGTACAATATAAAAATCAAAAAGTAAATTTAAACTTAAATATTGTGAAAGAAAACTTAAATACTATCCTGGGTTGGCAATGGCTCTATAAAATTCATTTAGATTGGCCGGCTATTAAAACTATTAGAGCAAAAACCGAACAAAATTTAAATGACTTTCTAAGAGAGTATAAGGATATTTTCGACGATAAATTAGGAGAAATAAGCAATTATGAAGCTAAATTAAAACTCAGACCTGGAGTAAAACCTATATTTTGTAGGGTTCCTTTGCTCTAAAAGGTAGAGTTGAAAACGAAATTGCAGACTTGAAAGAGAGGGTATTATAGAGAAAGTCGAAAGCTCTGAATGGGCTACCCCAGTATAGTTCCTGTTGTTAAAACTGATGGTAGTTTAAGATTATGTGCGGATTATTTAGTAACCCTGAATCCAAATTTAGTTGTCCTTCAGCATCCTTTACCAAGATCGGAAGAAAGTTTTGGTAGTTTAAATGGGGGAAAACAATTTACAAAATTAGATTTTAAACATGCATATTTGCAAATGAAAATCCATCCCGAAAGTCAGAAATTAATGACTATAAATATTCATAAGGGATTATATGTTTGTAAAAGACTTATGTATATATATATATATATATATATATATATAGCAGTAAATAATTAAAAAGAAGACTAATAAATCCCAAGAATCTTAAGATCAGACCGGAAGAACCAAGAACATGGAACCATGACAAACTAAAAATATATATATATGAATATATATATATATATATATGGATTAAATGGGGCACGTGCTATTTGGCAGTGCTATGTTGACGGACTATTTCAGGGTATGGATGGAGTCAAAGTATTTATGGATGATGCTAGAATAACTGGGAGCGATGAAATTTCGTATTTTACAGCTTTAGATGAATTTTTTAAGTAATGTAGAGAACACGAGCTAAAGCTTAATTTATATAAAAGTAAGTTTTTCCAAAATGAAATAAATTTTCTTGGGCATAGAATTGATTCAAAAGGGTTACATAAAACTAACGAAAAAATCTCAGCCGTAGTTAATGCTCCTGTACCCAAGAATGTTCATGAAGCAAAGAGTTTCTTAGGGTTAGTTAATTTTTACGGGAAATTTTGTCAAAATTTAGCTACTATTGCTAATCCTCTTAATAATTTGACAAATAAAAATGTTAGATTTTTATGGTCGAAGATTTCCAGGTTACTATTGAGCAAATAAAGAAGGAAATTTGTTCACCTAAAGTTTGGGTGCATTATGATCCTAACCTACCTTTAACTTTAGCTAGTGATACATCTGTAGGTGGTATTGGTTGTGTTCTGCCACACGTACATCCAGATGGCTATGAACGTCCGATCGCGTTTGCATCAAGAACTTTATCTGGGTCCGAAGAAAAATACTCTCAAATTGATAAAGAAGTTCTTTCAATAGTTTGGGCAATGAACGGTGAACGCTGCCTTCCAGAGTGCGTTATCGAACGACATAGTAGGCTAACACCCGGAATTATGCTTTGGGGTGCGATTTTGTATCATGGATGATCCAATTTGCTACGAGTTGAGGGTAATCTCAGTAGCAACAGGTACGTCCGTGTAGTGCTAAAGCCCGAAGTCATTCCCTTCCTTCAAGGCATCCCTAGAGCTATCTTTCAGAAGGATAATGCACGCTCACATGTTGCAAAGACTGTTCGAGACTTCATTTCAGCCCAACACATGCAACTTCTTCCTTGGCCTGCTTATTCGCCGGATATGTCGCCTATTGACAATGTGTGTGATTTGGTTGGTCGGCGTCTCGCTCGTGATCCGCGTCCTGCAGCTTCAAAAGACGAACTTTTGCTGCGCATACAAGCAATATGAAATCCTCTTCTACAAGCTGACATTCAAAATCTGTTTGACTCAATGCCGCGTTGTATAGCAACACTTAATGCAGCGCGTGGTGGCTGCACCAAATACTGATTTCGGACACTTAATATTGTTCTTTTGCTTTGAAAATTTCGTCATTTATTTGTACTAATACTAGTCGTTTGTGCGATTAATTTCCTTTAATTCTGATGGTTCCTTCATGGTGTTGCATTTTTTACAAACAGCATTGTAGATAAAGATGGTCATATTTGATTCATTACTGAATACAATATGACGTCAATCCTTAGAAATCCTGATGATAAAGTTTGACGCACAACCCCAGATGGCATTGTCGAAGTTGGGAGGAGGAGACGTTAAATGCGGATTCTTATGAAATAACTCTAGTAGCAGCATCCATTAGATTTTATCCACAAGCAACCAAAAGTGACAGAGGTACCACAAGCAAAATGGAACAAGTTGCATTTTGTTTTGTAGTGGACAATGATTCCTTTAGAGAGTTTTGGGCCTGTCAAATTGTAAAGCAATATTTTTTTGCATTCATATACTTAGGACTTCCGGAACTTTCATTTTACGAAAGAGTACTGCTGTCAGTACTATTTATAACTTTTATCTTCAATCAGTATTTGCTATGTCAATCCACTTCACGCATTTCAATTATTCGATTCCGTTCTCAAAGGTCCTTTCACCTTTCACATCTTTTAACATCCAGAGTACACCTTAAGAACATTATTTGCACAGTGTCTCAGAGATCGGTAACTGCAAAAACAAGAAAAATTACTATAACCTACGACTGTTAACTTTTTACAAAAGCGTTGTTATTGTAGTCGAAACTGAAATTAAAATTCATCCCTTTGACTGAAATTAAAATTCACCAGGTTAAAAAAAGCGATCCTATACAGTTTTTAAAAAAAATAAATTTGCGCAACCGAATTGACATTTTCTTCGAGGTGTTTCATAATTTTTTTATCACAAAAAATGTAATAAAGGTCACTTAAAAATCCCTTAGTTTTGAAAATGATCATATTTATTAGTAGAACAATATTTTTCAATGGCATTATAAAAACTTGATTTTTAACAAGTACTTTTTATAGATTTCAATTAGTTCACAAAAAATACATTTTAATAATGTTTCTATTCAAAAACCATTTTATTATCTGTTTTATAATTTGAAAATTATAAAACAGATAGTAAAATGGAGAGCTCCATTTTTTTTTTGTATGTCAGTAAATTGTAAGGTTTTCAAAGTATCAATGTAAATAAACTAGGTTAGTCTAAAAAGTGGATTTTAAGGGAGCCAGTGTAGTGGATTTTAAGAGAATTTACTTTGGAAACGAAAAAAAAATCTGTTTGTATGATATTTTGTTTACTAAAGTATACTATTCTAATAATATTCAGTTGTTATTCTAGCATTAATTTTCAAAAGATAGTCCAGTTTAAATATAAAGGAAATTATTAAACCCTTAAGAAAAATGTTGTTAGAAGATGCATAAAAAATAACAATTAAAACAAATGAATAAAAAACTACAGAATTTGATTAATATTTTATAGCCAAATGTATACATTTACTTTTCCTGCTATTCAGAAGTTAAATGCTTTCTTCAGAAAATATACTGCAAAAAATTAGTATAAAAAATAAAATTTTTAACAAGTACTTGATCGAAATAAATTAATAATCAGATAAAATCGAGAATTGTTCTTATTTTTGATGAAATGTCTGTTATTCCAATTGAAAAGAATTGAAACAATTGAATGTAAGAAAATTTAACAATGCTTTTTTCTCTCTCAATGTATTTTTTTCAAAGAACAAGACATTTAAATTATTTTCTACAGTTTCTCTTTTAAGGTTATACAAAATTTTGGAAAGTGTTTTCAATGCAAAATCAAATTCTTGATAGATACAAATCTTCACAAAATTTTATTTCCTAAAGTACAATTTTCTGTTCAATTATTATACAAAGTTCCGGATTGAAATCCTACACGAACTGTAGCATATCCTAAGTTTCCGAAAAAAGATGAAAACATAGCTTTGTCCCGTCAATGTCTGTTCTTTGGAAGCCTGTACAAAATGTATTCAGTATTTTGAAGAAATGTATGATGACTCCTCTGCTACTGAAAACAAGAAAATCATTCCGATGAATATTGGAACCAAGAAGAAAATAATCGAAATAAAAGTATAAAAATATAAATGATAAAATGAGCGTTGATATTTTTGTTGTTCTGAATGATGGAAGGTTTTCTGTCACTGGTGGGAAAGTGTTGTACAAGAATTTAAAAACGATGCCAAGATTTCTTCTATGAATTCTACATATGATGAAAAAGTCAACTGGGCCGGAAGTCATGAGAGGAAGTCCTGGCTGGAGACTGTATTGAAACTGGTCGCCGAATGCAATACGAATCCATTGTCCGTGCTACCAGGAGAGAAGTCTCCATTCAAATAATTTGGAGCTGGACGACTGGAGCCCCGACATTTGCAGATGTCTTGCAACTCGTGTAGCATTTCCATGAATATCATCCTCTGTAATAGAGAAAATGTTTGACTCTCAACAACTAAAGCTGTGATATGCTTATAAAAAGTCGTCAAAAAAGACACTTTTATCAACTTCCACAATTTTGGTTACAGCAGGATTAACATTGGCAACACTTTTAACAATTCAGAGAGAAATAAATAATAATGTTAATAGATTAATTAATTTGCTTAAATAACGCAATTAAAACTTCTTAAAAATATTCCGTTATGGAATCTGAAATTTTTACAGAAATAATAAGAGAATAATCTTAAAAGCTTTGTGATGGATTAAGACTCAAAGTCAACGTTTAATCCAAATTGAAAATAAACATATAGTTTGTTCTTATTCCAAATACTTATACATATTGGTTTCCCTATCTAAAACTTAACGAAATGTATGAGCTGTAATATTATTTATCTAGAAATGAAACCTCAACTAAGTGTGTGTGAAGTCTTATCTTGAAGTAGGTTAACTCAAGATTTTGCCTAATTTAATTTGATTGTTAGACTCTCTCTCTTAACAGCTTCTGAACCTCCTCTTATAATTCTATTAATGGCATTTTATGGTATTCTACAGTAATTCTACTTCCTCTCCTCTTTTGTTTATTCGCTTATAGGTTCATTTGAATAGCAACCTCTATTTGCCCATTTCCTCTTATCAAGGGGAGGTTCTCATAGCAAATGACGACACAGAGGAACCCTAGAAGAGAGCCCGCTATAGCTTATGCTCGAAATTTTATTAGAATCTCTCTTCCAAACAAATTCTAAAAAAAAAATAACTATTTGAGGGGCAGATAACTTCACTCAAATGATTTGCGAAATATTTTTCATTTTTAACACCGTCACTTGAAAAGTGGATCAATAACTAAAAATGATGAACTAGTATAAGGCCCTTTAAAATGCTGCAATTTTTCCGATTTCGCATTGGGATTCTGAGTTACTGAAGAGGATTCTACTAAATTTTAGATTTAAGGGTTTTTGAATTAGGAAAATTAAAAACTCTCTTCGAAAAACAGATAGTCTAACTCTCACCTCCTACATTCTATTCTTTCATTTAAAATATAAATTTTGAAATGTTATCATGCTAAAGAGAAGATATCTAAAAGGTTGTTTGGGATAACAGATAAATAGATATAAATTTTATAGATAGTGTTTTACACAAAATATTTAAAGGAGTTAGGGTTCAAGTAATGAGATACATTAAATGAGAAAGCAAATTATTTTAATAAAAACAAATGTCACAGCGTTAAGTAAAATAAAAGCAAGGATTTTAATGAGTTTTATTAAGAAACAGAGCGTGTAACATTTGATCTAATCTAAAATTTGTAAAACTAACAGCAGACTCCTTACCTCGTTGAATTTATTTAAATAACTTCAAGATGGATCCATTCACAATACAATAATACAACTTATGTATACAAATATGCATAATGAGTTACAATGCACATTTTATACAGGCAGCAAAGTTTCAATAAATATAATATAAGAGTCTCAATAGGTAAAAAGGAATAAGAAATTTTCTTCATTATAACCAAAATAAATATTTAAAGTAATAAAAAATTAATGAATAGTTAACAAAAAATTGTTAGGAAAAATATGCAGAGCAAATCTTTTCTTTAATATTGATGAAGTTGATACAAAACTGAACTGTATTTCAAGTTTCTGTCAAGTCTGTTATTGAAAGTCTAATATGCTATGTATAAAATTGCGATGAGTTTTTAATTTTGTCATACAGGCTCAGTATAAACATCTTGTACAGACGATTGTGAGTCCATTTTCTTTTAAGGTATCCAACTACATTAAATGTTATTTTTGGTCAAAAGTTGTACTTTTTTTGATTTTACTAAATTAAAATTTAAATAATAAGTTTTCTAAATCTAAATTTGTTTTGATTGTCAGTTAGAAATAGTTCAAAATATTTAAAATGCTATTGCATCTGCCAGAACATATCATTTATGTAGTTCGAACACATTTTTCACAAAATTGCATTGTAATGAAATCAATATTTCAGAAAGGGATCTGAAGTTCAAATGGAGATTAAATGATACTTTCCACAAATTCTTTTGAATATATACAGCGAATAGTGTCTAAAATCTATGAAACGGAATTATCTTAAGTGATGTTACAGTCAAAAATTGTAGCTTCGAATCGCTTTTTAGATTAAATACAAATAATTAATTTTTTAGCTCATTTCCTAGCAATGTATTAAAAATGTGCTGCTGGAAGAGAATGTGGGTGATATGGGAAAAAAACAAAGACACTCGTTTTTTTAAATGTTATTCCATAGAAGTGAAAGCGTACTAGTATAAATTTAGTTTGTCTAATACGCTGCTTTTGAAATTAATAATTCAATCTGATTAGTTACAGTTAATAAAGCTCACATATAAAAATGTTGTTTTAGTATTGAATGACAGTGGGTGAATTAATTTAAAGCAGTTACCGTAAAATATATATAAGTAGCCAAATATTTTTTTATAATATCATATTATACTCCACAAATGAATTACAGTTAATTTTTTGGCACAATTTAGCTATTATAGTTAGACATAATACTTAGAAAGAAACTTCATTCTTCTCTGTAAATTCGTTTTACGAATAAATAACTAGTCAATATTTTGGGTAATTGGAAACATTTTTTTTAAAATTTTTGACAAAACAACTCTGAATAAAAATCTTAGAAAAGTTTTTACTTCAAAATTTTTTAAGTGAATAAATAACTCTTATCGGGTAGTTCAATACAGTAAATCCTGTTTTTATGCGCCATATAGGGACCGCATAAAAAGACGCACAAAAAATATTCTAAAATTTCATAAATTCTTACATATAACAAACAACTTCATCGAAATACTACAAAAAATATTTTTTATGCGGTAGAAAGGGGCCACATAAAAAAGTCGCACTTAGAAAATACGCCAACTATATATTTACGAAATTTATGAGAAAGTACTTCCATAACAAAATAAATAATTAAATTTCACATGAAAAAAAAATTAAAAAACATTTAGTGTCTCATGGTATACATCGAGAAATTTTCAAAATGCACATGAATAATTCACTACTATTCATCGTAATTCAAAGCACACATCATCCTGTGATGAATAAATTTAAAATCGCTTTCGTCCCTTAAAGATACAATTTCAATTGATTTATTTTTTGGCACCATAAAGTCAAAGATAAGTCTTTGTGACGGAAGTCAGTTTGTCAGTTGCTTGTAAATGTCACGATAACTAGATATGGACGATGGAAGCTCTTTTTGCGAAATTGATACTCCTTTCAGAATTGATATCTATTTTAAGAAAATGCTTTTACAAAATTTGTTGCAAAGCTGTATCCCTGCATATATTTTATTCGCTCTCAAAGAATTTGGTTCTTCTTGTCTGTTTTTATAATCTATCAAATTGTTAATAATGTCACTGTCATTGAAAGTTGGATCGTCCATCAAGCGCGCTCTGTTGCCGTGTTGAGAGAAAGCAACTGAACGGGCATTGTAGGGAGACTGTTCATAACAAATGAACAGAGCGTCTTGTAGTATATATATGTACATTGCAGTGGAGTAACGGAAACCCTCGCAATCGCCGCCTCGCGGGTGGTCCTAGGGCTCTAGGAGGCCCAAAGCTTGACTAACGCCAAGTACGTAATTACCCAATTTATAAAATATTAAAGGCAAAACCTGATTTTTTTCAGGGGGAATCTAACATTCTCCGCACCACTGGTACATTGATAGAAAACATAACAATGGTGCTAAGGCCATTAAAATTCATATACCGCATAAAAAAGATCCCACAGAAAAAATCACACAAAATAAATTGCACAAAAATAAAGTTGCATAAAAATGGACCGCACAAAACTAAGTTCTACTGTACAACGATTGTCAACTTCATAATTTAATGCACTATACTTTCATTATATTAAAATAAAATATTATTTTATAAAATTTAAACAGAGTTTATAAGTAGTTTTGAAGGAACAAGAATGAAATTCGTTAAATAGTAAATATGAATGAGATTTAATCTAAACAGAGGCATAAATTACTATACACATATATTGTACATATACATATATATATTTCATCATATTTAATGCAAGTTTCACTTTAACAGCTGTTACTAAATGCGATACTTAGGATTTTAAATTCAAATGATTTGCATTATGAAATAACTTTCATATTTCTTTTAAAATGTAAATAGGACCTGGGAATAAGTACATAATTTTACTATTATGTGCTGTATTAACTAATAATTAATAATGTATTTAAATATATATATATAGTTTATATTTCCTCTCCATAAGCTCTTTTAATAGACATATGTCCTTGAACATACAAATATTATAGTTAGATAAATAATTTTCCCTTATTAAATGCAAAAAAAAAAACAAAAAAAAAATCTTATTAGAAAAAAAATTCAGAAATCTTTTTAAACATGCTTGATATTTCCGGGAGGGGGGGGGGATATTAAAATAAAATAAATTTATTCTGCCTAATATATATAAAAATGTATAGAATGCGATTCTTAAGTAAACGGAAATTTCTTATAAAAATTCTTTGAAAAAAACTAAAAAGCTAAATAATGTAACCTCTTTTTATTATTTTATAATTGCCCGGATTTAATTATTCGTTTTGCAAGTTCTGAATTTGTTATAACTCGCGAATTATATGTTTAAGTTATTAAACTAATACAATTTAAAAATAATTACTTTAACTCAAGGGAAAATAATTATATTGTAAACATTTAGTAATTGTTACAGCACATTAATCACAAAATTAAAAGTATTTTGCATGTATTTTAACAAAAAACACTCAACTATTAGATTTTTGGCTCTCTAAATATTTTTATATTGATTGATTGAGGCTGACTACATTTATTAACATTGCCCCTTCGAAGCAACGTGAGAGCTATATGCATATTTTGTATATATAAAAGAAGTGAAGTGTTATGGATAGGAAAAATAATTTCTGCCTTACCTGTTAATCATTTATCACTAAGAGAAAGGCTTTGCGTAAAAGGAAAAAAGAATTTTGTTAGTAAGTACATTAATAAATGTCTGAATCTTTTCTGCAATATCCTATTCTACTTTTACTCCTATATAGTTTAGTAAAACTTTCATTATGTATCTATGGATTCTTAATAATTTTACGAATAATAATTTTGTTCATAAAAATTTGGAGGAACATATGATTTATACATGTATTTTGTTTCAAATAATAATGAAATGTTTTAAAATGATGAATTCAAAATAACACTAATACTAGATACTTAAAAATATATTTGGATAGGAATTTGTATAAAGTAATTTCGAAAATAGCTTCAGAGACCTGTCCTCGCTTGTTATTGGGGTTTTTGGACCAACATAGAAATATACTAAATCCATAGACAAGATATGGAGAAGAATTTTAAAAATGGTGTTTGATAAAAATATTAATAATACAATTATTTTTTATATAATATTAAATATATAATAATATATTTTAAAAATATTTTAAATACCATTTATAAGTTATTGAGGTTCATTCCGCCTTGAATAAAAAAATATTGGCCATTACATAACACATTAAAAAATACTTCTGATAATGGTAATTGAAGTGTATTCCATAAGAAGACCTCCTAATAAAGTGTCACATAAAAGAATTTTCTTTTAATTGTATAACAAGAGAAGAGTAAGTATATTAGAGACACAGTAATAATAAAAATAATACTACTTATCGTAATACCAAATATCTGTCACATTTTCTTTCGGCTGAACTGCATATTAGTTATAAAAGTTATGCCCATTAATACGTGTTATTTAAGAATGAAATAATTAATTTCATTTGTGCATTTGCTTTACATCTTATAAGACGTGACGTCAACAAATTTACTAAAAGTTGCATTTCTTACTATACTTTGTATGCACTGACTTTTGCACGTGCTTAAATAGATTGAATTATTCTTCAATAATGAAGTAAAATATCTTATGAAATAATAATGTTATATAAATTGAAAATTAAATTTATTTCAGTAAAACCTGTTTTTGTGCGGTAGATAAGGACCGCATAAAAACAAACCGCAAAAAAATATTTGAAAATTTCATAAATTTTTACATGTAACAAACAACATCGTAGAAATACTACAGAAAAAAAATTTTATGCGGTGGAAAGGGGCCACATAAAAAAGGCGCATAGAAAACACGCCAATTATTTACGAAATTTATGAGAAAGTACTTCCATAACAAAATAAGCTACACATGGAAACATTTTAAAAACATTTAATTTTTCATGGAGAAGTTCTCAAAATTCTGATACATAATTCATTGCAATTCATCGTAATCTAAAACGCTCATCTTCCTGCGATGAATAAGTTCAAAATCACTTTCGTCACTTCAAGATACCTTCAACTGATTTATTTTATAACACCATAAAGTAAGAGATAATCTTTTGGGACGAAGATTAGTTTGTCAGTTGCTTGTAAATGTCACAAAAGCCAGATATGCATGATCGATGCTCTTTTTATGAAATTTCAGACTCCTTTCGGAATTGGTATCTATTTTAAGGAAATGCTTTTCCAATTTGTTGCAAAGCTGTACCCCTGCATATATTTTATCCGCTCTCAAATAATCCGATTTTTCTAGTCGGTCTTCATAATCTATCGAATTATTGATAGTGTCACGATATCGAATTATTCTTAGTCGGGGGGAGGCAAGGCCTGACTAACACCGAGTACGTATTTACCCAATTTATAAAATATTAAAGACAAAACCTGACTTTTCAGGGCATTCTCCGCCACTTGTACATTGATAGAAAACATTACAGTGGCATCAAAGCCGTTGAAATTCATATACCCCATAAAAAAAGATCAGACAGAAAAATCACACAAAAAAGAAAATCGCATACAAAAGGGCCGCACAAAAACAGGTTCTACTGTATGTCACTCTCTCTCAATTTATTCATTCATTGCTGATATATATATATATATATAAATTCTCTGTTTCCTTCATATTTTTATTTTTTTAATTAAAAAGTTCATAAATTTTATTTACTATATTTACTAATAGATGTCACTGCAACTTAAATTGTTTTTATTGCATTTTTTTATAAACTTTTATTTTTACACTTCCTTTAATTAAAATTTTAAAAAATTTTATGGGTTGCATTGTTTTTATATTTTATACGAATAATATGTTGCTGAGAGATTATACCTTAAGTACTTTATTTATTATAACTTATTTTGAAATATTCTATACTGTGATTTCTATTTATGATAATTGAAGAGTGTGGTGAATATAGAGTGTTATTTTGATTTATTTTGTAGAATATGTTTTTTTTTAATTTATAACCAAGGAGTTTAAGTACTTTAACTTTCATTTAAAAAAATTGCATCGTTTTCAGCTAGGTTTCATCTATTAAATTTTTTCCCGGCACAGTAATACAGACCAATAATAAAGATGATTTGTGCCTTGAAACACTGTTTAATATAACGTGTCTTAGCTTAAGAATAAGAATTTCTTACTAACGAAGAATAATATAAATTACCAAAATTCCCCAATATAAAATTGAGCATCCGATATATTTTATTTGTCATGAGTAGAACAGTAAATTCACTTCCATAAAATGATTTGTAAACAAGTAATATAAAATAAATTAAATCAATTCCTACTTAGGTCAAAAAAGAAAAATTCTATTTTTGTTACTTTTTATTAAATAATTACAATTAATATAAATATTGTGAGAGAATCACAATATATTAAGTGGCAAAACACCTTTTAAACTAACATTAAAAACTTTTTAACCACATTAAATTTTTAATTCCTTTTTTTAATAACTTCAAAAAATGTTATTAAACTTTTTTACAAGTTTTAATATAATAGGTAAGAATTTATCTTAAAACCAGTGTAACAGGAATTCTGACGTCTTCCTAGCAAATGATTATTCAGGTTAAGTTAAATATTCATTACACAAATTTAACAAAAGTTGTTTTATCCAATGATGCTGCCATCTAGAAGAATAAAATAGACTGAAATATATCTCTTAAATTATGATTAATTAATAAATTAAATTAATGAATTAATATTTGAAAACTGTATTATAACATTAAGTGTTATCCACTACAAGTTTTTAAAAAATGTATTTGAACTTGAGTGGATGAATAAAAAGTATTTTATTAACGATTGAAAATTTGAACAAGATGAAGGTGACCAGGTGAACCAAAAGTCAGGACGAACTTTAAAAAGGACTAATTCGAAAACGAATCAAGATACAAAGATACGGTTCGAGCCAAACGGATGGAAAAGAAACCGGGTTTTGTGTGGCAACGAAAAAAGTATTTCTGTTGGCGACCAAATGATGGAGCTGTCGGATTTTTCAACAAACGATATAAAAAGAATCAACTGCTGCAGTTAATGGTAGTCCAATCCAGCAACCAGTCCATTTTTCTTGAGAGAGCAGCCTCACAGCTCACTGGAAAGTAAAATGTGCACCCAAAACTTCAAGAAATTTTCAATCATAGGCATGCCTACCGGACCAGCCCTCTCCACCAGTCGCCATGCGGTACAACGCAGACTGAAAAATTCAACTATCATCGATTCCCCATCGAAGATTTTTAGATATGGGATGGAGGGCTGCAAGCACTGTATGCCTAAAGACTCACTGTAATTCAGGTGATGGTAGTGGAAGCTTGTATACATCGAAATGCTGTCCATAGTTGAGAAAGCCCTCTTAATTCAACTGTATTATAAGAATTCGGAAAGTGTCATTGCGGCATTGTGAGCACATCGCTAAATGATGGGTATGCGAGACAGCAAAGGACAATTACGTCTTCTACATTGAACGTGTTATTGCATGTCTTAACTGACACATTCTTACAGAAGAAACGTAATTTGTTAATGATATTAATTAGTAAAATGAATTGAAGTAATGAGTTAGCATTACAGATAGATAGTCCGTGACAGTCAACTACTTTCGAGCTTACTCTAACCAAGTTAATGTCTAGAGTTCCGTTGAAAGGGAGATTCTAGCGGTCTATTGCATTGAGGATTTAGAGTATCTACTTCGGAAGATCATCTAAGAATCAGTTCGTCTGTATCCTTTTTATATTTAAGAACTAACTAACATTTATAATTTGTGTATTTTAATCGCACTAAAATGTTCCAACTACTAGTTAAGTTATTTGGTTAACCAATGAGATTTATAAAATGAGATTAGTTTAATCTTGTGTTTGTCATATATAATGACTACGCATCTAAACTGCAGCAGGTTCAAAAGTAGATATGATAAGAACGGAATCTTTTAGGTTAATGTTACACATAGATTATATAATGCAGTTAATCATGTAACAGTGTATTTAAAATGTAAGTATAACAAATATGTCTGTGAAAAATAAGGTATATGTAAAGATATTTAACACAGATAAGGTTATAAATCGGTACATTTATGGTTATGAACATTAAATGTGCAAATTGTATAAGAAAAATAACTATAAAACGTACTCGCTCATCCCGCGGTATCTTTTTTGTTCTCCAAATGAACTCGAAAACAGCTACAATAGCAGCCATGCCCAATCCTGCAAGTAGAACTACAAACACGCCTCCAACGTTAGGCAAGCCTAGTTCACTAGCAGAAGTAGGTTTTTTATCATCATCTTTACATCTTCCGGCGTCTTTCCACCATTTTTCTTTCAGCATGTGAAGCACACCATCTTCTTGTAACCGCAAAATTTCACTTGAAATCAGGGCGCGATATGGAGATCCTACGGAAAAAAGTACTTTTTAAGGTTTTTTTCGAACAATTTCTTAAGATTTTTCGAAACACAACAATAATAATTGATTTCCATCATTTTTATGAAAGGGGATTTTTGAAAAGAATCCGTTGTTCAAAAGTAAGTGTAATTAATTTATAAGTATTTATTGATGCGCACACAAACAAATACCCAAATTAGGTGTTTCAAACCCTCTTGGTTAAAATTCTAACAGTTTTAAGTTTATCATAGACTGCGTGTAATGCGTAATGTCGAGAAAATGTTTTCAATAGACATGAGCATTTACTTTCTATTTTTGTCCAATTTCATTTTTTACTGTTCATTAAGAATACCCTCAACGAATTCCCTGACTAAATTATTTTTTGTGTACTTTCAAACAAAGAAATGGAATTTTAAGAGCATTTTTTATGTGTATGGTGAGCAGAATCATTGGATGGGCGCAACATTTTAAACATTTTCATTAAAAATACAGAAAAAATAAATTATAGTTTTAAAAAAAACTAAAAAACGCGCTTTTATAGTGAATCAAACGAAAATGTAAAAAAAATAATTCTTAATATAAGAATAAAATTATTAACGAGAAAATGAATGTCATTGGGGTAAAAGGCGTGAGGTGCTCTATATCAATTGTTATAATTTCTTACTAGCTCTATTCCGAAATGCTGAAATAGTGTAAAAATGTAGTACGAAGCACCCCACACTTTTACACCAATGACATTAATGTTCTCGTTAGTCACATTTTATTCTTATATTAAGAATTATATATATATTTTTTTTTACTTTTTAGTTTGATTCATTATAAAAGCGCTTTTTTTTAGTTTTTTTTAAAACTATAATTTGCTTTTCAATTTTTAGTTCGATCTACAACAAAAGCATGTTCTTTTAGTTCTTCATACTATTATTTACTCATTTTTTAATTTATCCTTGAGTTTCATATTTGGAGCACAAGTGTGCAAAATTTCGAATTAATTTGACCATTTAAAATGGGTAAAAATTGAGTTTAAAAATTCCGTTATATTACAAGTGAAACTTATAAAAGCCTGTTAAAAAGAGTTTATAGTGCAATACATATTTTCATTTATCATTTTAGAAACATAATTCTCTGATTCTAGGTGAAATCTCACCAATATTTATCTTTAAATATATTGATGCTGTATATTTTGATATTATTTAAACACACATTCAGGTTTTAATTTCCTCATTTACGAAAAGAATAAAAAGTTCTTAATAATTCATTGAATAATTTTTTTCTTCATTTTTGATTTCATTTGTCCTATTATTATTTAAATCACACGTTTAAATTTAGAAATATAGCTTTTAACATTATACATTTTTGCTATATGTGCATTTCCAATGAGACATTTTAAAACGTTTATAATAAAGTGGAAATATATTCGTTGGGCTTTAGATCATTGCAAGTTCTGATGAATTAAACCTTTTATATAGCAAGTTTACAGGAATATTTTTTACCTACAATGAGAAACTAATGAGTTGCCTTTTTTAATTTGGAAAGCAGAAAATAGACAGCGTCCATGTCCTATGATTATGCGGCATGTAAAATATACCTTGAATGCTGGTTTGATCTGGGTGCTATCGGCAAAAGTGAATTCCTAGAACAAAGCCACATCGTCAGAGCTCAGGTGCCTTCCTCTGGGGAGAAATTTGGGCGTTGGAAATTACTTGCGGCAATTGATATCGCCTATATGGTGCCACACTAAAAAAAATGATACCAGCTCCTGGGGATTGTACTAGATCTGGAGTGGTAAAGATACCGATCGGCAGCCCCATTGAAAAAATAATTGGCACCATCTGATGAGAGTGGCGATGATTAAAGTAAAAAAAAGATCTTTTTACTATTGATATAAAAAATTTTAAATTACAAGAATAATAGAGAAAAAAGCTTTTTATTTGAATATAATAGAAGCAGTAAAGGTTTCTGATGAAAAAAACCTTATAATTTGAAATTAACATCGTAGTTGTTGAATATTGGAAGTTGAATATTGGAAGATCAAATAGGTGTTGTGTAAACGACACTTTCAATTTTGATTGCTTTTTTTTTCAAGAGGGCACAGAAAAACGAAAAACATTTACTACGAAAATAAAATTTTCGCCCAAGCTGAATAAAAATAATGAGAGATCATTAAAAATCTTAAATTTTTTAAGGAAAGATAACTTAAAATTGTGTCTATTTTCCGTAAGAGATGTTAGTGGGTGAAAATTATATTTATTAAGTCTAACAACTTAACAAAAGTTGAAGGGAACCCTAAGCAAAGTAATTGAGTGTGTTTTCTATCATCAGAATGCTACTTTCTACCATTAAATCGGAGCTGTCACTTTCTTTCTTTGTATAAAGCTCAGAATTTAGGATAATAACAGAAAAAATATGAAAATACAACGCAAAATAACTTATCTATCTGCAGTTTTATTACATTTTCATTCAATACTTATAAGGAAACTAACAATGAGCAATTTTATTGTTTGTTTTTATTGGTAAGAATGTTGATGATCAAAGTTAAAAAGGAGCATTTTTACTATTAAATTATTGAATTAAACTTTTTTAAATTGCAAGAGTTTCCTCATTATAAGAATACAATAATAAAGCTAATAAAAATTTAGCCATTAAACATTAGAAATAGTTCCATAAAAGGAGCGCTTTATGCTTTTTCTATAATTAAGAATTTGTGTGTAATATCTTTAAACTATGATGAATACTGTATTACTCTATTAAAACTTTCAAATAAATAATCAAATAATAATATTGTAATATTGATATAAATGTTTTTGGAAGGAAAATCGCAGTGATTCAAACAGTTAATTCTGTGATTCTTAAATCATTTATGGAAATTTTTATTTTTCCCTTTAAGTAATGTTACAAAGATTGTGAAATTTTGAAAGGTAAGAATATAAACAATTACCTACATGTATGAGGCAAAGATGGTTTGAAATTGATACTTATATGAAAGCTCTTTCAGTACCGCACATTCACAGTCATATTATTTTACTTAAGCTGCCTTGATTTTTAATGTTTATTCTACTATTTTAAAAGTGTTTTAAAGATATCTATTTAATACAAACGAGTTCCATCTGGCTGGAATTTCTTATAAATACATATAATCTTGCTTCCCATCCGGTATAGTGGTTAGCGACGCTCGTGGGTGTTTGGTGGGAGGCCCCTGACCCTCAGGGTATTCTCCCTCAAAATTGAGGTGGAACTGAGCTAAATCTTACTGTATGGTGTTGAAGGCTACGGCTAAGAGTAGTATATATTGCCCTTTGACAAGATGAATTTCGTGGGCCTGGATCTGACCCAGTCGAGATCAGTGGCATAAGAAACAACAACAAGCAACAACATGTAATATGTTTTTGCTTAATCTTTTCATTGGCTTCTTCTGAAATTTTAAAACTTCATTATTTTAACCCAAACAACGTTAGACCATATCAGCCAATATTTTATAAAATATTGCTCTGATTATTAATTGAAATTATATATATAAACCTTGTTTATTTTTTATAAAATTAAAAAAAAATTGATTAAAGTACTTTGAACATTTCTGAAAGTGTATTTGTATCCTTTACCAGGTGGTGTTGCTATTCCGTATCCTTTGGAATCCAGCAGACTTCCAATTTGTGTCAAATCGCAGTCTCTTTCTGTATAATATTCAATGGTGGTGGATTCCATTAAGAAAGCATAGTTCCCCTTTTTTACTCTTTCAATGCCCTGATCGTTGTTCTTTGTAAAAACACTTGGCTGGGTTGTTTGCATGACGGTCCACATTCTTTTGTACGGTTGCAACTGAGAGTCCTGTAGAAACAAAAAACTTAATGGGATTAATAAGTAGAGGAAAACCGATATCACTTCTTACTTTTAGAGTTCCTCGATGTGAAGCACAATAAATATTAATACTTAGGAAACTGCTCTTTAATCAAAATTATATTTATTCCTTTAACCACATTTTAAAAATAGCTCAAATACCGAAATATCGGAAAATTTTCAACATTTCTTTTGTATAACTAAATTCAAAGATATCCATAGACATTCAGAAAGATGTCTCTCCAGAACAGCCTTGTAACTTGGGGAGAAACTTCTAAAGGGCACTGCGTTTGGCGGTAATGGGAATAAATTTGGCGAGTATAATATTTTGGCAAAGAATAACTCTAAGCAGAGTGTACGAATATTCTGAGAATTTCCGATATATTCCATTTATGATTTATCAATACCATTGCTTGTGATTTGCTTGATGTCTAGCTTTAAATGATTTATTATATTTGTTCCGCCTACTTAAACGTTTATTTGCGTGTGTCGAATGCATAACGCATTTTCGTGATATGTCAACATTTTTTGAAGGAAGTGATTGGGGTATTTGAATGGTGTATAGATTGGTTTAATATTCCATGACTTCTATAAATGGTTGCAGCATTCTTGTTGAAAGAAAGAAGATAGCATTATTTTCCGTAAAGAATCAATTATTCTCTGAATCCAAAGATGCAATGGGAGGAAAAATTGTGATTATAAACTTTTACTTAATGAAATTACAAGATTTATAAATGAGTTTTCACATATGTATTCATTTTATGAAGGGAACACTATAAAACTCTCCTGTTTTTTTGCTTGCGTTATGATAGAGTAATTTTGCTTGGACCATAAAAATATGTAATTCAGTAATCCTCATTATTTGATTTGCAGGCTTACATTCTAAAATGTTTCATAATTTCAGAAGATGAATTACTTTAATATTTACAAAAAATATAGGATCCGAATGTTCATGTGATTATTTTGAACAATTAATGCGAAATGCATCAATTAAAAGCTGAAGAGGAAAAATGTTGTAAAAGAGTCGATTAAAGAAAACTAATTCAAAGTCTTTCACACAAAATACAGCAAGTATAGAGTAGTTTTGAAAATATATTTGAAATAATGTTAACATATCATAATGAGAGGGAAAGGGATCAAAATAAAGCAGATGTTGAAACATGTTTTTATCCATATCTTAAGTTCTAATAATAGTATCATTCTAAATAAAGTGCTTAATGAAACAGAATATAAATGTCTATTTTAATTTAATATTTCTACGTCTATCTAAAACATTTCTTTTACTCACCTCAAAAAAAGCACGAGTAGACCCAGACTCAACACATCCATATTGTATTTCCGATTGGCGTGCTAGGTCATCCGCGCTTTCTATGGGGCTCTTCATGCGTTCCGCAGTTAAGAATGCAGCTAAATTTGCAGTATAGGATGAAATCATGATGAGAGTGAAAAACCACCACAATGCAGCAACGGTTCGAGTGGATGTAGCTCTTAAATGAATGGAATGCTTATCAGAAGAATAAAAAGAAATGCAACAAAGAGTATGTTATTCTAATATATATAAATGTTCCTTTGAAAGAAACCAAATAATAAGAAAGATTGCAATGTTTATATTAAGATTTTTAAACTTTGAACAATTAATACGAAAATGAGCTATATGTACGTCTATTTAATCAAACTGTTATGAAATAGGTGCAATATCAAAGACTTATTTAACTTGCGATCTGCTAGCTGAAGTCTCCTAATAACTCTATTCAAATTCATTTTATGTATCTTCTCGAGTGAGATTTTCTCACGAATTCTTCAGTGAGTCTTTTTGTATTTCACCACTGTACATTCACTCACTTCCCATTTAGCTCCCTCACTAATCCTCATTACTTATCCTCCTCATATTACCTTCCCCCTTTTTATCTTTCTCTTAATCACTATACTTCTGCTATATAGCAATGCTCATTTGTATTCGCCATGTTTCTTTCACAAGGCAAGGTTATCAAATCGAACTCCGTCATAAATTAGCCCCAAAGGTCATCATTAAGAGAAATGCGCACGAGAACCCACTGCTCCTTTAAAAAATAGATGTATCTAATCGAAAAAATCTATGAAGAAGCAATTCACCGCATATTTTAATTCAAAACATTTTCTTTCAATAAATTCTAATAATGATGAGAAGATTTTCGGATACATCAGTGTAAGGATGATTAAATCTTGTGCTGAGAAAGCATAAAATCTTAAGAAAAATACCTAAAGGAAAACCAATGATTTCGGGATTAATATTTCTTTTGGACCCCCTTAACAGAGAAAAATTGCAAAGTTATCTAATGTAAGCATATTTGATTTGGGTTGTGCTTATGCGAAAAGTAAACTAGCAGAGATATATATCAACTGAAAATACCACAAATATATTTGTTTTTCAAAATTCCAGTGGTAATCTTACGAGAAGGAATTACTTCTGTATGTAACATAGTACGATTAAATATCTATATGCCTTTAAAATAATTTTAATGCACGAAATTAAACATGTGTAATTATTTGATAACTGCACGATCTGAAGTTGAAAAATGTAAAATTCAAAATTTATTATAATTCTAAATTCTTAATTTCGAAAATTTTTGGATGTACTTACTCTCTTTAGAACCAGAAATCAATTGAAAGTGTTTGGGCTCCTAAAAATTAGTTAAATCTCTTATCTGTTGAGATGGGTCAATTTTAATCCTTGTGCATTAAATACCAAACATTAATTAAAAGGCAAATAATCTATAATGAATGGAATATTTGATGAAATATCCCTTGCGCCAGACCAATTAAAAAGTACCCACATTTCTTCTAAGCAGATAATTGTGTAAAACGTATTGAATTTTTGAAGGGGTAGAAGTTAATATTTTTTTATTCCTTTATCTTGCTTTTAACAAAAAATATAGTTGATTTTCTTGCTTATTAATTAAAATTTTTTTGTCTAAAAATAAATAACAACATACTTGGGAGCTATATCTGATCCTTGCTGCATCAAAGATCCAATTGTGAACCAAAAACTGTTAAGAAGAGAAAATGTGTTTTCCAAATATTCGGTCTTTGGATTGCAGGGATGAGGGCTTACCCATTCGTATGGGGAAAATCTAGCCAAAACGAAAAGAAGCAGACTGACTCCTAAATATGCTGTTGCCATATACACCCAAACTTCGAAAGAAAAAGGAGCCAAGAAAGAGAAAAGCTTTGGGCTACTTTTAATAGGCTTCTTAAAGAGAATGCTTATTCCAAGATTCATAAATGGCATGGTGAAGTCGACAACCTCTTCTCTTTCAAGTGTGATAGTAAGATCAGCAATTGCAAGATCCACTTCCTAAAAAATGGAAATGAAAATTCGTGAATTTTTGTTTTTTTCAGCATCGATATAAAGTACAATTAATTAATTATTGATCATTTTAATACAATTAAGATAACTTTAGAATGACATCTTCTAGAAAAATAAATTCTTTTATAAATCTTTGAGAAGAATATTATAATTTTCGCATTGATTACTTTAAAACAAACATGTATTTTTACTAGAAACTCCAGAGTTCTTAATTGTATTAGTTTCAGAACTTAATTTTTCTAATTTTTGAAGAGTAACGAAAGTTTTAAAATCTTAGATTAATAAGCAGACGCAATAAGCCTTTCAGATACTGTTGCCCCTATGTACAAAAGAAAATACTTTTCAGGTAACTATGCACTGTTATGAGAAACAGCATTTGCATATCTCCTGAACTATTGGAGGAATTTGAATTCAATTTTTGATTTAGGGTTTTATGACATGGGGAATAGAAATCATTCAAATTGTCAATGGACTACAATGATTTTTTGTTTGAAACTGTGCTTAGAAACTCAATATCAAGCGGGAACTGGGTGAAAGGGAGTGAATCATATTAATTCTGGGCAAAATATACTAAGAATTTTTTCCCCATAATATTTGGTTAAGCATATTTTTGAAAATGGATTCCCTCCATCACATCATTAAGTCCTGTGACTACAAATTCCTCAATTTTAGAGTGAATTTTTTTAATGTAATCTTACATTCCGTGCTAATAATCACAGTCACAATCGGGTGAAAGCTTGTTCTGTTTTAAGGCGTCTCTGGACCCTTAACAGATTTCCGTACACTCGAAAAAAACCTACTTCTTCAAACCAATGTAACTTAGCAATAAAACAAAACAATCATTTGAAATTTTTACCAAATCATAATCATATGTATTTACATTATTTCTCAAAATTTCAGAGAATTTCAGAAAAAATTAAAAAAATTATAAAGAAATATATATTGGACAATTTTTCAAAAATATGAAAATCAGTATCTTACGCCGCGTAGGATTCTGAAGTACAAAATTGGTCAAAATTTACAAAATTAATTTCATTTGGTATAAAAATGTTCACTTTTAAAGTTATACTAACTTTTAAGAAATTTAGAGGGAAAAAAATATTTGTTTAAATACAAATATAACGAAAATTTTAAAATTGTAAGAAAAAATTAATTAAAATTCAAATAAAAAAATTTTATTAATTTTTTTTTTGAAAATTGTTGGTATAAGTTATGAAGAGCCTTGTTTTGAACACATGTAGAAAATTTCAAATTGATATCATAAATAGTTTCTGAGAAATCCTGCGCGCCAGCTAAATTTTCGGTTTTAAGAAAAAGGAAGTTGAAGATAAAAAACAGCTAGGGTTTTTGTTTAAGTTTCACTTGTTATTTCTCAATAACTTCGGAAGTTTTCACAGCCCCAACAAAACTTTCATATCAAAATGCGCAGAAATGTAGAGGCTTTAACATATATTTTTTTTTATAAAAAATTGAAAGTTTTGCAATTTAAGAGTCTTTAGACTCTTAATTAAAGATATGTAGTTGTCAGCCATGGTTTGAGAAAATGTCACGTGTGTGACTCTCCATAAAATGAAACATATTTCATACTACACTAGGGAAGTTACTTAAGAGATGACCCATTTAGTTAAGATTCCAACGTAGAACAACTCTTATTCTTTTCTATCCATAACAATCACAACTTTGTTTTTTTTAACCTCTGTTGACACCCTCCATCACATCATCAGGTACTTTGACCTCAAAATTTTACAATTTTACAGTTACTGTTTTCACTAACGTGATCTTACAAAGCCGTGCTATTAATCACAGTCACAAATTGTGCAAATAACTTTATTAACTTAGTTAAAATCAACTTAATTTGAATCGATATTTAAGAAAATAATGTTACCTAACTTTGACCCTCCCTAAAAACAAAATTATTACACATGATCCTAAGCGAATTATTTCAAAAGGGTTTCATTTAGTTAAACCATTCAGGACCGCGCGAGTTTTGCTGTAAAGCTTTAACTCCATTTAAAAATTCTTACTTACTCGGGAGAATCAAGCCCACCCAAGGGGTTTCGAGCTGTGAATCGACCCTCCGAGATATAACTTTATTAAGGTAAACAAAAAAGTGTACAAAGTGGTCCCGAAAGAGGGACCCTCCTCACAAAATTCTTGAGAAAAGGGGGGGGGAAATACAGATGGAAAACTTTACAATTTTGTATAACATTGCAAATACAAAAAAAAAAAAAAAAAAAAAAAAAAAAAACACAAACACACATACACCGACTCTGTCTAATTAATGAGAAAGGAAAGACATGAAAAAAGTAATAAGAGAAGCGGGGAAACCCCTCGTAAAAGGGAATTTGAGAAAGGGGAGGGGAGGAAAATGCAAAAAAAAAAAAAAAGATAGCGGAGGTCCAGACATTTTGTTGCTGTTATATTTTGGAAAGAGCAATAATGGCCGGTTTACGAGCGGCAGCAGAGTGGGATCCTGGAAGAGGACCCAAAAGACGCAGGGGGGGCAAAGGGGAGGCACCATATACAATAACCTCCCCTCTCCAAAAGCTTTGTACCCCAAGGCAATGAAAACAACAGAGAGGGAATGCAAACCAGTCATTCTAAAAAGCAGAAGAAAGGGGGAGAGGAGGGAGACATTGGCCAAATGACGAGAACCAGCAAATGGTCGGAGGAAAGTCAAATTATATTTTTGAAAAAAAAATGAAAAGTGAAAAGGACTAGCAAGAGGAAGGCCAAGAAACAGGCAAAAGGAGGGCTTAAGATAGCCTATCACAAATGGATTTGAAAATCGCAAAGCAAGAAATTAATTTATTGTGGATAGTGCGATTATTAGTAACAGAGTTAAAACCCAAGGGGAACGAGCATTTGGATTGGGATTAACAAGATGATGATCGGCAGTGAAGGGACAGTGGAAAACGTAATGGTCGGCGTCCCCGGGCGACCCACAAATGCAATTTGGAGAGGAAAGAAGATTGAACCTGTGCAAGTAAGCGGGGAAAGGGCCATGATTATAGTTAGAAAATGGACCAGATATTCAGAAATTGGAGGAATGTTAAAGTTAGGATTTTTAAAAAAGCGTTTGACCCTAAGCCCCCTATTGCAATCCTTCCAATAGGAGGTCCAAGACTCTAGGACAAATTTATTTAAGGACCTAGAGATAGGAGCGAGGAGCAGGGACCGAAGACACTTCACCATCATAAACAGCCTTTTTTGCACAAAAATCGGCGTAATCATTATAGATGTTATTGCTGTGAGCTTTGACCCAGTAAAGATTGTAATAGCTCCGGAATTGAAACAATTCATATAAAATCATTATTGTAATAAAATACGCCAAAATTTATAGTTTATAATCATTCCCCCCCCCCCAAATTCCATACATTCCACATTCAGATCACGCCGGTATGATCATGAACCTCAGAACGGGAAAAACTCAGACTCGCATATGATACCGTTCGCCCTAAAGTGATTACATATATGGTATGATGGCCAATGGTACAACATTTGCTACTTTTTTACCCATAACAATTATTGATTTTTTGAAAAAGAAAATGACTTGGTTTTAAAAAAAAACTCACTCTTACGTGTGCAACTCAAAGTAAGCAATGCATTTAAAAATAAAACAGAAAAAGTATTTTTGTAATACTTTAATGAATTAAAAGTTCGAAGTGTTTGCCTTCTCACTTTTTTTAAACCAATTGGAAATTTAACAGAACTGTACCAAAGGATGGCTGAAGCAGTAGAAGAAATACAGTCGACTCTCTGTAATTCAAACCTTCAATAATACGAAACTCTCGCTAGTTCGAAGTATATGCCCAGCCCTTAGAAAAACTCTTGATATTTCGAACAAAAGCAATACGTTTGGGTATACTCAATATTTTGAAGTAAAATCTGTGGCTGGCCAGACTGCAACACGCGATAATTCCAAGTTCTCTTACATGGCTCTCGGCAATTCGAAGGCTCGCTATAATGTAGAGTCATGAAGTAAACACGGTAAAGCTTACATGTTTTGTGTTGTATTGTCCCTGCGTAACGGGTCTATCCACGTTCTTCCTAACAATCCCCTTGGAGAAACCTTTTTTTAAATATTTTTCAATTGAAAACTTCCTCCCGAAGAAGACGTGGTCTGTGTAAATTATTAAGTATTAGCTTTCGGGTTCAAGAGGGAGAGAAGTTAGAAGCTAAATGATAGCTGTGAGGATTAACGTAAGGTAATAGAAAGCTAGACGAAAGTGTGCAGTAGATTATTTGCTTAAAATTTATGATTGATGATTCGACAATTAAATAATTGAATTGGATTAGCGTTGGCTTAAAGTAAGTTATTAACTAAATTTACTTGTATCATTTTCCTCGTTCTTGCTCCCTTAACTAGTTTATGGTGCATTTCCTAATCATGGGTTGTTCAAGTTTGTTAGGTTGTTGAGACTTGTAAATGAATTATGTTTGATCTAACTAGAGGTAATCATCCTTCTAATTCTCGTACACTGATAGTAGGGTTTCCCCAACCATAATTTCACCTGCGTGTCTACCCTGTAACGTAGCCCCTTTGATGACCCTTTATCTATTTTCCTTTTGTTGTGTTTCCTGGTTCCTCAAGAAAAAAAAAGACACTTTTATTGATTTCCTTCTTCAAGTGGACAATAGACCGGCCGCCCTTGCTGTCAGCCATCTATAGCTTTTGTTTAACACGTGGCCTTGCAACACATGTGTTCAGAAATGATGGTCCACTATTGTGAAGAAGAGATGCGTAGGATTGCGTATTTTGCGTCGGAGTGACATGACGATTTAGGAATTATCTGTATGACTTATGGCATATGGCATCAAATAGGGTACGGACAGAACAGGACCCTGCCTTGAAGAATCAATGGTGTTGGGGGCAGTGTCTGAGGGAACCGATAACAGAGAAACAGATTTTTAAAGAGAACAGATTTTTTCGTCAAAAAATATTAACTATGTACAGTATATATTCTTTTAGTAATTGTTTTAATGCATAAATATGTATCCTTTTAATACATGGCTTTTAATTTCTGTATAATATTTATACTGTATATTATGTACTTTTTAAAAATACTTTCAAATTATTTTATGCATATGTACAATTGTTGTTTTATTACATGGTTTCAAATTTAAATGTATTAGAAATAAATTTCACTTCATGTATTTTGGGAGTTTGTTCCTACCCTTTTGATAATTCGAACTCTTCATAATTTGAAGTTTTTCATTGGTCCCTCCAACTTCGAATTATCGCGAGTGGACTGTAGTCATAGCTGGTAACTCACTACTTATCATGTAGAAGGCATTCGCATTCGTGTAGAAAGCAACTTTGAACATTTAATTCGTTGAAGTATTACAGAAAAGTAAAACAATTTTATTTGTAAATGTATTGCTGCTTAGTTAAGATTACATTTTTTAAATGAAGTGACAATGATTGAAATTTTGAAAAAAAATGTCAGTAATTGTTTTGGATAGAAAAGTACCAAATGTTATACCATTTTGGAATCTTAACTAAAAAAAATGGGCCATCTTTTAAAATAACTTGCTTTGGGTAGTATGCAATATTTTATTTTTATGAAGAGTCTAATTTAGATGACATCATTTCCTTAAATCAAGTCAAACTACGCTAATTTTAACTAAACCAGCAACGTTTTTTGATTGACTTGTGACTGTGATTGATAGCATGGCTATGTAAGATCACGTTAGGGGAAAAATTGCGAAATTGTAAAATTTGGGGTACCTAATGATGTGAGAGAGGGTGTTACAATTTTCCACATTTTCAAAAATATGCTATGCTTTATTTTATTTTCCCCAGAACTGATATGACGCCCTCTTTGACCCTTCTCAACGTCAAGTGTCGGGAAACCTTATATAATTTTTATTTTTACTCTTTTTTAAAATTCTATTATATTTTTCGAATTAAGAATGATTATCTATTAGTTTTTTCGCAATTCATTAAATGTATGATACATTTCTCTTACACTAGGGGGAGCCCATTTTCTAAACCCATAGCTCAGAAAGAGACAAAACTTTAAATTCAATACAATTTCATTATGATAAATCTGTTTAAGAAAATAACTTCTTTTATGGAAAAAAAATTGTTTAGAGATTAATTAATATCAATTTTGTTCAAGAGTGATGAGAATTTTGGAAGATATTCAGTGCACCAACAGTTTTACAATTATATATTGTAATATTTTGTCCATTCTGAAACATGAGATCTCAACTATACCATTCCAACACAATAAAAGAAATAATTCTCTTAAAAATATGAAAATTCCTTTACAGAAAAAGAATACACAATTCTCCTAGTCTTAGTAAAAATATTCACAATACAAAACCCTACTCTATCTAAACTCATCACTAAATTAATAGGGATTTAAAAGTAAGGACAAGGCATTTTCATAGGCTAAGATAAACAATTTTGATTAGAAAATTATTTAAGTACGCGCGCGTAGAAAAGTACGTTTTATTTTAATTGCAATGTCGTGTAAATACTTATGTAGATAGAAAAGGTAGGGATTAAATATTTTGATATAGGTTTTTACGAAAATATCAAATATATAATAAAATGTGATATGCACCAATGTCTATTTAAATTATAATGTAACATTTTAAATACTTATTGAAAATTTTATGCAATGATATAAGTAAAACTACTGTGTGTTGATTTTTATAGATATTTTTATTAGGTTAGTCTGACATAATTTTATATTAAATGTTTTAATTTTAATTACTATAGTAGTAAAAGAATTATTTTATGAAAAAGGTCGCAAAAAACTTTATTTAAAATGAGTTTACAATAAAAATAAAATAATTTCAAAATCAAGAAATTGTGATAGAGTGATATAAAATGGAAAAGCTCGATACAGAAAATTAAGTAAAATTTATGCTTTTCAGCAACATATGCTTTGAATTTAATTGAACTGCAATGTGATAAATGTTTTTGAGGAATTCAGATACAATATGAATCTGCTTTATATTTTCTTAAAGATTTATTTAAAACCATGATTTATGGTATTCCTTGTAAAAGTATATTTTATTCCTAATTGGGAAAGTTATGAATATATAATTTATTAGTGAATATTTTTAAATTTTTCTATACACATAAATGAGGATGTGAGCCTTATTAGATAAGATGAATGATAAACGGAACGTTTTAACAATTGCCAGTAAATTTACAAAGATGAGTATTATTCCAGATCATGATCAATATAGCAAAGTACACAATTAATTATAAATACAAAATCACAAGACAAGTAATTCATAAATATATAATTAAGCTAAATTAAATAATTAGTCAGAAACGTCTTACTCTATTGATGACTTCACCAATCATTCCATCCCATGTACCATTTTCGTGCTTTTTGCCGTAATTTTTATCACCAACTAATCGATACTCAAACTTACACTTGAGGCGTTCGCAGATTTCATGTATTAAATCCACGCAGAAGCCTTCATATTTTTGATTTCCTATTAAATAATCGCCTTTTTTTCTCATAGTGTACGGCTTGCTCTAAAATAAAAAAATCCACAACTCAACACTAGTTTTAACTTGTAAAAATAACAAGATGCATTTTATTGAATTAATAAAACTTTTGCAAATCGTGTGAATAATTTTTGTTTATATATTCTCATAAAATATATGAACACTCAATTTCCTTTTTAAGTATTTTAATAGGTTTTGGCAACTCTATATTGGAACAAATATCTTAAAATCAATGAAAATATTTATATACAAATAGTTGACATATTTTAAAGAAAATCTTGATTAAAAAAAACAATTATTCATCCTGAATGTCTAGGCGACAGAAAATAATAAAATACTTTTAAATTATAATAATAATATATTAAGAAATGAGATAACTAAAAAACTTATAGCAATAGAAATGAGATATCTTTTTTTCCTGATGTGTACGTAGAATTTTTAATATCAGATCAGTGGCGTAACCATACACCCCCACATTACCGGGGGCAGGATTCTAAGGGGCCCAAGGCCTGACTGACGCCACAAATACGTACGATATTACAATCCTTTGTACGATTCAGCTTGAGGTCCAAAATCTGACTTAGCAGGGGAGGGGCCCTAATTTTCTCCCTTACGCAATATTAGATTGTTTTTACCTCAGTGCAATGTAATAATAAGTAATCAATTACATTTTTGCTTGTAAGTTTTGTAAAAGCTAATTTTTGGAAAGTTGCGTAAATGATTAATAAAAACACATTCAGATCTGTCTTTTCTCATCATTTTGCTTTCCCTTAAATATAAACAAAAATATCAATGTAATAAAATCACGTTTTTTATACATTTAAAGGTGGTAAGAAAGTAATTGTCGTCAACAAAATTTTAAAATGTAACGGGCTCTTTTTGGGGGGGGGGGGGGTACATAAAAGATATCAAAAATGAAAACTTTTTTAATAAAGTTGAGCGAAAAGCTTAGAAATTAAAAGCTTTATTTTCTTCGATTTTTGATACAAAAATTTAACATTTAAAAAATAATTAATTAAATATTTTTAAAAAAAATTTAATTGACAATCTACATTTATGGCTCACTAGATGGCGCTATGGTACAGAAGATAGCTCAAAAATAAAAAAAAAAGTGATCATTTTTATTTTTTTTTCTCTTATGTACTATTAAAGTTAACACAACATAAATTGTGAACAAATGTAGTGAAATAATGAACTAGTAATTTTTACAGTTTTTCTTATGTAATGTTATAACTGTAGAAAAATATTGCTCTGGCAATCATAAAAAAAGCCCTGCAAGGCCTGACTAATGCAAAGTACGTATTTACCCAATTTATAAATTATTAAAGGCAAAACCTGACTTCACAGGGGGGCCCTAACATTCTCCGCCACTGGTACATTGATAGAAAACATTACAGTGGCGCCAAAGCCGTTAAAATTCATAAATCGTATAAAAACGTTCGCACAAAACAAATCGTACAAAAATAAAATGACATAAAAAAAGGACTGCACAAAAACAGGTTCTACTGTATTACCATTCCAATGTTTACTTGAAATATATAAATAACACCAAATTGTAAGTCGTTCATCTCAATCACATCAGAAAGAAGGAATTGTTAAATTTTACAGACTGAGAAAGAATGTACTGTTTGAATTCTATTTGAAATTTGAAAAATATTCTTGTCAAGAAATTTAAATGATTTAATACGGAAATGAATTTTTCCACATTCATAAATTTCTATAATTTTTTAGATTTTCTAAAAAAATGGAATGTTAATAAAATATTTCTGAAATCCAAACTAAACTACACATATTAATTGTAATACTACTTGAGTTGCTTAATGTTATTTCTTCTCTTTCGAGAGATGCGATTACGATATTATATTTGCAACGATTTTCTAAACTCATGACAATTGTGTGTTGAATTGATTTCTTTAAGATGTTCAAGAATTATACCTCTAGGGACGTTACTCTCAAAGTGATGTTCTGCAGACTATCCTTGGCTTCTGAAAAATCTTTGGAATAATTTCTAGAAAATACCACATTTTTCTTCGGGTCCCATTCCCCTACCTAAAATCAATGAATATCAAGGTTTTTTGAATGGCTCAATTAGTTAGATAGAAATCCGAATAACATAAATAGGAAAAATCAATACACATGCAATGCAATGCATTGGATACAACACAAAAGGGTTATTTTGTAACAAATAGAAGCTACGTTCTCTGAAACAAATTGCCTTGTTAGAAGGAATAAATCACATAAAGAATAGCTTAAATGTTCTAATAGCGTACGAGAAATTTCCAAAAAAAAAAGTTGCTTTTTTCTGAATAGAGTTTTCCAGAAAAATTTTATTTTTAATGTTTTTTTTAGTTTGGAAGATATATTTTGAAAACTGGCTAACTTAAAAAAGACACAAATTGCAGAACTGTATTGAAAACTTTAAAATGCGTTACCCATTCAAACAAATTATATGTTAAGATGGATAGTGCAATTTTTATCATGAATAACATGAGAAGAAGAAAAAAATGAGTTAAATGGATGTGCTTACAGCTGTAAGACTTGTAATTATTTAATGTGGAATTCACTAATAGCTAAAATTTTACCAAATCTAAAAGTATTATCTAGACTTTTATTAGATTATCTTATTATTTAGACTATCTTGGATCTTTTAACATAATTTATGAATTTAATTCTCTTCAATTTTAATGTATTCAATACATCCTCTGTTTTTCCTTAGAGTAGAAAAAGTAATTAGAATAGGAAAAGTAATTAAATAACAGAATAAAACAGAAACAAATTATAAATAAATAAAGGAAATTCGTAACAATGAGCAGTAAGGTTATACAGAACTGAAATTCATTTTGAAATCAATACTTGAAAATAACTTATTTCTTTGTTTTTTTCTCATTAATTTTCTTCATTTAAAAAAACAATGAACGATGAAAAAGTTTCAAACTTGTTTTTGGCTTTTTAATTCAATTATTAAATGTATAATAAAATTCTTTAAAATTTTAAAAAATAAATATATGTTGCTACATTATTGGAAAGATTCAGAAATTGACAGACAAGAAGGTTAAAAAAAAAACAAGAAAAATTATTTTTTGAATTATAAGCGTATTTGTTATTACGTACTTAACCTTATCAAGGCCTTATTTTCTGAGAGAATTTATTTTTACTCAATAAAGTTTTATACATAAGATATGTTACAACAAATACGCATTATACCATTAAAATAAGAAAAAATGTTATCAGATAAACATCTTTCGATTGCTTAAGCATATATTGCTTTTGTTTAAAACACTCTCTCTTCCTCTGTCTCTCTCTCTCTCGCACACAAAAACGTAATCGCTAACATAGAAACTCCATGAAGAAGAATATGTATTAATATTCTAAAAAACATAATAAATAATAATTTTGATTATATTTTAGAAATACATTTAATCCATTTGATTTTCAGAAAAAAACAGTTTACCAATATCATCAATAAACAAGCACACAAAATATGCAAATAAATAAATAAACAGCATACACTTTTATCGTGATTGTTTAATAGTGAATTTCAGAAAAAAGCAGCTGTGCTAATAAAAATAAATTAACGCGCAATTTTAAAAAACAAATTATTAAAATACGGTTAGAAATAGAATATTTTTTTAGTGCTTTTTGCACAAATTTTGAAAGAATCAAGAAAAGTCATTTGGTTGATTACATGAAAGATGGACGATTCTTTTTTTTATCTGACGCTGTGCTATTCAAGGCACTGCAGCAGCTGTAGTTCCGAAGTCTATTTTCAACAAAAAAAGTTTACCAAAAGATTACAAACGTACAAAAAGAAGTCGACTGCCAACCTCAGTACCTTGACGATCCCCTTCGTCTTTAACTCGAGAAGATCGACGGTGAAATGAGAACGTTGCCCGTTGGTGTCGATCTGAATATCACCTGTCAGTCCCTTCATTCGAACCTGAAAAGAAATTATGCGTTCAATACGCATCTTTTTCATTACTTTACTTGTTATGAATTGATTCTATAAATTCCAGATAACTTACTTTCATATCCCGAAGTAGATATGCTTAGATATAATTTGAAATTGACTAAAAAATTTGGGCATTCATTTTACCTTTGAATAGCTACATCATTCGTTATTTATTAGTCTTTTTAAAATAAAATTACAAAAAAAATTGATGACAATCATTTTCTGAACTGCTTGGTAGAGAAATTATAGTGAAATGTTCAATCCGAAATCAAGGGGAATGCTTTCTTTGGAGAAGGGCGCTTCTTCTCTCCGTCTGTGTGAATGTGAAAGAATTATGTCGAAAGGATGCCGGTTGTTAAGAGTCTCATGCTTTTGCCGATTCATCCGAAATAAATGTGCTCAAATGTTGAAATTAATTTCTTATTAAAATAATAATTTTATCCATTTTTGTAGTGTATTGCACACTAATAAGAAAATGTTTTCTATCTATTTGTGAATTTTAAGACACATCGAATATCATCTATGTAAAAAATCGATTTCACAATGAATAACTATAGTGATTAATACAACACTGCTTTTGGATATTCAGAAACACCCCCAAAATAATCCAGATGGTTTGATTATTTTATTAACGCATTTTGAAGCAATCTAAGAGTTATTGAGGATGGACCTCGTAATCCTGAACCGTAGTTAAGTGACGATGATGACACTACATTGGTACGCCCACACTCCAAATTTCCACACCAGACACTCCATAAGGAACTGTTCAATGGTTTCTTAAAGTGTTATTTTAAACACAATTGAATGGATTTTTCATTGATGTTGTGGCTGGAGTAAGTAAGACGTTATTAACTAAATGACATTTTGCAATATTTCTCCACAAGACAGAATAAGTCATAACATCTCTTTTCAGTTTTTCTGCGCTCTTTGTTTTCTGTCGAAAAAAAACTAATATTTTTTCTTTTGAGTGTTCTACTTTCGAGCTTTTAGGACTTAAAAATTATAATGAGCATACACATTTCTAATAAAACTCTTTATTTATGCTCTTAAATCCTTAGATCAGTTCACACATCGTACAATTCAATACAGTTGAAAGATTAAAGTTTTTGTTTATTTTTATGCGTTTTTTAAATGGCTCCATTCTAAATTAAATTCCAATACAATTATTTTGAGTTTAATTTTCCATGCTAAAGGAAACAATATATTGATTTATAAAACAATCGTACAATAAAAGAGTTTTAGAGGACAATTATATAAATCAAGAAATGTCATTTTCTTCATTTTAGCTCCTAAATTTATTCTTAAAACTAATCCTTTGAACCAATTTTTTACCAGGAATGAATGATATGATGATGGAAGTTATATTAATTTGTGGACGTGCTCTCTACTTTTAATGATACTAATTCCCCGGAAGCTGGTATCTCTTTTTAGTGCGACACCCTATAGGCGGATACCAATCATCGCATGTTATTTTGACGCCCAGTCCCTAGAGGGAGGCAACTGAGCTTTGACGATGCAAACCTATACTAGGAATTAATTTTGCCGAGAGCACAAGCCAAACAGATACTCTAGGGATCTTTTGAATGCCGTATAATCATACGACATGGCCGCTGTTGATTTCCCGCATCATGAAAATCCACCGACTTGTACTGGGGTCGGACCCGCAAACTAAGGTGCAGAAGGCCAGCGACAAAACCAACCACGTCACCCAGTCGGCTACTAAAAGTAGTTAATTTAATTTTATATCAATAGATGGCGACACGAATGTAGTTCAATTTCCTCTAGTCGAATTTGCTTTTTCACTTACTTCTATAACTGTAAAAATATTTTATATAAAATGCAATTTGTTCTCACCTAGGAAGAAAGTACCTCGGAAGAAAAAATTTGCAACTAGAAACTCCATAATTTCTTATTTCTTTTATACCCTCTCATTTTTAATGAGATGTGGATAGTAAATTTTTTAAATGGCCGAAGACAGAATAAATAAAAACTTGTTATTAATTTTAACTTGTTTTACTAAATTCCTGCAGAAATTTGAAATTGAATTTAAGATTCCTTTTATATTTTTTAAAAAAAAAATAATTGTTAAAAAACAAAGACAATATTTGTAAATACGATTACAGTTCTTCAGTGGAAAATTTGCTGAAATTTCTTTTAGAAAAATTACAGGGTTTTGAAAAAAAATACACACATCAACCATTTTAAAATTGCGAACGGATATTTTCCCTAAAATTAAGGTTTAAATTCGTTACTAATCAGTTGTTTTCTATTTCTATTTCATTATTTATCAACTATATTTACAAATTACCTTCAAATGACCAGATATCCCTTTATATTGAAATATTTTACATCTTGGTATCGGGGAAATAGCCAGCAAAGCATCTGTTTACCTTTTTAATGGCTTCTATTAGATCTGATCCATAAGGCCATAGTGCTGGACTGTCGCAAGAAACACTTCGTGCACTGATTGGCTGTACAGTGGAGACATCGTGTAAGGCTCGAGCGTATAAATTCACAGCATCAACAAGTAAAGCAGTTTCCGTCTGAAAAAATAAAAATGCAATGGAATTCATTAGTTTTCAAGTTGAAATTTTTATTTGATTCGGTATTGTCAGTAACGCGCGTACTCAGATTACTTTTATGGAAGGGAGGGTTATATTAAAAAAAAAAAACTTGATGAAAGTGCCGAGGCGTAATTTTTACGTTAAAATTTGAAAATCTGTTGGTTTCGGGGGTATGTACGCCACTAGTTTCTGCTGTAATGGTGTTTTTATTAAGAATGCAAGTAAAAATTTTAATTTTATGTTAAATATTCTTTTAGAAAAATTCAAAGATTTTGTAGAATAAATTTAGTTAAAATGGCAAAAAAAATATTATTCTGCAAATTATTTTGTATTTATAAGGATTTTTAAAATCTTAGATCAAAGTGTAAAATAAAAACTGGAGTTGATTAAGAAGAGTTCAGTCTGTGAAAATGGTGTTATTGTATTTTGAGTAAAAATATGTTTGAGAGCCTATTTATTAATTTAAATAATAATTAATAATTTAGTTATATTAAGCAAAGTGTTCTTACTGTTAATGGCATTTCCTTTTTAAGGGAGTTTTCCTTGCGTCCAAAAATCCAAGTTCTGGCCTCTCGACCATAATATTGACTATCAGGTGATACAATACGGAATGCTGATATATTGGAACGACTGTGTTGAAATGCTGAAAGTTCTAGCGTATGAAAATCCTAAGAAAATTATAAAGTAAATGTACATCCCAAAATAACGTATTTCTAGTGTATAAAAAAGAAAATTTTTTTGTATAAGAAATTAGATGTGGACATTTTAAGCTTATTACGTGTTGAACTAAAAACTAATTGTGAAAAAAATCTACAGCATTTTTTCACATTTTTTTCTTAATTGCTATTTTTTAGCTAATTATTCCGCCTAAAATTATTGATTTAAGAATGCCTCTAGCTCTATCAGACTACATGAAAATAAAGAAAATGAAATTCTATCTGTAAACACATTAAAATGAGTTTTTTGTTGACAATAGTGTTAATTTTTATAAATTTGTAATATTAAATACGTAAGCGAAAATTCATGATATATAATGATCAGGATAAGTTCTTTTATTCAAATGACAAGAGAGCACAATGCAACATCAATTTATTATATACTTACAAAGTAGAATAAGTCCGCTTAAATGTACCTCCTTTCATCTTAATAAACGGGAATGGGAAAATTAGGTTAGTAAATATTGAGAAGAGTTAGCTTGAAAATGGAATATATCTGATGATTATTAAATAATAAAGATTTTTAATAAGGTCTTTTCGAAACTGTAATATCTGAAATGACGCATGACTTGGATAACCTGGATAGAAAACCCAGAAATATGTATCGTTTTAGATATGTGTCACAAAACTGAAACAAGACGCGTTTTACAATTTGTTATATCAAAAGGAATACACCGGGATCAATGATTTAAAACACTTGTTTTGTTTGTAGTGTTTACCATTAGACGAAATGCTATCAGTAATCACATGTGTTTAGCATATAATTAAAAATAACTTAAATTATTGGATCGTTTGTCTAAAAATATTCTTATAATTGACTTTTTTTTTAACTTTAAATGTTTTTCAATCATTTGAAAATGGAAACCTAAGTATTTGAAACTATTGTATAAATATCAAAATAAACATTTTTCCATTTATTTTTCCAAAAGCTTATATTTTAAAAATTTTCAATGAATTCTATAATTCGTTTAATACTTACTAAGGATGTTACTAGATAATTGTGATACTCAGTAAGCATTCCTGCCTTTTGTGCCTGTAAAACACAAAATGTTAACCCAAATTATTTCAAATCTAAACAATAATAGCTACTAATATTTAAAAAAATATATATGAAAAATTAACTTCATTACCTCTGCAAGGACATCTTTGATGCGTGACGTTGGAACTTCCAGGACAATATTTGTCTCACCCTTTTTCCTAATGTCCTTGAGAATTTTATTGTACTGGAAATCAACTGTATACTGTTGAAGAGATATCTTAACGTTGTTTTGATTTCGCAATTTCATCAGTTCTTGCAATTTCATAAGTTCTAAGTAAAATAATCACGATTAGAAGGATCTTGGTGAGAGAATACAATTATTCTCATACCAAACAGAGATTATGTAATTAGGAATCAAATTAAATAACCTTAAAACATTCTAATTTTCATTTATTTATACTTTTAATTACAATTTTATTACTTACTTGACATATTTGTCCCTTAATATTTAGTTTTTCATAAAATCTAAAATCATACATGCCGATTGATTTTAAGATGATGATAAATTTTCAGATATAAAATCCCTTTCGTGACCAAGTTATTAAAATTCTTACCTCTGTTTTGTAATAAGGTCATTGCAACATTTTGAAAATGTAATTATATTAAATATGAATTAATTACAACATATCTTTACGATTTAAGATTTGTACGCAAGATTGTCTACGCCTACTTGTTTCATTTTTAAGCCGTATGATTGCTCTGAACTTTATTTAAAAATTATCTTCAAAAGTAATTTTACCTATTGAAATATAAATTAAGAAATTATTTAAAAAATATAAAGGATAGATAACTTTCCAGCATTAAAATGGATATCGAATCCATTTTAAAATATATTAAAACTCATTCAAGATAACATACAAAAACATCCGAATCCTGAAAAGTGTTTCAGAAATCCTATTCACAGATCCAGTGAAATATGCACTTATTGTGTTTTATATTGTAATTTAGTTGTAGCTTTTTGTAATATTTTTGCTTGTAATGTACCTTCTTAATTAGTTTTGTTTTGAGCCTCAATTTAAATTTGTAATTTTCAGCTGATTATAAGAAATAATGAAAACATCTTATTTTTATAATAAATCTATCAAAAGCTATTGGTAGATGCTTATTCCACATGGCATTACTTAAAAATTTACATTGTATTAATTACTACAACTCCAATTCGGTTCTGATTCTATTAACGTTGTTCTAGAATGATACGACTGATGTTCATAAGTAGACATCATTGTCATCAATTTTCTTAGAATATTTTTATGCTGTTTAACATGCGTGTGAGTTTTTTCGCTTGAATAAATCATAATCTTTCAGAAATATTTTCGAATAATATTGAATTCAAAATTTCGAATTCAGAATATTTTTCAAAGAAAAAACATTTTTTGTCTCTTCACAATGAAAAAAAATTTCGTCAGTCGCTGGTAAAGGCCGATAGTAATTCATTAAAAATACAGAATATTATAGTGCTTTAGGAACACTCATTGATTATTTACTATAATATAAAAAAGGATTGTAATAGCAATACTTGGTCCAAATTGAAATAAAACGTAGTTATTTGCTGATTTTGCTTTGCGTATTGTAATAAATGAACAACTCTAGAATTGTTAAATATTTAATTTATATTGCTTCCAACTATTAAATAATTTTCAAAGAAAAAATTTATTAATTTTTCTTAGGCAAATATTTTCTCTTTGTTATATATAATAATAAATTCAGCAATAGCAAGCATATGGGTTTTCTATAATCTATTCTAAGATTATTAAGAGAGTCTTTATTGTAAAACTAAATTTGAAAAAATTACACTCATTTATTCTGTGCATGTTATTATCACTAAGATGAATCTACACTACATCCTAACTACGATCATTCGTGCAGCCTATAAAAGAATATTTTACGTAATCTAATACCACATTACACTGGTGTAAGAAATTAAGAGCATTTGCAGACTTATTTGATTATATCTAGAACTACTGAACCGATTTTAATGAAATTTGATACGTACATACATTGATACAATACAAAACAAATAAATATTCAACAATTGCAATACACACGCATGATCGTGAGTAACACTCGTTGGAGTTGGAAGATATGAAACAGTAGGTGCAGAATAAACAAAAGAAATTGGTTAATAGGGGGTATGATTCCCTCTTACAGCTATACAGACCTCGCAGCTTGATGTCCTACTTGAAATAAGGCAGTTTATCAGTTCTTGTGGCAATTGGTCCCACTCGTTCAGCAACGCTGTTTACATTTGCTGGATGGTTCTCGGAAAAGGTTCAGTAGTTGCAATTGCCCTCCCCAGAGAGTCTCAAGCATGCTCTATAGGGTTGAGGTCTGGAGACCTGGTTGGCCAATCCTACGGCGAATATCCTCACTCTCTAGAAATTCGTCGATCAGAAGAGTTCTATGTGGTCACACGTTATCGTCCATTAAAATGAACTCGGGGCCACATGTACCCTTGAAAAGGTGAACATAGGACTCCAGACTTCATCCTTATACCTCACACCAGTCTTTGAGCCTCTTTCAAAGACATGGAGAGGTGTACGGCCATCCAACATGATGCCTGTCCAGAACAACAAACCTCCTCCGCCATAATTGTTGATTTTGTGGACATTGGAGGGTAGGTAGAGAGTCCCTGGTTCTCTCTATTTGAACGTACGGTGAGAATCAGTGTTTAGGCTGAAACGGGACTCATCGGTGAAAAGAATGGTCCCTCATTGATCCATACTTTAATCTCTATTCTGTCTGCACCATGCTAAACGGACTCTCCTGTTCATAAATGATAGCGGGACGCAAACAGCAGGTCTTCTGGCAAGAAACCCTCTCTCATGAAGTCCTTTTGAAACAGTCATCCTTGATACACGGGTTCCTGCGGCTGCATATAAGTAACGAGAGAGCTGAGAAGCTGCACCCCCTCTGTTACGCTTCGCTGTATTCGACAAATGGCGTTCTTCTCCGGAAGTCGTTGCTCTTGGACGGCTTGCCCAGGCTTTCTCTCAATGGATCCAGTATCCTCTGGAACTGTTTCCATAAGTTACAAACTACGCTGGGCGTTAAATTGAACTCTCTACATACCTGGACTTGACATTGACCTGCTTCTAGCCACACCGCAATTCACCACCTCATTCCATCATCTAAACTTTGGTGGTTACTCATATTTACTGTTACAATTTGAATTGAACCGATTGCTTCAAAATAACAGCAAGAAATTCGCGGAGACTGGCGAACGAAATACGTCTTAACTTACACAAGCTTATAAAGCCTGTTTTACTGCTGACTTCCCTTACACACACGTGTACGCTTACGTATTTGCGTACAAGATTTGCATTTTTATCTAGAAGCAGTGGCTTTTTATTCAGTTCAGTTCTTTCATGCAATTCTATAAAATACGCAAATTTTCTTAATTTATTTCATCACTGTACGTGTATTATCAATTATAAAAAATTATATAAAAATGTAGTCACAAAATTTTAAAATATTCAGTAACATTCTGTAGATTACCAATACAATTTATCATAATGTGTGTGCATATTGGAAAATTATATAAATTTTAAAAAAATATACATTTAAATAAAATGTAAATTTAAAAAATAGAATAAGTAATATATAAATAATAATTAAATATAAATTTTTACAAAAAAAATTAAAACATTACCACTTTTTAAAAGTACAGATGAATGACTCTTAATCAGTGTTTTATGGAGCACAGGTGATCGGAAAATTAAAAGAAAGCCGGTGTTTAAGCTTTAAATATCCATATATATTGTTGTAAAATATAATTGTTCATGATTTTGAATAGGTTTAGAAGCGTAGGTATGTATATTTAAGAAAAATTAGTAATAATAATAGATTCTTATCTATAACAATATTTAAAAACTTCTAATCCTCTAAATTCCGAAATTATGACAAAACATTCTTATAAAAAGTGTAGAAAAAAGCACTTAGTTAAAGTTTTATTTTTACAGAGCAATTGTAAAATGTCAAAAATACGGATGCTATTTTTTTGTTGCTCATGAATCTAAAACTAATTATTTAAATAAGGTGAAAACAAAATATGTTACAGAAATAAAAGTACAGATTTTATAAATTAGAAAAGGGATTTTAAACAAAATAGGGTTGTGAAACATTATTCAAAAAGTAATGAGGTACTACAATTTTTGGTAATATAGTGAAAAAAAATATGTAGGAAGAACTACTGTGAATAAGAAGTGTTTAGAATTAATTCATACCTGCAAGAACAGGAGCAAAGGCGGGATTTATTTTCACAAATTTGCAATGATGGTGCAAAACTTTGATTTGGTTTAGAAAAAAAAGCTATAGCGCGAATTATTACTACAGTGTATATTGAGTATTCTTATTGTTGTCTTATCAGTTGGTAGAAAAAAGAAAGTAAAAAACATTAAATAACATTTGGGATGAAAGGGATACAGAAAATTAATTTCATCAAAAAATTGAATTCAAGATTATGCGAAGAACTATTTATATAGGACATAATAACCTTGTTGATACATGCGGAAGGGCAAAGGTTTTCGTGTGATAAAATATTGAATCGATTTTTCGTATTAAAAGATGAAATAAGCATTTTTTTGAATGATCATAAACATAAATATTCTCAAAATTTAAATGACGAAATATGGTTACAACTATATATATACGGATAGGCATATTCGGAAAATATGTTTGCAAATTTAAAAGAATTTTAAAAAATCTCTGCGTGAAAGGTCTTTAGGTAAATATTATTAAACTGAACGACAAAATCAATGCTTTAATTTAAAAATTCTTATGAGGGAATCTTATGAAAAAAACAACAATACACGTTGTTTTAAAAAGTTAAATAATTTTCTAATTGCAAATGGAATAAATTTGAATAAAGATTCTGAAGGCATCATTCAAGAGCATATTTTACAATTAAAAACACTACCAGGAATCAATTTCCTCAACGAGAAGAGTCCCTGAGGGAATTAAAAATATGTATGAATATTTCAGTAAAAATCAGGATTTATTACTGATAGAACAAGGATAACTGATTGAACTACAAACAGATTCTAAGTTAAAATGCAGATATCAACGAGATCTTAATTTTAGGTTAAATATTTACTAGGACTATCCTCAAATTTCTGATAAAGCTCTAAAAGCCATCTTTCCTAAACATTTGTGCGAAAATTCGTTTATTATATATGTCGGATCAAAAGCAAAATAGAGAAATAAATTCGATGGTGAACATGAAATACGTTTGCGAATAAAGATTTTGGAGCTCGGCTTTAAACTTTTCTCCAAAACAAAGCAAGTTTATCTCCCAGTCATTAAAATTGAAAACTTTATTTATACATTCGTTAGAATATAAAAAAAAATATTAAAACACGTTTTTTCTTTATATGTACTACTTTCTAGATTGTGAATATTCTAATTTTTACGATATTGGGTTCCACGAAATTTTATTTTATACTCTTTAGTGTAATTTTTTGTAAGACTAAATAGTTTTCTAGTGGAAAATGTAAATTTTTTTACTCTTGTGAGGGGGAAAAACATCTATAAGAAAACATCTCTAAAAAATAAATGAATAAATAAATAAAATTCTAACACCTGTAAGGTAATATTTTCCAGTAGAGGAAACTAGACATGAATGAATAAAATTGCATTCGAATACTACGATCAATCAAAATGTTTGTCGGTGAAACAGAGGGGAGTCAACAACTTATCGACATATCAACAATTCGACATTAATATCTAAATTAAAGCTAGAACAGAGCTTCTCAATTTTAGGTTGTAAGCTTATGCAGAATACTCAGCATTTCTCATACAGCTCTAGACAGACATTCAAAAAAGTATTGGGACACTTGGCATGCATAACTGTAAAGCCATTTATAAAAATATATATCACATTAAGACAAAAACAAAATCAATTAAGAAGTATTTAATATTTGATTTAGAGAATATAAGAAGCATTTTATTAGTATTATAGAATTATAATTTGTGTGTGTGTGTGTTAATATATTAGTTTATAGAATTATAATATAACTCAAATGCACACTGGAGTCAAAAAAGTATTGGGGAAGTTATGAAATGAGAAATTTAACAAATATACAGCGCACCAATAGAATTTAATTTCACATCACTTTTTTAGACTAGAAGTTCAAACATAAACGTTTCAACAGATAAGATTATTTGTAGAAAAAATAGCGAGAAACAAAGATATATCGGTTGGTGTGCGAAAACTCGTAATAAGTCAATGGAAAGAGGGAAAATCAGCTCACTGTATTGGAGAAATCTTGAAATTGAGTAAGTCTACTGTTTAACATCATCGACAGGTGCAAGAAAACAAATAGTGTTGAAAACAAGCAAAGATCAGGGCGTCAAGGATATTTAATAAACGTGAAGAGAGGTGGATTGTGAGACAAGTACACGTTAATCCAAAAACTAGTGCAGTAAAAATGACTTTTCAATGTAAAGTAGCTCGGAAAATCAGTAAATCCTGAAACTGTCAGAAATATTTAAAAAAAAACATACGTATCATGGCAGAGTACCTCAAAGAAAGCCCTACATCACCAAAGCAAATATACAAGCTAGGTTGGCATTTGCTAAAATGTATATAAGGCAGTCAACAGAATATTGGAAAAATGTAATTTTTGTCGATGAAAGCAAGTAAAACATTTTCAGATCGGAGGGCAAACAAAAAGTTTGGCAGAAATCCAATACAGAAACGCATGTCAAAAATTTATGGTCTACTGTCAAATATGGAGGGGGATAACCAAATTGTCTGGGGCTGCATGACATGCTCTGGTGTCGGGAACTTACATTTTATTGATGGTATAATGAATAAATATGTCTATCTTGACATTCTAAAGCGAAATTTAAGGCAAAGTGCGAGCAACCTGGGAATCTCAGGATATTTTAAATTGTACCAAGATAATAACCCGAAACATACTGCAGATATTTACAAGTTGTGGGTCCTCTACCACTGTCCCAGAGTTATTAAGACTCCTGCAGGAAGTCCAGACCTTAATCCCATTGAACATGTGTTGGATGGTTTGCAGCAAAAACTATACGAGTACGAAATTTCTAACAAGCAGGATTTAAGAAAATATTTGATCGAAGAGTGGACCAAAATCGATACATTGTTTTGCAAAAACTTGATCCAATCCATGCTAAATAGTTTTCGAGAGATCATAAAAAGCAAGGGCGGTGCAAAAGATATTAATTTCTATGCTTGAATTTTGGTTTTCTTAATTTATTGGGAAGTGTCCTAATACTTTTTTGCGATTTCTTTTATTTTCAATTTTAACCATGATTGCATTGATGTATGAGTTTTGTTCAAATTAATATTATTTGTATTTACCAAAATAGCATTTACTTCTTTTTTTGGTTTCATTTGTATGTTTAGGTAAAATATTACGATAAAAGTCCATGAACCGGTATTGTGCTCTAATACTTTTTTGACAGAATTTTCATTTTAATGTCATTCTAAACAATATATTTAAGTAAAAATATTTTTTACATGTATTTAAAATTTTAAAACAAATTCAACTCAGAATATTAAATGCGATTATAGATAATTTCAATAGACCCAGAGTTTGACTTTTGTATAAAAAAAATACAAGTGCGTCCCAGTAACTAAATATAGTACATGGGTTGGTGACACCTGGAGCCCAAGTTATTAATGAGTAAAATATATTAGCGTTATAATAAAAGAATTTTAATAACTGATCGAACACTTTTTTTTAAAATTGGCTTTACGTAAAGTACCTATAACAAGTGTTGATCTCCTTTAAATATTATTTTAAGCTAAGAGACAGAAAGAGAGTGAAATCACCTGATATTTACAAGGGTCGAAAAAGCTACAAGACCAAAATAAAAAAAAGGAATTACACAATTCTGTAATGTTTAACATTTTAGAGAGTATATTTGGATGGGAAACATATAGAAAACTCAGATATATATATATAATTCCTGTTAAATTTAGAACGGTAGCAAATGATTTTACAACATATATCACTACTGCAGGTAAAATGCTGCATAATATTATACAAAACTTAATCAATAAGCAATGTAATAAAGCTATAATTAGAAATTGTAAATATATTATAGATTTCTTTTACAAATAAAAATATTAATTCAGTTCACAGTTATGATTTTGAACATCTTTTCAATTCCATTGATAGCAATGATATTATGAAGGTAATTTTTGAAAATCATAGCAATTGTAATCTTACTATTAATTTACAAAAATTTAAATTCTCATAGATTTAGTGTTAAAAGAAAACTACATTAATTTTAATGGTTCTTTGTGTAAACAAACTAAAGTTTTGCCTTAAGGTGACCCTGCTAGCAATAGTTTGGCTAGTTTATATTTACAGTTTTACGAATATAAATATATTATTAATAATGATTATTACATTTTTAGATATATAGATGATCTAATTATTTTTGGTAAAAATAATAATGTTAACTCCAATATTACTTTTCATCCCAATTACTGAAACCTAATTAAATTAATAGTAATCCAGTTAAAACTAATTACTTGGATGTATCATTTTATATTAAGGATTATAAATTACATAGTAATATTTATGATAAAGGAGATGATTTTCAATTTTAACATTCTTAAAGTGCCATACTGGAATTCTAATTTATCTATATATATAGAATATTATTTTTAATGATATTTATCGTAATAATGTATTAGTTAGTGATAAATTTAATATATATTTAATTTTTAATAACTTTATTTAACATTGTATTGAACATGGATACACTGCTAATTTTATTTACATTTATACATTTCTATCAGTTCTCAGTGTAATGACAATATGTAATAACAATAGCATTTTTAATTAGTTGTACAGTTAATCGATAGATAACGCCACATGTTAAATAAATTAATAATATATTTCATTTAAAATTAATTGTATATGTCTGGGTTGTACTTTTATTTTCTATAAATTTTACAACAACATTTAGAGTTTTGAAATGTATAGACTTAATGTTATTTTATCATAACTTTCGAACTTTATGCGTTGCTGATATACTCCTTTCTATCGCTCGGGAAAAATGGTTATTGCTGTACTCACGAGGTAAAATTTTTTATCTAATTGTTTTTAGCATTGATTTTAACATGTACTAATAATTATTATAGGCTATGATTTTATCGTTTTATATTAATAGATTGTGGTTTTATTTGTAATAGTTACGTTTCTCTTGACATTTCTTACTTTTCCCATGGCCCAGAAGTGTTGGCAAATACAGGTGAAGGTTTGCTAGCCGCAAAACTTTGTTTGAACCAGCAATCCTGGTTCCTAAGGCCAAGAGTTTGCTATAGAACTACTGCGGCTAATATACTTTTTACTATTTTGACTAATTATCTTAGGTCTATAACTATTTTGTGTATATTTATAAATTATATATAATCTTTTTTTACTCTATAAGTAAAATATTTTTATAAGTGTGCAAAAAAATTTTTTAAAAAAATTATTAGTAACATTTTATTTTCTTGTATAATTGTCTAAACCTTTCATCAAGGTCCAGTCAATAAAAATTTCGCAAATAATTAAATAATGTAAAAATTAAAATCAATCGAATAAAGTTTGATTTTATCTCGCTGTAAGGAATTACTTAAATGCCATTTCTACGAGTTTTATAACCCTTATTTATAAAAACAGTATAAAACTAGACTGAAAATATATATTCCTATTGAAAGGGAACTCTGATTGTTTAGACTTAACGCGCATCAACCCCTCTACACAGCGAGTCTTCTTTAACACCAGGACTCGAACCCACAACTCGACAATAACAGCCTTCGGTCTCGTGATGAGTTGGAATTCTGTAAGATGCTTTGTGCAAAATAATGAGGGTGCTGAATAGATTAGCAGCTCTCATTATTTTGCACGACCTTTGAGGTGGCCGCGGTAGACTAGTCGTCAAGGTATCGGACTCGTAGTTGGTGCATCATGAGTTGTAGCTTAGTACCACTGAAGACTCTCCATGTAGGGAAGTGATTCACGTTCAATCTGTCGAGAGCTCAAACGTCCTCCCGTTGGTGTGGTGTGGTAGTTAGGAGAGAAGGGTGACAGCTCAGGTGTCGTCCTCGTCACTTGACCATGGTTCAGAATTACTAGGTCCGTCGCCAAAAGCCCTCTTGTAGCTGAACAGTGCGACATTAATAGCCAGAACTCATTTCTTTTGAGTGATTTTAATTCCTCCAAGATTTCATGTGATAATTAATTTTCCTTTTCAAGTTTAACAACATCAAACGGGATATAACCTTATCCCAGCAGCAGTTTTAAATGAAGGATGACTCCATCTTGCAAGTATCTGGATCCATCAGAAAAGCCTCCATCGGAAATCATAGGATTTCCGTTAATCATTGATAGAAATAAACGAGATTTCTGGAGCAAACAAAGAATGCTTTGGGGATTTTTCAATGTACGCGTGTTTGTGCTGTACTCTTTATTTCGACCCTTTATTCATTTGCACATCTATGAAAATGTGTGTGTTTAATGCCTAAAATCCTCCTTTCCACCATTGCAAAACCTGACAAAAAGTTGACCTCAATTCCAAAAGGCTCCCGCATATTACTTGACCCCCCACACAGATATATAATATGAATGCCTTAGGAATCAAGAATGCTAATTTCAACTCGTTTTTTGGCCATGTTTCATTATTTGTGCTGAATTACATTTAGAATTCCTCCTCTAATTCAAATGTAAAATATTCACTAATTTTAATTAAAATGCAAGCTTATCAATTGTAATTGGGTTCAAACTTATCTAACGATTTTAGGGAAGAAATAATGTAGACACAGAAGTGATGTTATACGCATATGATTTTTTTTGTCAGGGCTTTCAATGTATCATGCAATTAATTAGTTTGCTATTTCAAAGCTGTGGCATGTTTGGCTCGATATAGGGTATCAAACTGTATGGTTTCTAAAAATAATTAGTCATCAATTATTCTTTTTCTCAAGCATGAAATTTCCCTGGAAAAACTTGAAATTATTTTTCGCCTATGATGCATTTTTAAGAGTCTAATTATTGTTTTTATTCTTCATATTAAAATAAAACAAAATCCCCATAGAGACTGCCCAGACGTATGCTTATCCTTATTTAATTTATTTTTGAATTTTTTAAAAATCTTAATGAGTTGACAGATGAAAATTTCGAATCACAAATTATGCACAATTTAAAAATAGAAATTGCCGACTGAGTGGCGTAGTTGGTTTGTCGCTGGCCTTCTGCAACCAAAGTTGCAGGCTTGACCCCAGCCCAAGTCGGTGGATTTTCATGATGCAGAGAATTGACAGCGGCTATGTCGTATGATTATGCGGTATGTAAAAAATCCATTGAAGTGCGCATTTGGCTTGGGTGCTCTTGGTGAAATTAAATACCTTAGTTCAATTTCGTATCGTCAGAGCTCAAGTGTCTCCAACTGGGGAGGAAAGTGGGCGTCGAAATCGCTTGTGGCAATTGGTATCGCCTATACGGTACCGCACTAAAAAGCGATACCAGCTCCTGGGGAATGAACTAGGTCTGCAAAGGTAAAAAATACCAATACGCACCCCCATTAGGAAAAAAAAATAGAAATTTGAAGAAACTCCTTTCTTTTACTTGATACATTCAAACTATTTGAATGCTTTATGAAAGCTTTTTTTATTTCTTCGTTGGTATAAAGGAGTTGTTATTTTTTCTTTTTTTTTTGAAAAATTATTATTTCAAAGTTATTTTTCTCCAATTAATAATGTTTTTTTGTGAAATTTTTCTTGAAATCTTACACAAAATAGTTAAGGTTTGTAATGAGAAAAACAGGGTTGCTTTAGTTTTTGCTTAGAAGTGAAATCTTTTTATGACTAAAAAAAGTTACTTTTCAGTAAGACATTAAAAAAAGGAGGAAACCTGTGCTATTTTTCTAAGATGTGCTTTTACAGATCAAATTAATGGCACTCAAGCTCATTATCACTCTTTTACTAGATGTCTCCCAAATTTCTTGGGCTTGAATGTTTTCAAGAAGACTAAAGATGACATTGAAAGTATTTTAACATAACGAGGATAAAGTTTATATAAATGTGACATTTTCAATGGGTAATGCTTTTTTGCGTTTAAAAGGCCATTAGTCGATCGATTTCTATTGAAGGCTCAAACTCTTTATATAAAAAAATGTCCATCTAACAGATGTTTTCAAAAGATACTATCTTCCACTGTCGCTTTAGTAATAATATAGAGCAGAATTTATATAGGTAAGGTACACTGAATGCAAAAATGTTACACATTTTAACCTTCGTTATTTTCTACAAATATCTAAGAAAGTATATTTATTAAGTGAAATTGCTTTTATAAAATGCGAAAAAAATGTAATATGTGCGTAATTATACTAATATTTAATATGAATGGCTAAGTAAAAAAAATAGAGAGAATCCAATTGTTTTGGTGGTCGCTGTAGCCGTGTGAACATGGATGCGATTTCACAGCCCTAGTTGTCAAATCGTGGGTTCGAGTCCTGGTGCCACTGGAGAATCGCTGTGTAGTAGGGTTGATGCCCCTTAAACGAGTCGAAGCTAAATGTCCTCATTTTGTCGTGGTGTGCAAGTTTGGAGAAAATGGTACCAGTTTAGGCAGATTCCTCGACTTTTGGCTCCAAATTACAAAATACGTCAAAAAAATAAGCACCCTTATTAAATATAAAATCATCCAACAGCTAATTTAAGTTTTCGAAGTTATTCACACACACACCGTTTTTTTCTTTCCTTTTATTTGAACTCTTAAAAGAAAATTCCTTTGTTTCCTCAGACAAAATCCGTTCCACAAAAGCGTCTTACGAAGCTTGGTGCTAAAGTAGAATCCAATTTAGCTTAAATATTAAATGAATTGTTGCAGAACTGAGGAAGAATTTGTAATTCAATAGCATTTGGTCAGTTAAATTCTGGACAGAATGGATGTGAATAGTCCAATCCGATCCCCAGACCTTAACTCAACAAAGCATGTGTTGAATCATTTTGAAAGGGTGATTGTAACTTGTTCTTCTCTTTGTGAAAGTATTCAGAGTCTAATTACAACATTGCTGGGGGAGAGAAACTCATCAGTTGTCTTACTTTCAGCATTAATTCACGTAATGAAAGCTGTAAAAGGGGATTAGAATCCCTGTTAAACTATTTTTTCTCCCATCTTGTAATCTCTCTTATAGTATGATGAGTACATGCACCTTTTATACTGTATGTTTTTTTTGTATTAGTCTGTCTTTATATCTAATTTCATTAATCTCTGGCCAGTACTTCTGGAGATAAATCAACGAAAAACAAAAATTTCAATTAATAAAAAAATTACAAATCCAATCTAATTTTGAACACCAGTTAAATCATGTAATGTGATATATAGGAATTGTATTTCAAAGTGATCTGTAATATTGAGTTATCTTTAAATTTAATTTTTCACGGTAACAACCCATAGCTAGACGTTTTTAAGTCGCATAATTCGATGGATAAAAAAATTTTTAAGTTGAGAATATAGTGTTATTTTGTATGAGAAAAGACAATTTTTAAAAGTTTAGGTCAATTTCAAAAAGTCCTCTACACACACACATATATAATTTTCTAATAAATAGATCTGAAAACCATTCATTTCTGTATTATAACTGATAAAAATGAGTAATTATTCTTTTTGTGACATTTTTTTTTTTACTTTTAAGGAAAATTCCTTCTCATTTCATATTAGTTTCCGATTAAGAAACTAAATGAACAAGAGTAGTGTAACCGTTCTATCCACGAATCTTCAACCAAACCTCTTGGGTAAAATTATTCTTTTTAACTGTAAGTTCTGTTGAAAACTTTTCTCAGTGAAGAAGACAAGATTTAGTCAAATTAGTGTGTTACTATTTAAATGTTAGAATTAGAGTACGCGAGAATGATCGATGGGGGATAAAAGTTTATTAAGTTGTGATCAAGCTTACGACTGGAGGTCGTTTAGTGAAAAAACATATTTACTGAGAATTCTAGCTTAGTTATATGTTAGAAGCATTAAGCCTATGCGATTGCTCTACCGGGTATTATTGAGTGCATTTCCTACTTTAAGTTGTGTTGGTTGATTAAGTAAAAGGATTAATAAAATTGTGTGAAAAGTGGTATGGCTGATCTTTGCTCGAACCCCCAAGCATTAACAAACCAAAGTGGGTTGTTACAGTAGGGTTTTAATAAAAAATATTTCTTCGAATTATTAAAAAATACATAAAAACAGACATTTTTATCTTTAAAAAACCGCTGAAGCTTATTGATTACAATAAGCTTCATTTTTAATCAAACTTTTTATCGGTCTCGAAATTTTGGTTTAAAACTCTAATTTAAATACAAATATTCTCCCTCCTACAATTAGTGGCCGCGGTAGCCTAATGCTTAAGGTCACGGACTTATGACAGGCATGTCCTGATTTCGAGCCCTGTACCGCTGAAGACCCGCCGTGCAGAATGAGCAGATGTACGTTAAATACGTTGAAGCTCCAATGTCCTCCCGTTGGTGTAGAGTGGAAATTAGGATACCAGCTCAGGTGTCATCCTCAACACTTGACCATGGTTCAAAATCATGAGGTCCATCGTCAAACACCCTCGTGCAGCTTTATAGCGTGACACAAATACAACTGTCTTACAATTAACCTTGCCCCCATTTCGTTTGTGGCTATGGTAGCAGAGAGGTTAGGGTCACAAACTCGTAATTGAGATTGCTTCTGCTGAGTCGCGTAAGTTCGAATTTTAGTGCCACTAAAACACCTTCCATATAGAAGAGCTGCTGCACCTTAAAACTGTTGTGGATCAAAGTCCTGACATTGACGTGATGTGGAGGTTTGGAGAGGCACACACTCAGGTATCACCCTCGTCACTTGAATGAGATTCAAAATTACAAGTTCCGTCATCAAATGCCATCGTGTAGATTCAAAATACGCTATGAATAAACAATTAATAAAATCCTATCGGTTTGTTGACGTCAAATCTATTCTCATTCTCTAGTTCATTTTGTAAGCCCTGGTATCATAAATTGTACTCGCATTTTTTTATTTAATCAGAAAAAATTGACCGTATGAAATTTAATCAATCAACAGAAAATGTTTTCCACCTCGAGTCTTTTTAGCAAAATAACATCAAAAGTCAATTTATTTCCCATACTTCAAATCAGAAATAATACTCTTTTTACGAAAAGTAAATACGAAATAACTGTTTATAATCCCTTACGCTGAAAAGGAGACCAAAAGTGATCACTTTTCATCTTAACAAAAGGTTGAAAAATTTAAAGTAAATATGTTCCAAAATAAAAAATCTTTTGCATTGGGAATCACATTTTCTATAAATTAATATAAGGCACTCTCTCTATTTATATATCAAACTTTTTGAAAATCTTAGTATAAAATGGTATATATCAAATGATAAAATATGATAGATGTGCTTTCAAGGTAAGGCATTATTTGACAAAAACTCGAAAGGAGCATTGAATTTTATATATAAATTTTAAACTATAGTTTTCAAACAATTCAGCAGAACGATATATCTAAAATTAATATAAAATATCAAAAATTTATGAGGAATTAAAACATCGAAAATAGTAATAGTACTTTTAATGTATTTTAAGATATAGAAACTTGATCGTACATATTTTTTATATAAAGTTATATTTCATTATAGCTTTACGCAACTAATTTTATAACAACTATTTTGAGACACAGAGAGAGAGAGATGGTTTTTTTTCAATTCTTTTAAATGGAGCAAATGAATGAGCATTCAAATTCGAATTTTTTTGTTCCGGTATATTAAATTAAATCAAGCATTTTAAAAGGAAATTGGCGTTTTTTTTATCTTGCACAGTCTTTAAAGGAAACATTTTACTATAAATTGCTCATCGAAATAATATGCAATTATACACAGATGATTGTACAAGATTAGACAGAAAGAGTATAACTATACCTGAGCGGGATTTCATTATTTTAGTAGAGAAAAAGATGATTCATAAAAGTTTGATTCGGTAAATTTAATTTAGTTAATTACATAATTTTAACAATTACACTGCTGGCCACTGTAAATGCAACACCAAGAAAGACAAGAGATAGCACAACAAAATTTATTTATGTAGATAACATGTTGACCAAGTATCAAGTGATTAAATTTATAGACTTCTGTGAAGTGTGGTTCCTGCCAGAATCAGTAGCCAGAGTAGCCGCCATTGTTGGAGAACACCGCTGCCCCACCCTCAGCATTGATTCAAACAGACTTTAGATGTGTTCTTGGGGTACAGCAGACCAAACAGCTTCCACACGTTGCCAAAATGATCTAGTGTGGCAGCTGGGGGTGTAATCTGGGTAAAGCGTTGAACAACCATGGACCACATGTTTTCTATCGGCGAAAGATCCGGAGAGCGAGCCGGCAAGGGAAACAAATCAATCTGGTGATTGACGAAGAACCTTTGGACAATACGTGCCATGTGTGGTCGCGCATTATCCTGTTGAAATATGGCTGGGGCCAAGCCCTGAAGGTAAGGAAGGACAACTGGCTCCAACACCTCGAAGATGTAGCGCTGGCTGTTTAAAGTACCGGCAATGCGTACTAGAGGAGTGCTAGAGTGATATGCAATACCGCCCCATACTACAATACCCGGTGCAGGACCAGTGTGGCGGTGCATAACGCAGCTGTTCAGCATCCTCTCTCCATGGTGTCTCCAGACTCGAATCCGACCATCGTGGTGTTGCAGACAGATGCGTGACTCGTCAATAAAGACAACTTCATTCCATTTTGTCGCCCACATACTTCTTTCATCGCACCATTGGCGGTGGTGACGTCTGTGGTTCTGCGTCAAGGGTAGACAAAGCAATGGACGTCTTGCGGACAGACCACTCTACTGTAAGCGGCATCGAATGGTACGCGCAGACACTGAATGATGCGTTACAGACTCAATGTGCTGTGCTATGGTTCGTGATGTGACTGAGCGATCCGCCACTGTCATCTGCACAATTTGCCTGTCCTCACGTGAAGTGGTGCACTGAGGTGGATGCGATCGATCACGTCGGTCTGTCGTACTCTCCTGCATCCAACGGTCACATATCCACATTACAGTTGTTTGGTTTCGACCAACACGACTACCGATTTCTCTGAAAGATAATCTACAATCTCGGTAGGCCGCTACCCTTCCTCTGTCGAACTCGGATACTTGATCAAAAGCTGATCGCTGTTTTTTACGAGACATAACTGATCGTTTTTTGAAAAAACCATAAGAAAAACACAATTGCCGAACTTGAAATCGTCAAAATCTCTAAGCCTTAAATAGTGATTTGAGGTGGCGCCACAGGCGTGCGTGATGTGTGTCTGTGCTGAAATTCTAATCATTTGCATATCCCACCTCCGCTAATGCATGTTGTAAATTTCATGTTATTTGCGTGCTTCCTTCAGGGTTTTGAATTTACGGTGGCCAGCAGTGTAGTTTGACGATAATATATAATTGTTAGTGCAATTTTAAGGAAAGATATTTTTCGAGAGAAATATACGTCGGTCATTTTGAAAATGTCACAAGTAATGTTAATTTTGCATTTGAAGATAAAATCAAACAAACATTTATGAAAACTACTGCCGGAAAACTTATGGTCTTGTAACTTCAATGTTTTATGTGGGTAAGATGTAAAATAAATGTCCTTTTTTAAAACTCTAAATGATTTGGAAAACTCAACGTGCATTTGCAAAAGAAGTCTGAGTTAGGGAAAATAATATTAAAATGTCTAGAAAAATATTTTTATTTGTTCAAAACAATGGTAAATAAAAAATTAATCATTACCAGTCATTTTTGAGGCGTCATCTTTATCAACTTAGTCATCGATTTGAAGGAAATATTGAATAAAGTAAATTTTTTTCCATAACTTTGCAAGAGTGGGATTAGGATAAGTTTTTATATAAATGTGAACTCATTTTTAGTAGTCTAAGAGAATCAGATCAAATAATCCGTTTTGGTTGCTAAATATAAAACATGACTTCACACTACTGAAATTAATTTTGAGAAATAACGTATAAAATTCTATTATTTCATTATATAGTTCTAACTCTTTAATAAAAATTGATCAACTGACTATTTTTTTTCTGGACTAAGCCTTTTTACATTTTTGTTAATGTATATTTTAATGTATTTTAAGAGTTTCTGTTCATAGCCAATCTTTAAATTTCTATAACCTATCTGAAACCTAATAAAAAAATCTTAAATGTTTTTAAGCAAAATTTTGAAATTAGGTTCAGCTAAGAAATAACGAGGAAGATGATATTGTAATCAAATTGTGGTGTGTCCCCAAATCTTTGATGAGCTAAAGGAATCACTACAGAGACAATGGTTTCAAACAAACGGCGAATCAAAGCAGTTCTCTTTAAGCTTTATAGACTCGTGGAACAATTAGAACTATGTATGGTGTTTTCCACTCCATCCTTAGAAGAAATATATATTTTAAAATATTAAAGTACAACACACGCTATATATATAACTCCAGTCTGTTAAAGGTCTACATCCCTTCAGTCAGTCGATAAATAAGTACCAAGCATGCTTGGGAACGAAACACTGGGGAGTTCGCGTCAGACTGACAGCCTGACCGGAACATCTGCTCATTCACCTCAGCGCCCAAAATCACGAAAACTGAGATTCACGTCGCTGAGAAACGGAATTGGTTGAAAGCAGGGAAAAGTGTTTTGGGAAAATAGTGTTACAAAGGGTCTTACTAATCTCAGACAATGCTTTTGAAATTTATTAGCAAAAATTATGTAAGATATCTTGTGTGCCGTTATTTATTGATTGCACCTAATAAATAATTTAGTTAAAAGATAAAGATTATTTGAATAATAAAATAATTATCAAACTTTTGCTCTAACAAAATAAATTTGTAATGTAAAATAAGTTGTTTGGCAAATATTTTTTCATTCTGACAAAGAAATTGCCTACACAATGAGATTCAATAGAGTAGTCTGAAAACGTTTACATCCTAAGAGATTATAGATGCCCCACAGAAATTGGAATGGTATGTAAAACATTTACTTAACAGCTGCTCACTCGTGGTGTAAGTTATTTTTAAACTTCCTTTCGGGTTATTTAAGTTTAACACAGCACGTTTTCGGCTCTTTATCGAAGAAAAAATTATTTTTTTAATATTTACTAACACTAATTCAAAACACTCTTCTAAAAAACCACTTGCGGCATGTTTTGCTGAATTTGCGGAAAATTTGTATCAAAGCATTTAAAAGAATAAAGTTACACTCAGCCTGCTGCCACTGGTATTTAGAAAGCAAACGAACTTTATATAATATATTATTTATAAAGAAAAAAAGTTGCTTGGCGTTTTAAAAACGTAAAACTTTTCATTAATTCGTAATTAATAGGGTAAATATATTTTAAAAATTTTTTTATCCTTAGCTAGATTAAAAACTAATTTTGTTTTAGAAAATAATTTTATATTATATTATTTTAAATAAAAAGTAGTTTTTGTATTCTCAATAGAGTCTCATAAATTTAAATATACAGACAATCTCGTTTTTAAATTAAAAAGAATATTAACTAACAACTTGTCAACAAAAATAATATGAACAAGTATATAAACAAGGGTTAGTGTGGACGGACCTCATAATTCTGAACCTCAATCAAGTGACGAGGATGACAACTGAGCAGGCACCTCACTCTCAAAACTTCCATACCATGCCAACGTGAGGAATTTGAGCTTTAATAGATTTAATGGGCATCATCCATTCTGCACGGCAGTTCTTCCCTGGCTCCGGGATTTGAACGCACAACTCAATAGAGACAATTCCGGCTATGAGTTCGCGACCACCAGTAGAATTAAGGTTTATTTGCTAAAAACAGAGGAATACATCTTACATTAATACTTCAGCCACACATCACGGGCGTATTCTACCTCTGAACTAAATATTACCATATACTTCATACCCCTCCATATGAACACTTGAGTACCAGATCTATTTAATGAACAGAAGCTCCACTATTCTTCATGAAAAGACTTTTGGTAAAATCAAAGCCTTCATTTGATTTGAATAAAGTTCGTGTTCTTAGGTTGCTTAGGCTAATTTTAGAATGAAAATAAGATGTGAAACAGGAAAACACCACAGGTGTAAAAACATTTCATCATATTCTCGATGACACCACGCCAAATGAGGATTGGAGAACCAGGTTTGTGCTTAAGGTCTTTCTTCATACAAGTCTTTCGTGGCATCAAACTTTTAACTCATGGCTTCATCCGAACAAATTTTACAATCTTAACCACCAAGTTCTCCTGTTCTATTTTAAAATAAAAAAGAGAATGTGAAACCTGGTAACTGAACACATACATACCCATCTATTTATTAATTTGTTTCATTATTTTTCGCTTAAATATTTACAAAATGATTCAAGGCTTTTAAATTTCACGAGAAAAAATGTTTTTCATTTCCTATAAAAAACATTTCGAATACATAATCTTTTATGATTGAAGTGATGCAACGAAATTTGTCTAGACATGTTCTTCTGTTAATGGTTAGTCATTACATGTGTGTGTGTGTATGTGTATAGGGGTTCTTTTAGTATTTTCTTTCTAAGGAATCCTATTCGAATTTAGTGTACGAAGCAAGTAGTAATTAATTTTTCAGCAGTATAATTTGTTCTCCTAAATAAATAATAAAATAAGTTTTTGGCTGTCGAGAAGATTTGAATTATTGATTTTTGCTTCTAAAGCATTTGAATACGTGTTCTATTTTTTCAATCAAACCTTGGAAGTAAATTAAATCCTCAATTGTATAATTGCATTGTTATGATAATTTCATTTTTTCCTGAGAAGACATTTTTTAAAAGGAATTTAAATCTTGTTTATTGATTTTTTAAAAATTAATCAAGTTTTCTAAAAAGTTGTAATGAAAATCATTCCAAAATTTTATCTAATGAATATCCAAACATTTATTAGCATATTTTAAGGGGGATGTGAATTATAATTACAGATATCCGAATTGAATTCAACTGAATGTATATATTTTCCTTACAGAGAAAAAAAATTTCGTGTGCTTCTTAAAACTTGTGCGTGAAATTTCCCTTCAAATGGATCCTGATTGATTTTGAATTGTGGCTGAAAAAGACGTCAGAGTAATGGGTTATGTTTCATTGAATCCAACACAGAGGGACAGTGAGAAGGACTTAGCGAAAACTAAGTTAGAATAGATTAAGTTAGATTTAGTAATTACCGAAGGAATTTTTCTTTAAGGAAGTCCGTTGTGCATCGGATTTATCAATTTAAAATAGATTTAAATTTTAGATTTAATAAAAATTTCCTTCAAACAATAAATAGTTTTTCAAATTCTAAAAATTAAAAACAATAATGAAAAAGTCATATTATTAAGAAATATATAAATAATTATATAAATACAGTGAAGAAAAAAGTTAACTGTATGATATTAAAACTTTTAGATATTTGAATTTTTCGCGTCATGAAATCTCAAAATCTCCAACACTTTAGAAGGTATTCGAGAGCATATCTTGAGACCGAAAATCAGGGAGTTTTAAGGTCATTTTTACTAGTTTATAAAAATCGTAACTAACATTTTAGTCCTACGCCCGTGATGTTAAGAATCATTTGTTGCTACTTATACCACCTGATTGACATCAGATCAAAGTTGACGAAATTAATCATGGCAAGGGGCTATTTGAACGCCTGTAGTTAGCTGTATCTTTGAGCACCGTACAAGTGACAGTACGATCAGGGGCACCGCGTGGGTAGTAGGCGCCCTTGTTCAAGTTGAAATTCGGCGCCCCTTTATGGGGTTCTGTTGCACTCTTATAAAGTGCTGCAAATTATACGTGGAATACTTTTTATAGTATTCGAAATTTGACTTTCGAACTGAAAAGCTTTAAAATTATAATACTAAAACACATTTGTCTTATTGTTATTTTTTTATTATTTCATAGATTTTAAAAACAAAACAAAGCAAAAATGATATAAAATTTTTTAAGTCAAATATAAAAATTAGAAAATCTATTTCAATCTATTGATTCTCCTAGCTTTAGCAGCTACAAATGCTCGTATCAATTCCTTTCTATTTAATTTATCCAAAATTTCGCTCTCTCTGAATATAATTGACAAGTCCGATCATCTCCCCTGCGCCATAGTAGATCGCATGTAGTTTTTTTTTGATAATTTTAAGTTTTGAAAAACTTGGTTCTCCAGAAGCCACCGAAACTGTCAGCGTTCAAGAAATCCGTCCAAATATTGCAATAGTTGGAAATGAACATCAATAGGTGACATATCCTCTTTGGTCCCGCAAAGATTTTATTTCTTCAAACAAATTGAATCCATCCATGTCCTTTTCATTAACATTTTTAGTATCCGTTCATTTTCTTCTTCACGATGTTTTAAAATTTCATTGTCACTCCAGTTTTTTAAATTAGGTATGTAGTTACTTTGAAGTAATTGTAATGTTCTTTTAATTGGCTGAATCTTTCTGAAATTGAAGAAATAGCAGTGTCTAATATTATATTGTAAAATTCAACCTTAACTTACTAAATTTTAACTTTTATCTAATAAATGTTTAAAAATAACATGTATTTTTTAGTTTTTCACAATTCACTTCACTACAGATAGAAAAGTAAATGTGTTTTTAAAATAGCAGCGAGCTACAACAGTATACCAACTGTCCAAAACACATTTGATGTTCATGAATTTGCAAAAAATCAATATTAAGTAAACAAGGGCCCAGATCGAAAAACATGACAAGTTTGAGATCCTCTGTTCTAATCTATGGTGCTGACGCATACTGTTTTTTATTTAACTCAATACAAATACTCATTAATTTAAACTGTACAAAATATATATTGTGTTACAGGTACTCAGTTACTCTCTTCTATAAACTTGCAAATTTTCTGCCCGTAAATTAATGTTTACATAGAAATTTTTAATAATTACAAAACCACCTGATTTTACTGTGAATACTTAATTTTTTTTTTTCTGATTGCAATTCATTTAAATTCCCTTCAGTTTGATTGCTAGAGGAATATTTAAAATTTTAATTTTACAATTTCTTTGTCATTTGGTTGAATTGCTTGGCAATGTTTGTAGGTTTATGCATAAAAAATTTGCAAATTTATACAATAAAACTTATGTAAGAATATTTTTTGATCTTTGTATGTTTGAAAATTTACATCGTATACATACCTTACAAAAGATAGTAACATTTTTTAAGAACTGTTATTCAACTCTTTTTTTTAAAAAAATAATATTGTGCAGATATAATGCTTGACATGAACTTTTTTTTTCGTAAAAGTTAATGTACATTACGTACTGTTCCATAACGTACATAAAGTACATTAACAATTTTTTGTAATTTTTTCACTTTTTGTTTTATATTGGCTTATATTTAAGATATTAAGATTGTACAATGTTCGAAGAACTGTTGTATATCAGTTGATTTTTTTTCAATGATACTCTACAGCTATATGAAATAGTAAGATATCGTGTGCATAAAATAAAAAATTCTCAAAAGGGAAAAAAAAACTTTTTCTTCTTTTTGTGATCTGAAGTAAATTTCAAATGCTTTAAGATATGAGTAGGGTATTCCTGAGTAATATATTTCTCAAAAAGAAAGAATAATTTTAACACAAATGTGTGTATTTCAGTAACCAAATGTTCAGTGAATAATCTGGTTACGATAAATTTGAATTTTTAAATCTTTGTATGATACAAGACGTAAACAGTACTATATTCAGAATATGAAGAATTGTGCAAATATAAATCACATCACAAACGTTGTACAAAAAGGTAAATGAAGTTTTCAACAAAGATTAATTCTACAAAATTAAGGCAAAAAATTTCATATTAACCAGCCTTTCTATCATTTACACATGTTGTAAACATTAATTTAAAATCAACTTTTTTTTCCTTGTTTATTTTATGAAGGCAAATTTTTCTGTTTGTGAAAGCTTGTTTTTCTGTAGTATCATTTGAATCAAGAACATTTTACTGCATTTGTTTTTATAATTTTTTATAAAGAAAAATTCAGAGAATTTATAAAGTAACTAGCTGTTACCCGCCCGCTTCGCTGGGTATTTCATGATGTTTTATAAATATTTACTGATTATATATATGTATAAATTATTGATATCTAAGTCCTAGCATTAAGAATTCGATTGTATTGAAAAATATACTTCTACCTTTAACTGTCGCAAAAAAAAGGGCAGAACTCATCTAATTTGTATTTTCTAAAAATCTCTAAAATTGAAGTATAGAATGATATTTGCTCTTTCGTAACCCAAAAACCAAGTGGATTCCCGCAAAACCAATTTTCGGTGGATCTCTACTCCGTAAATTGAACATGCAAGCCAAATTTCAAGTCTAAATCTAACAGAAAAAAACAAAAGTTTTACTATCAATATCCCCGTAATCTCGTTGAGAGCCGTTTTCCAAAATAACCGCTCTTAGTGGAATTCAATTCAACAAAAGAAATGCAAACAAAATTTCATTATTATAGTCCTTGTAGCTCGAAAAAAATAAATTTTTTTGTCAATACGTCCCAGTAACCCCCTGCAATCCCCTGAACTTGATTTGCTCAAAATTTATTCTTAGTGGATCCCTATTCAACAAAAGAAACATGCTTAACAAAATTCAAGTATATGGGTCTAACAATTAAAAACAGGAATTTTTTTCTGTAACTCCTCTTGACCCCTCGCAACCATTCTTGGGGGCCAATTTTCGTTTTACTCTTTGTTAGGGGAACTCTATTCCATGAAAGGAACATGCCTACCAATTTTCAAGCAGGATGATCAAATAGTTTAAAAATGGAAATATTTATCGATTACTCCCGAAATTAATCTCCCGAAATTAAACTTAGAAGTTGATATTCGCGAAACCCATTTTGTAGCGGTTCTCTACGAAAGGAATCTGCTTATCAAATTTCAACACTGTACGTCTAGCAGTTTAAAAATGGGGATAATTATCTATAACGCCACTTGAGCCCCCGCAACGCCACTTCTGGGTTTGTTTTCACAAAACCCATTTTGTAGGGGAATTGCGCTCTATGAAAGGAATCTGCTTAGCAAAATTTGAAGACTGTGCGTAAAATAAATTAAAAATACAAAAAAATTATCAATAACGCCCCTTGAACCCCCGCAACACCACCTAGGGGTCGATTTTCACAAAACACATTTTGTAGTGTATTTCTATCCTATGAGAGGAATCTGCTAACCAAATTTCAACACTGTGAGTCTAATAGTTTAAAAATGGAAATAATTATTTATATCTGCTCTTTACCCCCCGCAACACCGCTTGCGGGTCAATTTTCTCCAAACCCGTTTTTGCGGATATTTACTCCATGAAAGAAACATTCCTACCAATTTTCAAGCAGGTAGGTCAAGTAGTTTAAAAACGAAATTATTTATCTATTACGCCACTTAATCCCCCGCAACGCCACTTAGAAGTCTGTTTTCACAAAACCCGTTTTGTAACTGATCGTTATTCTACGAAAGGAATCTATTTATCAAATTTAAAGACAGTGCGTCAAATAGTTTAAAAATGGAAATAATTATCTATAACGCCCCCTAAGCCCCTGCAACGCCACTTGGGGGTTGATTTTCACCAAACTCATTTTGTAGTGGATCTCTACTCTCTGAAAGGAATCTGTTTACCCAATTTCAAGATTGTACATGAAGTAGTTTAAACATGGAATCAATTATTTATAACGCCCCTTAACCCCCAGTAACGCACCTTGCGTTTCGAATTTCGGAAAATCCGTTCTTAGCTGATGTCTACTCTATGAAAGGAACATGTCTACTAAATTTCAAGTCTGTAGGTTGAATAGTTCCAGAGATATCGTGATTAGTCAGTCAGTCAGTCAGTCAGTGAGTGAGTCGCTTTTCTCCTTTATATATATAGAAGTGAATTCTAGACCGGGGATCGGTATACTTTCAAGAAAGAACCAGTTGTTAGTGAAACAAGATATCGAAAGTATCAGACACCTTCTTGATATGAGCTTCCAGGGAAAAGTTCCACATCCTAGCAACAGTCGCGTTAATACTGTCATGACCCAATTAATATTTTTTATATTATTTAAATCAAGTTGTACACATAGGTATATATTAACATTTTCCATTCTTTCAAAAATGAAGAAATATTATAGATATTTTTTATTTAATTATTTATTTATTTTTATTTCTATAGCTGAATGCAAGCGCGATCAGCATCAAAATATCAATGGTAGGAATTACACTTTGAAGTTCGTGAAAAAAACTTCAATACCAGTACTACCGCACTACTTTTTGGAATTTCATGTTTACACTAATAATTAAACTTTATAAAACTGTTTTTGCATAGAAAAGTGTGTTTTTGGAAGATGTATTCAAGAAAAGAAAACCAGTATTGATGCATATTAATCAACATAAAAGTACTATAAATGTTCATTGAGATATATGTATAAATATAGACGAAAATCATAAAATTAACTGATGTAACACGGAAAATTTAAAAAAATAAAATTTTTTTAATTAGATTTCATTAAGCTGGACATTATTTTCACTGCCTCCTTTGTAAAGGAAAGCAAATAACAAATGTATGTTTTGATTTGATTTTAATATGATAAAAATGTTTGTACATTTTTTAAGCTCAAAGGAAAATACAAAATAAATCAAAAGTAAAGTTATAATTACCGTTTGCAGTTTTAAAGAAATGAAATAAAATTGAAGAAATTACTGATTTAAAATTACGTCAACTCTCTCTCTTTGAAAAAAAAAGTGATTTCCTGAGAGCAGTGGCGTAGCTCTAGGTATTTAAAGGCCCTAATGCAAAAAAAAAAAAAAAAAAAATTGAGGGCTCTATTTTGGTTGAATTCTATCAAGTATATATAAAAAAAGTAAAAATATGGGAATATTTTAAATATGTACAAAGCTACAATTTTTATACATATTGTCTTCTCTTTCTTGGCGTTGTTTGGGCTTAAACGCACCCCACTTGGTTTCTTCCTTTTTTTAAAGCTATAATTTTAGTTTTATAATTTATCTAATACGATTTATATGTGCTCGAGTATTTACTGACGTTAAAAGGAACCAGAAACGTAATGCTACGCTATAAAACGTCGTTGGAGAATCCCTAGCTATTATTTTATTCGGGAGGATCGAACCCACATCCAACAGAGGGCATAGAGCAATAAAATGGTCCACCGAGATAGACAGGAAATTATACAAAAATATGCATGAACAAGAAAATTGAATACAATATTATTATAATTTTAAAAAAAAACATATCTGCTAAAAAGCAGAGAAGGAGACAAAATTACATCATCATACGAGAAGATTGCGAAATATTGAAAGAGGAAACTAGCTTATTATGAATCATATTGTTATTAAAAATAGAATGTAACAAGGAAAGAATTGCTTCTTGTGTAGCTTTTTTAAGATGTAGTAATAAGTATGGTAAGATTTTTCATGGAACTTGAAGTTTATTTTCAAATAACAGTCTATAAAAAAATGAAAATAACAAGAACTTTTCAATAAGGAAAGTTCGCAACACTAAGCAAACAACGAAAAGAATTTAGGTGAAATCCCCTACAAATTCGAAATTACTTTCAACTGAATTGCGTCGATTACAGTTATGTGTTCCAACCTTTTATATTTATATCTTAAATTTGGAAGAATCGCAAATTCGGCTGCCCTTCTGTATAGATATCCTGCTTAGAATCTAAAGGAATTCATGATACCAAAAAGAGTGTTGTAGATCGCGATAAAACAGTGCTTCTCAAACTTTCAATATTTGCGACTCAATTTTCAGTCATAATTTTCATCGCGCCCCACTTTTTACAATAACAATGTACTGAATGCAATTATAATGTACTTTGATGGTAAAACTACGATGCAATACGACTTTAATTATAAACCGCACTATTTATCAAGATAAATATTTTGTATATGACAAGACCAGGGGAGTCACTAGTAATTACTGAACTTGTTTTAAATTGAATATTGATCAATTAATTATCAAATACTTTGTGCAGAACTGATACATTTATAAGTAGTGCGTATTATATCAGTTTGAATGTGTATTTCATTTTTTATTATATAGGAACATATTTTGCTTTGTAATTATTTTAAATTGCAAATTATTTTATTAAATTGATAATTATTTTAATATTTTATTTTCGATTTTTCGTAATATGCTCACGCTTCTCCCCCCCCCACAAGTAGAGTTATCACGCCCTCCTTAGGGGGTGCGCCCCACAGTTCGAGAAACGTTGCGATAAAGATTTTATTTCGAAACTTGAGAACGATTTAATAACAGGTATACATGACACAGAATATGATTTGGGGAAGAAAAGCCAAGCGATTTACAAAATAATTTGGTCAATAGTGAAACGAAGATTTGTTAATTTAGATTTAAAAAATGAAAGAGAATAATTGGCTTTTTAATAAACACTGCGTGGTTGCACGTTCTCCGTAATTTAAATTTTGTTCTCTTTTTTTCACCCTCCAATTTTTTGCGCCCTAGGCATGTGCCTAGCGTGCCTAAGCGGAAAAGCGGGCTTGGTAGCGGGGTGTACGTTACGCCACTGGACAACGGTCATCACATAATAATACAGTCTATCACTTTTGCCAATTGACATGCAGTTTGAAATTAACTGTTTTTCGGAGGGAATGTACAGGAATAATATTTGACGACATTAAAATTATCCGGATCATGATCTTATTAAGATGGAGTCGAGAACGAAATGAGGCCCCCACTGAGAGCGAGGTCCTGGGCCCGGGCCTAGTTGGCCCATGCCTTGAGACGTCCCAAACTACAATACAATACGACTTTAATTATAAACCGCACTATTTATCAAGATAAATATTTTGTATATGACAAGAACAGGGGAGTCACTAGTAATTACTAAACTTGTTTTTAATTGAATATTGATAACTTAATTATCAAATACTTTTTGTGCAATACTGATATATTTATAAGTGTTGAGTATTATAGCAGTGGGAATTTGTGTTTTATTTTTTTATTATATAAGAATGCATTTTACTTCGTAATTATTTTAAATTGTAAATTATTTTATCAAATTGATAATTATTTTAAATCTTTTGTTAAAGCTTTTTCGCGATAAGTTCGCGCCCCAAGTAGGGTTATCACGCCCTCCTGGAGGGCGCCCACCACAGTTTGAGAAACGCTGCGATAAAGATTTTATTTCGAGTTTTGAGAACAATTTAATAACAGCATACATGAAGCAAAATATGATCTGGAGAAGAAAAACCAAGCGATTTACATAACTTTAAAAAAACAATGACGTTGAGTCACAACATCTCCTCAGCATATAATGAATAAAAATCTATGCCGATACAAATCATTTCCAATTCCTGTTGTTGCATGTTACAAATTCTTAGATTTTGATTACGTTCCGTATAATAGCGCGAACTCCACACGGAACGTGTTTTTATTGTTCGTATCGGAAATCAAATTTTATTTTACACAAACGAGAACAATCCGCAGAAACTAAAACAAAATTAAAATAATTTATATAAAATTTAAAGAAATAAAATCTTATTTTATTGCTAAGAAAATATAAAACATGCAAAATTGCAAGTTTTTTTAAACAACTTTTATGTAAGTAACATTAAATTAAAAAAAACTATAAGTACTATAAATTTTGGCGCCCTTGCCCCAGGCGCCCTTGTGCGGTGAACAATTTTGCCACCCCCACACGGCGGCCCCGAGTACGATTTTTGCCTCTGTTTCGCCCCAATATAGAGAAAGAACATCCTGAGGGTGGTCAGAGGCCTTCCACCTCTATTCCCCTTCCACTAAACCTCACGAGAGGACTTGCAACTCGATGGCTATTTAGAGTACCTCATGCCGCAAAAAGGCCCTATATATTTACAAACATCTATGCCTTCTCCGGGATTCGAACCTAGGTCCTACGGCACAGCAGTCAGTGTCACTAACCACTTCACCAAATGTACGGTAAGAATCATTTCAATTTGAGCGTGAATCATTTTCGTAGATTTATAGTATATGGTTATCTAGCAATTTTTTTCCCGAATATTTCTCGATTTATATTTTATATTTAATTGAGATTTGAAATAGAAGCTATGGAGAGCATTCTAAATCCATAAAGGAAGCAATTCTTCTGAAAATAAAGTTAATTATGTTCATTAATTTACTATAAATTAGTTGTCATTAACGCTGATAATTTTATTTCGTTGCATTTAAAATTGTAAAAATTATCACAGATGACCCACTTAATTGACCACTGAGTCAAAATAAATGTAAAACGTTGATCGTTGCATTTCCTACAAAGTTATAATCTCAGTACACTTATTAATAATATCAAATATCAACAATTCTTTAAAAATGATAAATATAAAACATAATATACAAAAGAAGTGACAGAATATTTATTGTTTTACAACAATATTTAAATAAAAATGAGTTTTGATCTGAATGCAAAAATAGCTTGAAAGAACTTAAGTGTTTACCTAGTTATGAAGAGACTAAAAATCCCTAGGCTATTTAGTATAGAGCTGCTTAACTTCAGTTGAACTAACAAAATTAGAATTTTTAAGAGCCTGCTAATTAAATTTCTAAACTAACGTATGGAGGATAGTTACCAGGCCTCTTTTACGCAATCGTTAGCAAATACTACAGATACAAAAATTAAAAAAAGGAAAGAAAAAACAGCTTCACATAAAAATTAATTAACTAAATAAAAAACATGGAATTTAAGACGAACATTAGATAAGGTTACGCATACAACTTATTTTGCGTTTTCTCATATTTGTACTCTTTCATTATCCTTTATAATAAAATGTTTTTAGTGGATAAAAAATTACGTGCTGTATCTCAAAATTTTACAAAATTTCAATTTGCTTCAATATTATATCGGATGAATTTAGAATTTTTTGTAAATGTCATTTGCTGAGCATAAAAGCATGCTTCTATTGGAAAAAATATTTTATAGCGAGTTTAAGAATTTAAATATAACGTTGAATAATCAAATGAAATATTGTTTGGTGATTAAAAAATTAGATTGATAAATCTAGGAAAAAGAAATAAAACGAGAAAAAAATATCGGCTAAAACAAACAGACTACTAAACAATTGAACAAAATGAGCAGAAAATATACTTGAACAATGTTTAATGTATTTAGACATTAATATCAGTGCTCACAGGTATATAGTAAGTATGATTTGAATAATTTCCTGTGTAGAAAGTGTTCTTGTAATATTGGCTCTTTCAGTTTCACTGGCACACCCTTTACAAGCCATTGAGTAATCGATAACAAAAGACTACTTGAACGATCCAGGCTACTGAAGCAATTAATCAGACGAAACGCTTTCATGTGCTGAAGGATTAGAGGCGCGAGAGAAAATCTCCGAGCTGTACGAATGACAATGTCTCAACGCTTTACAAAATTTAGAGATGGATCCGTCGATTCCAACTGACAATGCTAGATAATGAATGGGATTTAACTAGGAGAAAAGTTGTAAGGATTCTATTTCTTTGAGAGAACTCATTTTCAATAAAATTAGAAATGCTATAAAAAAGAGCAGAAATGCTAGAAAGAAGTGCAAATTAAAAGTGCTAAATTCATAAAACAGTAAAATATAGTATTATCTGAGATTGTGATTGCTATCTCAGATATGGCTAATTCAACTTAAAACATATAACAAAATTCTTACATTAATTAGCTGCTCAATGCTTCAACTTAAGTTGATAAATAAGAACGATAATGGTTCATTAAATGAATATGTAGTAGTAACTACTTATCTCGATTTTAGAGAATACTAAAGTTTTCTATAGATGATTGAAAGTTTTAGAAACAATATAGGGAGAGATGCTACAGTATATATAAACACTACAGATTGAGGGTTGCATTTTTAAAATTTTAAATCGAGTCAACATTTCCCTTTCTTGTTTACCTATGTTCTGTTACTTAGTGAGATCCTATAAAATATAATGGGTAGAAGATCTAAACCTATATTAAAAAAGTGATATACCTAAAAAAATGATTCGAATATACTTAGATAATACTCGAAACAAATAACAATAAATCAGAGTTATTGCCAGATTCATTGATTTAAACACAAATCAAAAACTTAAAAATAACGGCCGATTAGTAGCAAAATTAATATATCAGTGTATAAAAGTTATATTTTTCAAAATAATTATAAGCTAATATTATAAAATAAAGCCAAAATTATAGGAATAATAATAATAATAGTTTTAGAATTTTCTGTTCTATAAAGCTATATGATAGTCATAAATATTATTTCTATGAGCTACAGTACCACCATCTATGATGTTAGAAGAAAGGTATTTAAATGTAAAGAAAATTCATGGATCTATGAATAATTGTGTTATATTTATTAATAAACACATCATATTTATCTATAAAGGATAATTTAATCTATCAATTTAGGACTTCTTTATATTGGTAACTGTAAATAACGCACATACACGTGTATACATGTTTTAACTGTTTCCTAAGCAAAACAAATAATGTGCAGCTAGACGGACATGGAACGGGAAAAAATTCATAAATATGATGTTTTTTCGTTTACTGGGGTCAATTCCCTCTTTGTGAATTTAGAAGCTAGTTCCCCCTCTAAAGGACAAAAAGCAATTTTGCGGATCTTGAAGAAAACACAGTTGAACAGACAAAAATAGCTTTTCCAGAATACCACAAGTTTAGTCTCTCGGAATGTGCTTAGGCACAGTTGAACTTAAGACTGCAATGACGCGGTTCAACTTAAGTGTTCCAGGATGCAATGGAATTCTTAAGCTCATATTTTTTCAGATGGTATTTTATTGAAGAAGTTCTATTAACTATGTGGAGTACCCAATGTAGACTACAAACCTTTACTCGAGAATTTTTTATATGATGACAAGGAAATATGATGGATAGTTTTTAGAGTAAAAAATTTTAAAAAATGAAGTAATATAAAATTTAAAAATTGTTCAGGCATAAATTGACCACCGAAAAAATTAATTACTGAAATAAAAAAATGCTTTTATATCCAATAATTAAGATTTATTTTATGTTTATATTTCGTGAAATAAGTTATTAGTTTTGTTAAGTTACTGATTTTTTCCTTATTTTAAATATTCTTAAAATATTGTCCTGATATACCTAATTTTAACTGTTATTTTTAAACGAATAAAATACTAAGTAAGGCCAATCAGTTGTGTGGAAGAATATTTTGGTTGGATTACTTTACAAGATTAATATCCGGATCGTCTAAGTTGCAAACATCATCCACTTGCTGAAGAGTAGATGGAACTCGAGGCTCTTTCAATCCCAGCGGTAGCGACTTGGTCGACAGTTTCAGTCCCAACATGTTTCCGTCCTCTTCCGAGCAGCACACCCACACATCTTCAGTCCCTTCAAATTTCATGATCATCTTCCTCAAACCAATCCTTTAGACTTTAGCATAGCAACTAAATGATTGCTGCTGTTCTGATAAAACAGTTTTACCAGTAAAGATCCATCTTCTTTTTGTGTAGAAGTTATGATTAACGATGGCAAACGCTCGCTCGCTGAATGATTCTCTGGTTATGACTGCAAGTTTATATAGAGGTTTTACGGATTCGCCTAAAGGATATTCAATGAAAGCCACCTGGTGGTCAAAATCTGTACTAATTTTTTTTATTGCAGAAATCTTTTCCTCATGGTCCATATAGCATATATTCCAAGTTTCATCAAAATCCGATTCGCAGGACAGATTCTACAGGCCTCTGAGTATTGTAACTTTAATTATAACCACCTGGTATATATATATATATATATATATATATATATATATATATATACATATATATATATAAAGGAGAAAAGCGACTGACTGACTAATCACGATATCTCCGGAACTATTCAACCTACAGACTTGAAATTTGGTAGACATGTTCCTTTCATAGAGTAAACATCAGCTAAGAACGGATTTTTTGAAATTCGAAACACAAGGGGCGTTAAGGGGGTTAAGGGGCGTTATAAATAATTGCTTCCATGTTTAAACTACTTGATGTACAATCTTGAAATTGGGTAAGCAGATTCCTTTCAGAGAGTAGAGATCCGCTACAAAATGAGTTTGGTGAAAATCGACCTCCAAGTGGCGTTGCAGGGGCTTAGGGGGCGTTATAGATAATTATTTAAATTTTTAAACTATTTGACGCACTGTCTTTAAATTTGATAAATAGATTCCTTTCGTAGAATAATGATCAGTTACAAAACAAGTTTTGTGAAAACAGACTTCTAAGTGGCGTTGTGGGGGATTAAGGGGAGTAATAGATAAATATATCCGTTTTTAAACTACTTCACCTACCTGCTTGAAAATTGGTAGGTAAGTTTCTTTCCTGGAGTAAATATCCGCTACAAAATGGGTTTTGGGAAAATTGACCCACAAGAGGTGTTGCGGGGGCGGGGGGTTTAAGGGGCGTTATAAATTCCGATTTTTAAGTTACTAGACGTACAGTCTTGAAACTTAGTAAGCAGATTCCTATTCATAGGGTAGAGATACGCTACAAAATGGGTTTCGTGAAAATTGCCCCCCCCCCAAGTGGCGTTGCGGGACTTAAGGGGCGTTATAGATAATTATTTCCATTTTTAAACTATTAGACGCAGTCTTTATATTTGACAAATTGATTTCTTTCATAGAGTAGAGATCAGCTATAAGAAAGTTTTGTGAAAACAGTCCTCTAAGTGGCGTTGCAGGGGTTTAAGTGGCGTAATAAATAAATATTTTCGTTTTTAAACTACTTGACCTACCTGCTTGAAAATTGGTAGGAATATTTCTTTCATGGAGTAAATATCCGCTATAAAACAGGTTTGGGGAAAATTGATCCCCAAGGGGTGTTGCGGGGGTGGGGGTTTAAGGGGCATTATAAATTCCGATTTTTAAATTATTAGACGTACAGTCTTGAAACTTAGTAAGCAGATTCCTCTCATAGGGTAGAGATACGCTACAAAATGGGTTTCGCGAAAATTGCCCCCAAGTGGCGTTGCGGGACTTAAGGGGCGTTACAGATAATTATTTCCATTTTTAAACTATTAGCTAACAGTCTTTATATTTGATAAATAGATTTATTTAATAGAGTCAGCTATAAGAAGGTTTTGTGAAAACAGACTTCTAAGTGGCGTTGCGGTGTATAAGTGGTGTAATAGATAAATATTTTCGTTTTTAAACTACTTGACCTAGCTGCTTGAAAATTGGTAGAAATGCTTCTTTCATGGAGTAAATATCCGCTATAAAACGGGTTTGGAGAAAATTGACCCCCAAGGGGTGTTGCAGGGGGTTTAGGGCAGTCATAAATAATTATTTCTATTTTTAAACCATTAGACTCACAGTCTTGAAATTTGGTAAGCACATTCCCCTCATAGGATAGAAATACACTACAAAATGTGTTTTGTGAAAATCGACCCCTAGGTGGCGTTGCGGGGGTTCAAGGGGCATTATTGATAATTTTTTTGCACTTTTAATTAATTGAACGCACAGTCTTCAAATTTTGCTAAGCAGATTCCTTTCATAGAGTGCAATTCCCTTACAAAATGGGTTTTGTGAAAACAGACCCAGAAGTGGCGTTGCGGGGCTCAAGTGGCGTTATAGACAATTATCCCCATTTTTAAACTGTTAGACGTACAGTCTTGAAATTTGATAAGCAGATTCCTTTCGTAAAGTAGAGAACCACTACAAAATGGGTTTTGCGAATATCAACTACCAAGTTTAATTTCGGGAGTTTAAGAGGCGTAATCGATAAATATTTCCATTTTTAAACTATTTGATCATCCTGCTTGAAAATTGGTAGGCATGTTCCTTTCATGGAATAGAGTTCCTCTAACAAAGAGTAAAACGAAAATTGACCCCTAAGGATGTTTGCGAGGGGTCAAGAGGAGTTACAGAAAAAAATTAATGTTTTTAATTGTTAGACCCATATACTTGAAATTTGTTAAGCATGTTTCTTTTGTTGAATAGAGATCCACTAAGAATATATTTTAAGCAAATCAAGTTCTTAGGGGGGTGCAGGGGGTTACTGGGACGTATTGACAAAAAAAAAATTACTTTTTTCGAGCTACAAGGACTATAATAATGAAATTTGGTTTGCATTTTTCTTTTGTTGAATTGAAATCCTCTAAGAGCGGTTATTTTGGAAAACGGCTCTCAACGGGATTACGGGGATATTGATAGTAAAACTTTTGCTTTTTTCTGTTAGATTTAGACTTGAAATTTGGCTTGCATGTTCAATTTACGGAGTAGAGATCCACCGAAAATTGGTTTTGCGGGAATCCACTTGGTTTTTGGGTTACGAAAGAGCAAATATCATGCTATACTTCAATTTTAGAGATTTTTAGAAAATACAAATTAGATGAGTTCTGCCCTTTTTTTTGCGACAGTTAAAGGTAGAAGTATATTTTTCAATACAATCGAATTCTTAATGCTAGGACTTAGATATCAATAATTTATACATATATATAAGCAGTAAAAATTTATAAAACATCATGAAATACCCAGCGAAGCGGGTGGGTAACAGCTAGTATATATATATAGGGTTATCGGGATTGAATGACCCCCTTTACAAAATTTAATAATTCCCAGATAAATAAACAGAAAATGATAATTAATATGTCATTGTAAAGAAAGAATATGAAATTTGAGCTTGTAAATTAAAAAAATGATTTAGTTACTGATGATGATTTTAAACACAGGAATTATAATCAGTTTTGCAATAATTGCTTGGATTACAACTATCCAAGTAAATTCATTTTTAAATATATTTCTGTGTTATCTTAACTCTTTCTTATTCTTTCTTTTTAATTTTTAATTTTTAAATATATTTCTTTCTTATTTTTTTAATATTTTTTATTAATTTCAATAAGATATCGTTTGCTTTATTTAATTACAATAAAACAATCTAGGTGGCGCCCCTATTTTTTGTTTCTGATTTAACGCTCTAATATTAATGCGTCATTTGGCGCGCGTGTTTGACACAGGTGAATGGTCATTTATTTCTCTTGTGGTTATTATTCTTACATGCAAGTTTTTGCTTAGTTTTTCCTTAACAAAATTATTTTTTATATTCATCTCTTTGTAAGAGATCTTTCCTTTCATATTTTAATTTAATTTAATTTTGTTTTTCTGTCTGATGCCAAATACACGTGAGTTAGTTCTAGGCCTAACTTTTCAATATGGCTGTTTTTTCTATTATGCCGAAAATGTCTGCTGTACGGGAACGGTGGATCCGTAAAGTATACTTAACCTTAATTTCGCTGGTCCTAATTAAGTTACAGCTTTAGAAATCATAATAGGTCTTCACTTTAGTCTATAGACTCTTTTGGTTTCTTCCATTTTAAAAGTTCTACCTCTGTTTCCTGTTATGCATATTTTTATTCAAATTTAGTACAATATTCCTTTCCACCATTTATTCTCTACTTATACTTCTTTGAATGCGGTTTCTATCTTTTTAGCTTTGTGGGTTGTGTAATTTTGTCTTATTTTATATATATATATATATATATATATATATATATATTTCCTTTTATTATACTATATGCATATGGTCAAAATTTCTCAACAAGGGAGAAATGTATAAACATTAATCAAAACTGAAAAAAATTGAAATTGCAAGATAACCAGACAATAGGTTTTAAAAAGGATGTATGAAAATTAAAATAATAGTGTTAAATATAAAAAAATATAAAAGTATAGTCGCTACAGTATTATAAACATTGCTGACTTATGACAACTTATATATAAAATAATTTATATAAAAGTGGGGATGAACGTATTTTATAATGGGTGAACCTTCTCCCTTTCTGCTAATAATACTGAACTAAAACCTATTGAAAATACTTGATAGAAAATCTAAATCCATTACGTGAATATATATATATATATATATATATATATATATATATATATATATATGGCATTTTTTAAATTATCCCAGAATTTATGATTTTTAAATTATTTTGCTTTATTCTAAGATCACTTATTTGGTATCTCCAATTGTTATGTTTCTTGGAATCCAATTTCTTTCTTTTTGGCCTTGTAGGTCGTGCAACTTTCTCACATTATTTAATTTTATTACCACTATATATATATATATATATATATATATATATATAGTGTCGATAAGAAAGATTCTCACGAATAGCTACCATTCGAAAAAAGATTCCAATTAATTTTTTTATGTCAGAACAAATAAATTTTATTTAGCACCTTTATTAAATATTAACATACGTGTAGTTAACTTTTAATCACATTTTTTTATTTTCCTTTGTAAAACTGCTTAATTATAAACTATCTTTGGGGATTTTTAAGGATCTAAGTCTTCTTTTCAAAAAGTGAATATAATGCTTAAAATTTTACATTGTAATTTATTTCTTCATTACTAAAACACACACACATAAAACGTTATTTATATATTATTAAGTGATATATATTCAGTTGTGAAAGGAATCTATATAGAACTCTTTAAACACCTTTTATATGAAGTTACACGGGAAACTGAAAAGTAAGTAGAGAGAGCAATAGTCATGTTGAAATATGTTACTAGATTAGTTATGTTTGATTAATTATATTCGCGTTTCATCGGTAATGTAGTGGTCATGGTCACGGACTCGCGAGTTATTTGTGTTCGAGCCCTAGTTTCAATGTAGACTCACCGTGTAGATAGGCGGTTGCACTTTAAATCAGTCGTGGCTGAATGTTTTCGCGTTAGCATAGTGAGGAGAATACACTCAAATGTCGCCTTTTTCACTTGACCGTTGTTCAAAATGACGAAGTCCGTCACCTATACCTTCGTGCTGTTATAGTGCGACGTTAATAAACGCTCACTTCCATCACTACATAATAAAACTGTTGAGCAGAATGCTTAGGGAAAAATATAAACGTCCCAATTCCAACTTTAAAAATATATTTTTCAATAGCAGTTAACCCTTTAGCCACACTTCGGCAGCAACTTATAGCAAACTTATTGTTCTGTTTTATGACAAAATAATTAAAATAAATACAACCAAAACTGCATTGCGGTTAAAATCATATTTAAAACTACCAATGTTAGAGAGTTAAAATTTCTGAAAATGTAGGTCATTTTATTATTAAAATGAAAAATACCCTTTCTTACCACTTAACGTATGCACCATAAAAAGGTCGTAAAACACATCGCTCAAAAGTGACTACAATAAAAAACTTTGTAAATTTTTTTCTATGTAATTCATATGTAAATATGCACATATTGGTTTGGGAATGAGTAGTGTTGGAGAGAAGAGAATAGATATATATGGATATATATACGGTACTTTGAGGATGTTTTACAATCCATAATGAATCTTTATATATTTAAAATTTTTAGCATGCACTCAAAAGTTTTCAGACAATGTTTAAATAAGTATGCAAGCTGTTTATATATATATTCTGAATGCGCTTTTGTTTTCTTAATAAGATTTATTTAAATGTTAAGGATTCCATTATTATTTTGTCTTAGGAGATTTTATTCCGTAACTTTTTTTCTTATATATATAAATACCTTCTTTGCTTATTTTTTCTTTCTATTACAAGTTCTGCTATTTTCATTGCATGTGTTTATTTTAAAAACAGTAATATTATAAGAGAAGATTTAAAGCATGAAACATATGGCTAAATTAAGATTTAATTTCTTAATTGCTTATTTCGTAAGAAAATCATTTTTAATGTACTAATATAATGGAGAATATTGTAAATGCGTAAAAAATATAGATCAATGAGGATTTAATTTTTTCAATAATTAATTTAAAATAATTGGCTTTATTTTATTAAAATATAAGAAAAGATTGTAAGTATGAAATATATGGCTGAATAAATATATATTTAACCTTTTAATTATTAATTTAAAAATAATTTGTTTTACTTTATAAATATGAATACTTCATACGACATAATCAGGCTTTGGAAACATTAAATTTGCATGAATGAATATATATATATATATTAATTATTCCATGGTTCCATTGTGCCATATAATAGTTACGTGAAAACAGCCTTTCTAGAAAACTTTTGTTCATCGATTAAAACTATATAATTTTGAAAAAGTGGTTATATTTCCACCCTTTTCTTTTACAAAACTATGACATATATATTGAAATTTAATCTAAAATGAATTTAAGGGGTACATTTTTACTATGAGTAATACCAGTAAAGATAAAGCATTCTGAAAGTTTCTTATTTTTGCATCTAACTAAGTACGATGTCAATATATTCTATTAAGTATGATGTCAATGTATGTAAAATATATTCCTTTGTTAAAAAAATTACGGATTTGTTACGTTAATTTTTCTTATATTTCATCATTCGCTTAATTGGCTTTGTTCTGAATAATTATATTCTCTCTGTTGAGAACTAAAACCTATTTTAAGAATTGGACATCTGATCATATAAAGATCATTTAAATACATTTATTTTAAATTTTATGTAGAAAACACAATGAAATATAAAAAGAAAAGAATAAATGTTCTCGAAATATATAAAAACCAATACAACATTCCTCTAATAAAAGCATTTTAAGAAACCCTTGTTAAATAAACATGAAACTTTATTACATTTAAAATGGGCACATACCAGAAGACTTTTTAAAATAGGTGTATTTTAATGTGAAAAAGCCTACGTTATTTTAATTCAGTATTTCACAGCACACAATTGAAAATCTCATTTAGCAAACTTTGGGAATTTTTAATGGCTTTTCATTCAAAAATGCGTGCCTATAATAAACAAGATAAAAACAAACCATATAAATTCCGATGCTACATTTTGAATATTAATATTTAATTTTGTACATATTTTTGAAGAATTTTCTGTTTATGTATAGTAATATTTCAATGATATTTAACATAATTCAAATTATAAAACATCATATATTGGATTGAGCCTTTTAATTACATCAATGTTCTAACTTTTGATAACTCTTTGCACCAAAAATAGTTTTTCATAATCATGGAAATATTTTAATGTTTCTGCTTCGGTTATAAGTGACTATAATTTAGTACGTATTTTAAAATTTGTTTCAAGATCTGTTGAATTTTTTAATCGTAAAAAATATCACACACCACAGAAAAGTATCAATTATTTGAATGTTTCTTAATTCTTATCAGATATCTCAATTTTAATTTAAAAATTGACAAATTATGCATTTTATTGCGAACTTTCTTTAATTTAACTAAAGATCTATAAGAAAAAATAAAAGATGTGTGTTGTGGCACGATGAAGAATTCAAAATGCAACTGTGAAAGCATTCAAATCATTATGTCTCTATCTAAATAATAAAATTGATCTCAAATAAATATTTTGAAATAGGAAAATTTCTTATCATAATCAAAGCAAACGCTATCTCAAATATATCATACCTCTACTGCAACATTTTGAAAATTCTAAAAATTAAAAATAAATATTTTTAACTATTTCTATTTTTGATAAGAATCTAAGTAGACATCTATCTGTCCTCAAACATACAATATTCAGCATATCATTTACTATATTTTTACAGATTTAATTTGTATTTGAACATTGAATACTATCATTTTTGATAATGATCTAAATGTATTTGATCATCAAACACAGTGTCTTCAAAATATTCTGTACAATTTTTTGAAACTTTAGAATCAATTTTTAAAGTTGTTTCGTACCATTTTTGTATCAAACATATCAAGTTCAATTCACCCTTTAAATTATTTAAACATTAATATTTATTTTTGAAGAATATATGAGTACCTCATGCAATTATTTTTAACTTTTATTCAAAGTCGTTCAATTCGTTTTCCCTCTTAAACCGATCATTGCACATGCCACAAATTTCTTTTTTAAGCACAAATACAACAAATCACCTACCTTCAGCATCCTCATAGATAATGGTAAAAGATCTCCAGTTCTTCGACTTCACCAACTGATAGATAGCTGTTCCGAGACTCCGAGGAAATAAGGATATAGTATACGCTGCTTTCGCCCCTTTCTCCAAATCCCAGTGCGACTCCAGATGCGGAAGATGAAGAGCGGATGCTGTCGATCTTACTAAGGCACTGGACGCCACGGAATTCGGACCGAAGATAGCCACTACTCCTTCACTCACTAAAGAGCACACTGGAATGCAGAACCAAAACAGATAAAGAAATATACCATTTTGCATTTTTTTTGGAAGATGAGAAAGAAGCGCATCTATTGGGGGAGGAGATGACGGAAATAGCTGCGGCAGGAAACGGTTTTCCACCCACGAGTAAACAATAACGTGCTGGCACTATTTTGGGTGTCTTTCCCTTCATCGTCATCTAATCATTGTAGCATTCGTTATTTATTTGGCGGATTTGTGAAATGATGATAGTGGTTTTTTATTATTTTATTTTTTCACTTGTGTCCGCGCCATCTTGGAAAACGATCGATTCTATTTATAGCAACCACGCTGGACTTAATTTTCAGCCTTAGTACGAAGAGTTGTGCGGTTATTGTTGTTGTTAAAATCGTAATCAAAGGGTTGTGTCAACCGTGTTGGCGGCTGCGCGACGTTAATTGCGGTTTGCGACGCTTTAGAAGAGTTGTGTTGCATGGGTTGATGACTGTTCCTTAGGACGAAGTTGTTTTATTGAAATAATTGTTTATATCAAAAGGAGGGTAATAAGGGATATTATACAAATAAATTTCTGCAAAATTAAATATGTCCTTTATATGTATAATGCACAACATGTAGAATAGCATAGTAAAATTTGTGTTTCCTAAAGAAGTCCTATAAATAAAAAAATAAGGAACAGTCATTGATATAAACAACACAGGAATTTCGCTTTGATTTAGACTTTCGGGATTATATAAAGCTTTTACAGTGGAAAACATACATCTGGTTGTAAATAACTATTATGTTTATTATAAAAATTGCTACATTTAGATGGAATAATTTTCTATGAATGATTTTTCTAAGAATGTTCCTTTTTTACCTTTATCCAAATTATGATTAACAATTGCACCATATCCTTAAAGCAGGCTTACGAAATCAGTATTGGAAAATATGCATGAGTCTGATGAGTCATTAAGGTTCACGAAAGATAGAAATTTTACTTTACATAAAAATATTTTGAGATATTTTTTTATTAATTTTTGAACCTTTCATTATTTTTATTATTATTATAAATTTCAATTTAGAAAATTATGCCAAGAATCATGGAAAAACAAAGAAAAATTAAATATAACTTTAAGATTTTACAGTAAAGCAAAGGATTAATATTATCGATTTTAGCTAAAACGTTCTTTCTAAGGTCAATCCTTTTTATTTTCTAAAGACATATAAATAATTTATATGTTACTTATTTTAAAAACATTTTAACTGAAAATAATCCTTTTTTCTTACTAGTTAGATAAGCTACCAATTACTTATTGTTTTCCAGTTTCCACACTTAAAATTCTTCATAAATTTTTAGTGTTCCTTATACATTCATTTATTTTTTAATCATTGTCCCTTTTTTATCTTTGACATTTGAAAAGTAGGAAATTTACAATATATTTTAAATTCAATACATTTTCTAAAGTAATTTTATATGCATAAGAATGCACAAAAAATATTTTACTATATTTAAAATTCTGAAAAAGGTTCCAAATATGCTCATTTTAGAACTTTCTAAATACTACGTATATAGTTACCTAGAATTAACTAAACAATCAAACTTCATGTATCAAACACCTTAACTTCATCACTTATATCTACATTACTAGCCAATATATAAATAGATTCATATTAATATTTGATCAGATTAAGTTAAAGTTCCTTACAATCTGCTAATTCAAATATTCTCCTTTCTAATTATTTCCCTTTCATTTCAGAATTTAATACCAGCTATAATATATAAATATTGTAAATTGAATATAATAGAATTATTGTTACGAATACCGTGAAACTATTCTGTGGCCACTGAGTATAAACATAGAATAGAAATGCATTTGAATAGTACGATAATAATTACTGAGAGAGAGGGAATATATATATATATATATATATATAGGAGAGAGATTTCAAACTTGTTTTACAATGTTAGATTTAATTTATTTTGAAGACTGGTTAAAGATTATTTTCTGGTCTATTCACAGCAGTCAGTGTATGAAGAAGTGATAATGAAATGGTCATTGTCATTGGCACATTTCTGTTCTCAATGTAAACGAGAATAATTCACGTATATTCACCAATACCGTTCTTATTAAGATTATTCTGAATTGTCATATATTTGTGGTCCCTCCCTCTCACACACCGTAGCCATTCTTTTTAACATATAATGCTTTTGGGCATCACTGTGTTACCCTAACTTTATCAGTATCTTTTAAACATTTGGAAAAACTTAAATGTATACTTTGAACAGGGGCGTAGCTTGAATAATGGAATGTTGTTCACATGATTCTTTATGTTATAACTATTTGCTTTGTTTAAAAAATTCGATCAAAATTTGAATGAAAAAATGATAAATCAGTCCCTACATAATACAAACACTTGACAACATATAAAGTTTTTGAATTATTATTAGATATTTTTTAAACAATCTTAGGAACAAAATATTGAATTTACATTACTATAACCATATTAAATTTCCCCCTTGATGTAAAATGTTTCTATATTTTTTATACACATAGTTTTCAAATATTAAATCTTACATAATTGCTTATTATTTTAGAATAATAAAACTTTTAAACTAGAATAGCCATTTTTATCATATTTACGATTACTTATTATAAAATACTCTAAAATGCTATAGCTTTACATTTCCATAACAAAAGTTTTAAGATAAAAAGTAAACATTCAAAAAAAAAATCAAATTATCTGTACAGTGAGATCAAATTTCAAAATAAATACCTATATTTTGGTGGGGCCCTCTGAATTATTTTGCTATAAATGCAAAACAAAGCTTCATGGCAAAAAATATATTATTTAAAAACCATTTGAAAGATAACTTGAACTCTGAATTTTAGATCAAAGAGATGAAGCTAATGCAAAGTGTTTACTTTCTTAAAATCCTTTTTAATCAAATTTTTATGTTGTTTAGTATACTTTTTTTTACTTATGCTTTGAAGCTTCATTAAGAAATCAACGAATACTTTTTTATTAATCATTCCCAAAAGTTTATATTTTTCCTTTTAATTTAACTATTACTTAAGAAACTAAGTTTGAATAACTTCTGGTGTGTCTGTTAATAAATTATTTTTAATTTTGAACATATTGTGCTTATTAGTTTAAAAATTATAAGTAAACTAGCTGTACCCTGCCACGCGTTGCTGTGGCTCAGTCTGGTTAAATGGGGGGGGGGGGGGAGAGCTGGTCTATCCAGCCAATTGTGAATCTTATATTGGGCATAATTTTCTTAATGGATAGTTGATTGATTTAATCAATATTATGATTAAATCAATATAAATAGTTTCGTACAAACACAAAATAAATATTGTAAAATATATTGAATTGATTAAGGATTACTGGAGAGAAAGATAAAAAAGGCTAAAATAATATCCAAAATATTAATTTCATATTGATACGCTATTTCTTTTTGGCGTGATTTTGAAATCACGCCAAATTGGTGTGTTGCGGCCAGTCTAATTAAAGGTATATATACTTATGTATTATCGCAACTTATTGGTGACATTATAGGAAATGAAGCACATGATTGCCAATTCAGCGCATACAAAATTGGGATTGCCAAAGTGGCGAGTTATCTTGAACGCTGGCGATTGTGCGATAATACGTAAGTACCAAATTAAATTAAGTATTTTATAAAAAAAATATCTAAAATACATATCCCGAGAATAAAAATAAATTGAAAAATTAAATACAACACTAACGTTAACTGACATAAAACGAATTAAAATATCTTTATCAATGCGAAAGCATAATTTGTGAAAAAATAAGGTACTTACATATTATCGCAACCTATTGGCGACATTATATGAAACGAAGCACATGATTGCCAATTTAGCGCTTACATCACTTGCGAAATTGGGATTGCCAATTTAGTGAGTTATTTGAACGCTGGTGATTGTTGCGATAGTACATAAGTGCCAAAAATAATTACAATCTTACCACCCCCTGGTTCCTCAGCAGGTATTCGAGCCGTTTTGATTTGTAATTACTACAAACACTGCTTTTGCTTGTCCAGTATGATGACCTAAGTTCTATTTTATGCATGGCAATTTTGTGTACTGAAGCCAATTGACTACACTTAAAAATTTTAAAATAAAACATACGAAATTGCAAAACAGCTCAGAGTAAACCCTGTATCAAAATTCCTTTGGGGGGGGGCATTTTTCAGATATGAGCACTGTGTTAGTGAGACTGTAGTAACACGGATTGGGGCCACTTTAACTTGGGGGCCTTGTATCATTGGTACGGCTGATACAGCGGTAGCTATGCCCCTTACAAAAGCAAACGGAACCTATTGGCGACATTATATGAAATGAAGCACATGATTGCCGATTCAACTCATACAACACATGGGAGATCAGGGTTGCCAACTTGGAGAGTTATTTTGAACGTTGGTGATTGTTGCAATAATAAGTAAGTACCAAGCAAACCGTAATAACTTCGAGTATTCTGTTAACAAATTACTAATGGAAAGAAGTTACTAAGAAAGTTATAACATAAATTTAAATTTTAAAAAGTCATCGAAAACAAAAGTATGGTTTAATATTTTGATGACTGAAATTATATATCAGGAAACCTAACCTGTATTTCAATACTACCATCAAATGAAATTTAAAACATTGTTTAAAATAGAGGGAAAAAATCTTACTTATTTAAACCATCGTCAATTAATAAGTACCAAGCAAACCGTAATCTGTATTCTGTTAAAAAATAATATATATCAGAAAACCTAACCTGTATTCAATAATAACATCAAATGAAATTTAAAAAATTGTTTATCGCACGTTAGCTATCGGAATGTTGCCATAACTACAAAGCAAAATTTGAGTTGTTGAAAGAATAATTTAAAAAAAAAATGATTTATTCGAAAATTAATCCCAAAAATACGTATCAAAAACAAAAAATAGATAAATATGACAACCAATAAACATAACTATAGTAAAAATATGTAGTTATCCGGAAAAAACTATGTGTAAAGCTTGAATATTCGTATTCAGAGCGAATCGTGACATCGTATGACGTCATAACACCAAAAATCACTTAAAAATTAAATTAAAAAAAAAATTAGAGTACATTTCGAAATAAAAAGTTTATAAGAACCTGACCGGAGACAAATGCAACGTTTTGTCAAAATTTCAGATAAGTCCATGCGGAACTTTTTGAGTTATGGAAGCGTACACAAACCAACACAACATTTTTATAAATATAGATAATAGACTTTGATGAATTTTTTTACTATATTCAAAAGTTTTCCGTTATTGGAATTTCATGCCAATATTTTTCCCATGAAGGATTTTTGTACTTAGTTTAAAAAAATTTTCTAGAGTTAGTCAAAAAATATACTTTTTACTCAAATTATAATTTCGAATACTGATTCCAATTGATATCAAATTATTTGCAACAGACTATCACAAATGATCAAAGTTAAAATGTGTTGCTCAATAAGATGGAGTCAGAGTACATTTTATATTGATTTCAATAGACCTTCCATTACACTGATTACTACAATTTAGTATTGATATATTTGTATTCATTTCTTATGAATTCTAGCAATTGGAGTTCTTTTCCATTCATCTGGGGAAAAAACGTGACTTTCTATTATTGACATTTCCAATTATAATTTTTTTATTTAACTGTTTACACATTATTTTGTGGCTTCTTTAGATCAAACAAATACAATATATTTAGCATTATTTTTAAAGCCTTTTAAAATCATTTCAGCTTTTTAAATCGATGAATTGCTTCTCTCTCTTCTAAAGTTCTTACTGTTCTCACCACTTTAATTTAAGATTAATAAATAATTATCTATTAATTTAATAGAGTGACAGATTATTATAGAAATATTAATTAATGTAGAAGAATACTAAGATTAGAATGAAACAGTTTTTAAAAATATTATGAAAAAATAAAAAAATAAAAATTATAAATATCCCTATTTTCAGCATTTTATTTTTATAGATTATACAATAAATTAGATAACATCTGGAATTTTAAAATTCTTTTTAATATGTTTCTCTTGTGTAATTTTCATTTTTAATAATTGCTAACATGCCACATAAATAGTTTGGTAAGCAATTCAATTTATGTATTATTCTAATTTATTTTATATTCATTTCTTGTCTATTCAAACTACAAATTGAACATATCCACTTAAACTATTACCAGAGACTTAAACAAAAATATATAAAAGCCAGTATATTAATAAGACAATTTTTTAAAACATATAACTTCTATACTTTATTTTAGAAGGTAAAAGTAGTTTTTGGAACCTCAAGTAACTTTATTGATATAAATAACTCAACATACTAATGCGAACTTATTCTTTCCAATTGATTCCTTCTTCTTGATATTAAACAAGAGTATTTATTTTCTCTTTTATCATTAGTAATCAACGAATATTTTAATTGTTAATTTTCTTTGCGATACTCTCTATTTTAGTGTTTTCAACTTGATTTAAAGTTGCGATTGGCTTATTGTTTGAATATAAATTGGATTTATTAGTTGACTGTATAAGCCCCAACGTTAACTAGTGTCTCAATCTGTTTTAGAGAAAAGTAGAACTGTAAGTGGCAATACATGAATTACGAGAGTATTATTTTAATACATAATTTCGTACGTGTAACTACGTTTTAAATAAAAATATAATCATGGGACATGAGATATTGAAATTGTTTTTGTAATATAGATTAAGACATGGAGTTTCTCCTATGTCTCGTGTCGTTACTGATTGCTTACATGATTTATTTAATTAATTACCCTTATTTACGAAAAGCTTTGACATAAGCAACTCTTTCTTAAAATGCAATAGAGTCATTCGCCAGCGTACTCTTTTATGACACCCTTTTAGTCCGTACTTTATTATTATTTTAATTCCAGGCTTGCTGTATTATTGGTGATTACTTGGCACTTTTAGAGCTTTAATTTTACTGTCAACTATTTATTTGAATAGCTATTTAACGCGTTATTGATTTAATGACATAGGAAGGAAACGTAATTAATTTCTATATTTAAGAGGAAAAAACAGCCCAAAAAACTACCTGATTTGGCGGCATGGAAACTACTCTGGGGCTTGAGACGTTCGATTTTGGCGGAGAGTCGAGAGTTGGGAAGTACAGAGTCATCCGCGTTTATCCTATCCACAGCATAGCGGAACGCCATCTCTCGGTCATCATCGAAGTTCTCAAAAAGACCTCCTGTAAAAAAAAGCCAAACAAAAGCTCGTAAAGAGTGCAAAAAAATCTAATCCCAAGCTCCGAAAGTAATCTTACCTATTCTGATCACCTCTGGCAAAGAATAGCGCAGACCCATGTTAATCAAGAGGAGAGCAAATCGGAACACATCCACATTTCTCCCCATCTCGGCACCCAAATCCTGCGCTTCCCGATCAGCTTCCAACTCCTCTTGTTCTTCCCTTTGCGCATGCGCAGCATCTGCAACACTTACTCCCTCCCCTTTGCTACCCTAGCATTAGGGGAAAAGAATTCTTTCAGTACACATTTCCTTTGGAACGCGGATTTGCGCTCCAAACCCCCACGAAATTGGCTTCGTTTCTGATCCAAGTTCCGGTTGGAATAGTTAACGCCAGGCTCTTTAATTATGTATTGTTTACCTCCAGATGGAACAGAAACGTCGCGTTTCCTAGAAACTACTTTCTTTTTCCGTGTGAAATTGAATTTTCTCTCTCCCGAGGTGCAACATCCTGCACATATATATATGCAGAGTTTGATTAATATCTGAGTTTTTTTTGTTTTGTTTTTGGGTTTCTTGAATAACAAAAGGGCCGGGAGGGAATCAGGGCTTTATAAATTCGGGGAAAGAAAGGCAGAATTTTAAATTAATAACTTTGTGTGGGGGTAGACTTATACATGGCGAACTATAAAAAAAAGTCTTTGGTTGGGCTTCAAATGAAATTAGGATTCAGTTTTAATTTTTTGGCTGTTTTTCGTGGAAAAGTGACTAGTGGAAAGGATCAAAAGAGTTTAATATTTCATTCTTGCTTTAATCAACAGAAAATTATTCTTATGAGCAATGGGAAGTCTTACAATGCGTATTTATTAAAAAAATAATTTCTATAATATTCTTATTTCGTATTCATTTACCTAGATAACCTTACGTTTGATTTCTAGGAAAAAAGTTTTTACGTGTAACATTCAGGAGTTAAATAAAAATGGAAATTTTAGAAATTCTTATCCAACCAAAAATATCCCTCGAAATCGGAGTCCTTCGGCTGAAGTTGAGAATAACTTGTGATAATATCAAATCTCCTTATTAAGTTACCGAACACATATTTTTCCTTTAAGAAAAGTCAATGATTAAATTCATGTTTTTAGTATTAGAAGCATTTGTTGTGATTTTTAATGTTATTAGGATTTAAACATTTCTGTTTTATAAACCTTTTCTCCTTCTAGTTCCATCAGCCCCCCACCCCCACCTGAAAAAAAACCCCTTTAAAATAATAAATGCAGAAAAAGTACTATAAAAATGTACATAATTTTTATGATATTAGAACTTACATTATTTTAGAATGTTTTAATAGCAATTGTTCTGTTGTTAGATTAGTGCATAGTTCAAATTAGGATTTAATTTTTTTTTATCAAAGCGTATAGGGAGTGATATAACACTAAATAGGGATTGTACAATTAAGATTATTATATATTTTTAACTTAATTTTCCTATGACTCCATGAGACAAACTTTTTATACGAAAAAATACTAAAAAATTATTTTAATGGTTTCATTACGTATAATTTAACAGCAACAATTCAAAATAACGAAACCAAGGGTGTATATCTATATGAAATTCCTTTGTATTACACTCATTTCAAATTTGGATCAATAAAATGCATTTTTAATAGTTATGGTTCTAGATAGGGTCCATAGACGAGTATATTTTGTTCTTATTTAAATTCAACTCACTAATACACTCATCTCTTCAGCACCGATTAAAAATTAAAAGAACTCACACAATCTTATACTTAGAAAAAAGTTCAGATGCTCAGTTGAATTCAGCATAATCTCCTTCCTTAGCTTTCTTGATAAATTTTCGTTCATTAGAAAAAAAAATTGTTTCATGTTAAATGCTCAAGAAATATAAATAGGAAAAATGGTCAATATTCTAGCTGCAAAACATAATGATGGAAGTAATTCAAATATTTTTAAAACCTTTTTAAGCTCATTAAATCTCTTTCTTGTAAAGGAACTGATATTTAGTTTTCATCTTGTTCCAACAAAAGTATTCTCCGAAATTTATCCTCCTTTATTGTGCGTCCATATTTAAATAAAAAATAATTCAATACATATATCTCTTTAATATAGGAGAATGCTAATTCAAAAATTTTAAAGTTTGTTTCAATAGTCATAGAAATATTAAAACAATAATATATACAGTGTATGTGTTCGGGGTGGATAAAATTCCCAAAAATACAAGGAGTTCACTATGAAAATGAGGCATTTTTTCTTTATTTTGTATAAGGGGCACATGAAACATGAAAGGGGCACTTCGAAGGAGCATTCAAGGCCTTAAATCGGGACGATTCAATAAGTTCATATCCATATCTTTTAGTTTCTAAATAGTTTTCGAATGTTTCAAAAGCAAAGCCCTTAAACCGAAAGATGCTCTCTCAAATAAAAAATATCTATCTATCTATCTATGTATGTATATATATATATAGCAGTAAATAAATTAAAAAGAAAACTAATAAATCCTAAAACATCTTAAGATCAGACCGAAAGAACCAAGAACCTGGAACCATGACATGATATATATATATATGTGTGTGTGTGTGTGATAACTCATGCTATACTTCCCTTGAGGGCTTTTTGATCTATAATAATCTCGAGCCCTCCAGGACTTCGTGTAATAATTACTAATTAAATTATATCCTTCCGGTTGGCATAATTTTGTACAAAGACTAGAATGTTCTGGAAGATCTAAACTGCTTGATAATCGCCATGGAAACGTTCGTGTTTGTCTTAAATATAATTTTTTGTATGCGTTTATATGTTCCGTGTTTATTAATATCTTCTACATAAAATAATAAAGGAATATGCATCAATCATCAAGCTTTCACGTTAATTTTGGCAGGACAACAACATAAACGTCTAAATCAATAAAATGCAAATCTTTTCCAGGGAATCTCTCTCTCTCCCTCCCTCACTCATTCACTCATTCCACCACACACACACACACACACACACACACACACACACACACGTGGAAGAAATTTATAAAAATGTATCAAAAACACACAAGAAGTAGAAAATAAAGAATATAGCAAGAGAGAAATAGCGTAATAAAAATATAAAAGAAAAACATGAAGATCGGAAGATCGAGTGAGTGAATATTAACGTCCCACTGTTCAGCTACACGAGGGCTTTTGGGGACGGTCCGCGTAATTTTGAACCATGGTCAAGTGACGCGGACGACACCTGAGCTGGCACCCCTCTCTCCTAACTACCACACCAACGGGAGGACGTTTGAGCTCTCGACAGATTTAACGTGCATCGCTCCCCGAAACGGCGGGTCTTCAGTGGTACTGGGATCGAACTCATGACATACTAGCTACGATCCGAAGCCTAGACCACTTGGCTACCGCGGCCACATCGGAAAATCGAATCAATAAAGGAAATACAATAAAAGAACCTAGCAATTTCGGATTTAAGACAAAATAAGTGGGGTTAAACTAGTTTGACGGCACCAACCTTTCTCCTTTGTTACTCGGTAGGAAAAATAAAATAAAATAAATAGATATTCAAAGTATAAAAAACTTACAGAAAATATGTGAAAACAACCGACTAATATTCAGCAACAAATTTTCCTAAAATGTTTAAGCATAAAATTACTAAGAGGATCAAAGAATTTTACAAATCCATTTTATTACTTTCAATGTGTAAGATGTTCAAGAGGTGTGTGGAAAAAATGTAAAAAAAAAAAGAAAAGAAAAACCGTGAGAAGAGAGTGTTTATAATATAATCTTCACAGCAAGACCACTAACATGCTAACTTAAAGATCCTATTGTTGTGTGGTTGGTTTTGGAATCAGAAGTAGCAAGACGATTAATATATTTGTGATGAATATAAGTTCTTAAGAAGTCAAAAGGATAATCATGATCTAAGTAGCATTGGAGGAATTTCTTGATATTATTGAATTTATCTATTTTGCGGGTAGTTAAACTATCATTTCTAAGTAAAAGATTCAAAATAAACCTTCTGTATATTGATAAATGCAAATTACTGTTCCATACAGGAATTTTAATTACATGGAATCCAAAAGAAACTATTTTGTCAAAAATGTTACAGATTACATTATTGTTAATAATATGCAGGTCTAAATCCAAGAATTCAACCATATTAGAGTTAAAGTTAGTCTTAAGGAGGCTGAGATAGTCGGGGTAGTAAATAATATTTGGTTTGAATTCACTATTTTTACCAAAAACTATCAGATCATGTATGTAACGATAAAACAAGTAAGATTCATTAACAATCTGATCAATTTTTAAAAAAATGTGAATACAGGTTAGCTAAGCAATTACTAGCAGGACCACCCTGAGGTAGTCCTCTGATCTGTTTATAAAGATTCTGATCAAATGCAATGAAATTTTCGTGTAATACAAGATTAACAAGGATATAAATATTTTCTTTTTCATTGAATTATATTTATCATAAATTAAATTAAATTAGAATGTAGAAATGTATATATATAGAGAGAAACATATATAAAAATGTAGAATCTCTCTCTCTCTCTCTATATATATATCAGTTACAGATGTATTCTTAAAAATGCCTAGAAACCTTTTTAAAAATTCTTATTCTTAAAGTAATATTTTAATTCTGAAATTATGTATAACGGTTTTCTTACATAAACGGAAACTTTCATTATTGTTTTCTAGCAAGAACAACATTTTCTTTCGTAATAATACGAGTGTTTAAAATATTATTTTCATTAAATTTCCCTGGTAGAAATATTATCTTAGACGATATTTAAAGCGGAATATTATTCGTAAATTTTTGAATTCCCAAGAAAAAGAAAGTAGAAAAAATACAATTAAAAAATTTCATAGCTTCGTGAAGAATAAAATATTCGAAGGAACAAATAAGTCTAAAATGTCCTGCCTTATTTGTAAGTTTTCTCCAAAGTAATTCTGAATTACGATGATTTTGGCGTATTTCCAAATTTTGTTTATTTTGATGAATAGGAAGTTAGTGTCAATTTGAAAATAGAAAATGAAACGCAGATATCAAAATAAAATGGAAATAGGAATGTAATCTTTGAAAATATGACTGCTCAGTTTGATATATAACTCAGTCACAAAGCGCATTAAAAATGCACCAAAAAATACCAGTGATTATATAATATTCTTAAATTGCTTAAACGAATTCATTCATTATAGAAAAAAAGCCCCTTTTTACAATGTTAAGAATTTAATAACCTTGTAAGAATCCGTCAACTTTTATACAAATAATAAATCAAATAAAAAAATAAATCCTAGTTTAGTACACACTATGGTCACAAAGAAAAACATTAAACTAAATTGAACCACTCATAGCTCGTTATTTTGTACTGAACTTCTACCCAATATAATGATAACAATTCGCCAAGTTGACAAAAAATAAAGTTATGCACTAAAATAGGTTCCAACAAAAAAAACTTATTACATATATAATTAGTATTATGAATTTAAATACCGAACTCTCTCTCTTTTTTAAAGAACGATTAAGCAACTTAAACGTTTGATATGAGTTACTTTTAAAAATAAATTTAATTTAAGACATATATCTCTAGTATCCAAATAAACGAAGTAAAAGAAAAATTATTCACAATTTTAACATAGTTGAAAACTGTGCATTTTCCCCTTAAAAGAGTACATAACAGATTACACTCACTTTATAAACAATAATTAATAATAATTACTATTTTCATACTTCCAAGTTTATTTCGTTTATGGAATTATTAATTGAGAAAAGTGCTTAAACTTGCAGAAAGTAATTTGTAGGTTTATCCATGAATGAAAAGATAAATGCTAGTTCTCATTTCGTAACAATGAAAAATTCATTTTTTATTGTTTATTCAAACACATGTGAAAATTTTTTAAATGAGAAAATAAAAGCAAGTTAGGGAAAAAGGGGGGGGGAGGGGTAGAATATTTTTTAAAGGGATGGGGTTGGGAAAACTGCTGGAAGAATAATGAAAGGTCATATTAAATGAACAGGGAAATTCATTTCGCAGTTGAATAGCTCCAAGAATAATAACCATTTTTAATTACCTCGTTCATGAATGTTTTAAGTATACAGACTGAATACAGTACATTCAAAGTAATCTGTGTCTGAACTACATTTGGTTAGTTATAATGATTTTTGATCATTAGATATAATTATGAAGACTTTAAAGCTATAAAATAATTTCCGTGTGCCAGATCGTGAAAACTGCCCACTGTGCGACATGGCATAGATTGATAAAGCATCTTGATGGTCTCCTGCGGTATTTCCTGCAAAATTTGCTCCGATTGTCGGGCCAGGTCATCAACATTCCCTGGTAGATACAGTCACATTCCCATCGTATCCCAGACATGCTCGATTGGAGAGAGATCTGACAATCTGGCTGGCCAAGGAAGTGTTTGACAAGCTGCAAGACAGTTCCTAGTAATACGTTTCGTATGTGGTCTGGCATTATCTTGCTGAAAAAAAAGGCCAGGGTACTGCCTTTTTTTCAGCAAGGAACCGTAGCAAAACAGTTTTCAGAATGTCGTCGATGTACCGTTGTTCTGTACCTTGCCTCTAATGACGACCAAAGAGTTCCGGTTGTCAAAAGAAATGGCACCCCAGACCATAACTCCAGGTTGAGGGCCTGTGGGTTATGGAATAGTGAAAGAAGGATCGGCACGTTACCCTGGGCGTCTCCAGACACGTCTTCGATGATTGTCAGGATACAGTTGGAAGCGGGATTTGCTGCTAAGCACTATACGTTCCCAGTCAACATGATTCCAACCTGATCGAAGCAAGCACCAATGTAATCTGACTAGACATTGTGCAAGCGTGAGTGGCAGGTGGCGTAGTGGTCGGTACGACGTAACTTTCGATGTATCAGCCGTTTGTGAATGGTCATGGTGAACACTCGTGAGCGGACCACACGTCTGATGGTTGATAACGATGAATCAGGCGCTGTGACATCTGGTCTGACAATCAATCTGTCCTTCCTATCTGCTGTGGCCCTAGGTCGACCTCTACCATCATGACGCTGAAATCTGCCCCTGTCCAGCCGTTCTTGCCAGCATCTTCTAATAGCCGCATTGCTTCGACCCATATGATGAGAGATTTTCCGATTTGCTTCTAATCCTCTTGGGGAAAATTTCTTTAAATATTTTTCTATTGCAAACTTTCTCACAAACCAGATGTGACGTATGCAAATCAAGAGGCTTATATTTAAGTATTAACTTTCAGGTTCGTTTGAGAGAGAGATTAGCAGCGAAATGATCGCAGTGAGCGATTAACGTAAAGTAATAGAAAGCTAGGAGAGAGTGTTTCGTAGATTATTTGCTTAATATTTAAGATTGATGATTTCACAATTAAATATTTAAATTGGATTAGTGTCTGCTTGAAGTAGATCAGCTTAGACGGATCTTAGATTATTTGTGGAATGCGTATAGCTAAGACATTCGTAAAGTAAGTGATTAAATTTGTAATTAACTATTACTTATATCGTCTTCCTCGCTTTTGGTCCCATAAATAGTTTAAGGTGTATTTCCTAATCTTGGGTTGTGTTCAGGTTTGTTAGGTTGTTGAGATTTCTAAATAAATTATGTTTATTTTGACCTATCGTTAATCTTCCTTCTACCTCGTACACTGATGGATGGGGTAGACCATCTATCACATCGTCTAAATTACCGTAATTCCGTTTTCAGTTTTTCGACCTCCGGTCATTATTATTCAATTCTAACTTACTGACTAAATCGTCAATTAATAATCTTTAATCATTTAGCAATTAACTGTCCAGTAACTCTCGGTTAGCTCTCAACTACTTTCCACTAACTACTAACTTCACGTACTTAAAAGTTAATGCTGAAATATACCCCTTCATTTGCATAAACTGTGTCTTCGGGGGAGGAAGTTTTTAATAGAACAACATTTAAAAGAAAGAGATTTTACCGGAAGAGGATTAGTGAAGGCTTGTGCGGATAGAGCCGTTACAGACCTTATCTCCAAACTTTTCCAACTGACCAGTGCGAGGACTTTGAGCCTCCACAGATTTCACTTGCATCCTCTCTTCTCATGACAATTAGTATCAGGACTTGATAGAAACCACGCAAACTATGATTTTCGGTTATCGAGGTCTTCACGCGTTGTTTAAGAAATTAGTTTAACAAAACCTGAATTTCAGATTTCTAAGACAGTAATATCTTAATATTATGATTTAAAGGAGCTATATATAAAAATAGACAGGTAAAATGTATCTGCAATTTATTCCTGCTATTAAATTTAACCTAAGTTAGCCATTGCAGCACTCTCCAATTATTCTTAAATATATAATTGACGCAAAATTTTATTTCAAAAAATGCATTATTTGTACAACCTCTGGCAATAAAGTTCAGTGAACAGTCCTATAACATTAACGTAGATCAAATATTAACGAAAAATACTTTACTGTCCTTCGAAGTAGTCACCTCCTATAACTATGCAGCGCTGAGATCTGCTATACATGTCCTGGAAACTTTGCAAGAAGTCTTTTGGTATGGAGTTCAAAAGCCTCGTCACGTTTCGTTGGATGATAGGAATATCGTCAATAATAAATCGATAACATGTTTTTCTTATCCCTAAATTCTGGGTAACTATTTGTCGCATTAATTCACGGTCAACATGTAGTTCATCAGCAGTGACGATTTTAGCTCATTTCGAGCCCTAGGCGCAGAAGATTTGCAGCCTCCCTTGGCACTGGAGGATCTAAATTTATAAACAGAAAATCTGGTTAAGTCCAGCTAATCCGGGCTCTTTTTGGGTTTCATAAACTTTTCTTGATCTTCATCAATATATCGCATAAGTTTCTTTTGGTGTCTTGCCAAGCTTAAAACAAAACTTTAAATTGATCATTTGTTCGTTCATTTTCCTGTTCTCAGTTAAGAACCAACGTACTAAACAAGTACTTTGTAAAACAAGTCTTACATGGAACACAAATGAGTCTCACCTGAACAACGGTGATGGCAGGTGGTCAACACCTGCCACTACGCATGTGCAGCGTTTTGTTTCGCCAGTGGGGCCAGATAGGCAGTCCTGACTTCATTCACGGAACTTTATTGTCAGAGATTGTATAATAATTAAAAGCGATCATCCGGAACTAAATATTCATTTTGAGTAGCTATCCAGAAAATACCAATATGATTTAAGAAATTAAGCGCCATCAGCTTAAAAACAAGGAAGATTTACATTCTCTCCCACACAAATGTTTTTCATTGATTCAAATAAAAACATCAAAAATATGCACAAATACAGAGATCTATATTTTGTTTTTCTTTTCATTCGAAATTATTTAATTTTTAATACATCTCAAATGTTTTTTTTTTATAAAAGCAAACAAATATGTAAATGACTCCTCTTCTGATTCTAGTTCATTAAAGCTTTAAGAGCCTTAGAAAAGTATTTTGAACGAGAAGCAAAATGAATAAGCAAATAAATTATGTGATTAAATAAACACAGAGACATTGTAACTACATCTTTATTTTAAAAAAAAATCAAACTGAATCGGGAAAACCAATTAAATCTCTGTTTAGATTGAATACGCAAAAAATAAACATGGAATATTTTTTACACTGAATAAAATCCTATATTTACAGGCACTCATTTGATTAAAATAAATTGAATAACTTTTCGAAATAAGCAAACACCCCGAAGCAATTTTAAAAGTAACAACACAAGATTTACTCCAACATTCAGTTCATTGGAATAAGATTGGTGAATGTTAAAGAGCAAAGTAATTCCTTGATCAAATCATGTGCTTTCATGCCTGACCAGAAAGAGGTATTTATAACTTTTTTTATTTCACTCGGTCTATTTCACTAATTCAAGAGTCAATTACACTTTTCCCCCTTTTCCTTTACTTTTTTATTAATGAAATCATTTCTCTTTGAAAGAAGGTTATTTTAAAAATGAGAATCTAAATTTGTGACGATTTTCCATTCTATTTGTTGCAATTTTAAATTATTATGAAAAAAAAATAATTATTGAAGAATTTTTCTTTCTTTCTTTTCTTTTTTTGCTCGCAGTGAAAAATATATTAAATTTATTTAGAACACGCGAGCTATTTATTCAAAGAAATTTATTCAACTATTAAATACATTTTTTAACGAATAACATTAGCAAGATTTTAAAAAGCAGGAAAATATTTAAAAATATTGCATTCAGTAATTAGTTTTTCTTTCAAAAAATAAATTTAAATTAGCATAACACTAGCGGAAAACATGAGCTTGATTAATTGTTTATTAACACCGCACTTTTTTTCGAATTACATAATAGCTATTGCAGAAGGTACTCGTAATTTTGAGTTATGATCAAGTGACGAGGATGACACTTGAACTTGTGCTAAACACCTCTCATGGTTTTTTTTAAAAAATAAATATCACATATATATCTGGCGTATAATGCCTATCTATACTTTCGAACTGCAACGTTTAATTTTTCGGTATATTCGCAGTATAACACGTGCACTTTTTTATTGCGAAGAAACTTGAAATGCGTATGTGCAATGTTCTTATCTTTTGAGTGAGTATTAATGTCCCACTGTTCAGCTACACGAGGGCTTTTGGGGACGGTCCGCGTAATTTTGAACCCTGGTCAAGTGACGCGGACGACACCTAAGCTGGTACCCCCTCTCCTAACTACCACACCAACTGGAGGACGTTTGAGCTCTCGACAGATTTTACATGCATCGCTGCCCTACACAGCGGGTCTTCAGTGGTACTAGGATCGAACTCATGACATGCTAGCCACGATCCGATGCCTAGACCGCTCGGCTACCGCGGCCATCTTTTGAAGTCTAGATATAGTGTGTAAGTGGATAATAAAAAAAATGAAATAAAATTAAAGTGAATTTAGGTCAGGTTCATGTTAACCACAGTAGCGTAGACAGAACTCTCTTACGTGTGTGTGAGGGGTAGGGTACATTTTCTCTCTCTACAAAACAAGAAAGCGTTGAAAGGTAATTTCTATGGTAAAAATTAAAAATCTGTTGGTCTGTGGGGAAGGAAGGGAATTGAACCCCGAAACCCTACCCAGATGTTCATAAGGTATGCCATTTCTTTTAAATAAACAGTATATAAATGCAGAAATACACTTTTGTACACTAACCTTTTCTTTATTTTTAAGGTTATTATTTTTATATACGGCGTAAGATGCGCACCTCGTAAATTTAATCTTATTTTCTACGTTAAAAGTGCGCATTTTAAGCCGGCTTTGCAGCCACGGTAGCCTAGTGGTCAAGGTAATGGACTTGTGGCTAGCATGTCATGTGTTCGAGTCTAGTACCGCTGGAGACCCGTCGTGCAGAGGGCGCCGATGCATGCTAAATATGTAGACTCTCATACTTCCTCCCGTTGGTGTGGCGCGGAAGTTAGGAGAGGGGTTGCCGGCTCAAGTGTCACCTTCGTCCCTTGACCATGGCTCAAAATTGCGAGGTCCTTTGCCAAAAGCCTTTGTGTGGCTGAATAATGCGACACACACGTTAATATTCAATCCCTTACTTATTATTAGGTACTCAAAAATTGAGGGGTTTTCTTACAAATAAAACTTTTTTTTTAATTTAAGAGAGTGATTGATTTGCAATAATATAAATTTTGTTTCAGATTTTTCCATAATTTTAATTTTTTTAATAGTAGCAACACGGAAATAACTTTTTATTTCTTTTATTTGAAAAACTACCGTAGATTAATTTCAAGAATTCAACAGAAGAAGTAAAATTAAATACAGTGGGTTTATTCAATTCTTTAGTTATTTTCCAAGACATAGACCATTTTTGAAACATTTTGAAAAAAGCGATCAACAATTTAAAAAATCGTTAGAGGCTTACGTTTTTATAGCTATTTATTTATTTAAATAAATATCATTTCTAGTATTTTTCCATTAAATTCATTTGGGTTGGCATAAAATGATTTCTAAGACATATTGTAAGAGTTTGTCTCTAGTCTCAATTACGAGAAAAAATAAACTTTTTGTCTCTTACAAGTCCTTATAATAGACCTCGTGAATGCGACGTTAAAAACAATAAATCATAAGTCAATAACACAATATTAAACACTGACAGAGAATGGCTAGATAGGAAATTACGACTGTGAATTTATTTCTGACATTTTTAAAAAAAGTTCTTAGAATTAAAGGAAATGTAGTTCACTAATTAATCAGTTTTCAATTGACTAATTTCATTTTATCATTTTCAAAGTGTCATTAAGAATTTAAAAAGTTACTGATAGTAGTAAAATGTAGTGTGTAAATAATAACTAATTCAAGCACACGCATATATTTTGTGGAAGCTTTTTTATATTTATTTATTACAGTGAGGAGAAACAAAATAATATTTAATGTGTGTTTATATATGAACTTTGAATTAAATAAAAAAATCTTAAGTGTGACATTTTGTATTTGTTAAGCATAAATTGAAATATATTGATATGGAAAAACTAGGTCGTTAAGTATGAAAGTGATATTTTTCATCCCATATTTTTTTCTTCGTATCAAAGCTTTCACGGTTTTTCTGCTTATATTCGTTTCGATTTAACACTGAATGTCTTTCAGGTATGTCACCAGCATAAAGTCAATCCAAATGATTCTGAGTAGCTTTCAGCATGGTTGATTTTGGGAATGGGCCAAACAATCCAGGGAAATTCCGAATGGCCACTGCTCCACAGCTTGAATAACTAGTATTATATTGACCGATCTGGTAACAAAAAGCACAAGTATTTCTAAGGATGCTATTGGTATGCAAGGTGAAAAAGAAGCAGAAATGGGAAGAAAAAGAAGCTGAGTGCATTGTGAGGTAAGGGTTTCTCAGATATGCAATTTCTAATTTATTCATAACTCACGCTTAGAGTCGATAATTCGAACAGAATGTAAGGCGCTTGTTTTGATAGGATTAAAAAAAGAGAAATATAAAAATATTGCCTCTTAAAATTCATCGTTCATTTTTTTAAAAAAAATGTGTGACAAAATGTGCGATTTTTTTTCAATTTTTAAAAAAAATAATAAAGTAAAAATATGATTTATCCTATATTAGTATATTCCAACAACAAAAGATTTGTTCATGACGGTAACCAAGTCATCATGGTCACAAGTCTTTGCGTGGTGAGGAAGTTTGGAAAGGAGGAGTCAGCTCAAGTGCCGTCCCCGTCATTTGACTGATGTTTAAAAACTAGCCCACATGTAGCTTCAAATCGAGACACTAAAATCTAATCAGTTTACAAAAAATATTTTTTTTACGCAAGAGGCTCTGAGTCTGTAACAAAAGTAATTGCAACTATTTCATTTATGAGAAAAAAAAATGACTTTCAACATTATGAAGACTATTTAGATTTTTTGGAGAAAATTGAATTTTCATTTCGTGAACCTCACATCGCTACAATTTCCTGTCACTAAACTAAACTAAACTAAACTAAACTCAGTTACGCCACAGTCCATGACGGCCAAGGCCTACTGTGCCTATCTCAGTATACGTGACCTTGGGCACTGAGGTGCATGCCAGTCAGGTGGTCATTCTGACGTGAAACCCCAAGTGTTTCTTTCCAAAGCAATCTTGCTGCTCATTTATCGACCCCCTGAAGAGGTGAAAGGCTGAATTGACCTTGCTCAGCCCGGAATTCGAACCCCGTACTTGTGCGTTGGAAGCGCGAAACGCTATCACTTAGCCACTGGGCTTATTTCTCATCACTAAATTTAAGAAATTTATTATTTTTGTAGAAAGTATAAAAAACAAATTCAGCAATATAAAAGCATTTGAACAGATTTGAAAATACCTAAAATATTTTACGGTATTTCCGTAGATTGAAAAAAAACGTTTACAATTGCTTTGCAATGAAAGTAGCACTTTATTTGTCTGAGCCCAAAACGATTGTGTTTTAAACTCACACTCTTAGGTATAAAAATTCAACGAGTATTTTGGAAAATTATTTCAATCTAAAAGCAATACTAATTTTTAATTATGGGAGTAGATACAATAATATATAAATACGACTAAAGTGCATGAGACAGAATTCTTTAATTTTTATTTTAAATAATGAACTACGCGATGGATATATAGTTAGGAAATAATGACTAATTATATCATTATTACTTAAAAAAACAGACAATTCTGTAGAAATTCAATATTTTAATAAAATATTGAAAGTCTATATCTAGAAAAAAATTTCCACACACACCACACAAAAATCCCGTGCTATAATATTTAAAATATTTCTAGATGTTTCTCAAACATTTTACGTCGATATTGCTCTAACAATCTAATCAGATATGCATTAGGTTTTCAATATGTATTTTTTATTACCTTTTACATAACAAGTATATAACGGACTATCACACAATATTGTGTTTCGAAAACAATAATCTTTATATTATATATTTCCAAGGAAATTGTTAAATGCCTTTATCAGTTCCTTTTTGTTATTTTCTATTACTTTTTAGAAGTATTTATTTTATATAATATATTTATTTTCATTTATGGTTTGTGTTAGTTTTTCAATCTAACTTCACTTGTAGTTGTAAATCTAAAATCTAATAGTTCCTAATTTTAAAATCCCTCCGCAGGATTTCTATACACAAGGGGAAAACATTTCAATTGTTAATTCTCCCAGGAGAGTTGAATTGGCTTTTTCAACTCATGTGAAATGGTAATTCTCTTTGGTTGATCTCCTGCAGAGTCGTTCAGTATCCATGGAGCTCAAATAATTCCTCTTTTCATTTGCTTCACGATAACAGAAGACTTTTCAAAAGTCACCCTGAATCGTTCAACAGCGAATAGGATGCCTCTGGACAATGAAATCAGTAATATTTTTCCTAAGACATAGGAACAACTACAATAGAATAACTATGCGATAGAATACTACGTCACACACACATTACAATGTTTCTCTACACATGTATAAAATGTATTGGATCGGAAGATTCTGAATGAAAAATTATATTTATTCATCTTATGACATCTTGGAGTTTTGAAATGTTTTCAATTGTTATTCATATTTCTGAATAATTTCTTCACTTTAAGTATTACATCTTTATGTCAAATTTCAGTCTCAATATAAATTGGTTTTAAAAAAAATGAATTTTATGATAGATGCTTCTGTGCATTTCATTACAAACTAATATTAAAATGCAGATTTCCTGTTTCATTTTCGAAAAATAAAAATAAAGAAATATTTACAAATAAAAAAAGTCCAGAATCACGTTAAAATACCCAAGTAAAACTATTTTTTAATATAATTAATTTAAAAGTTCTTAAACTAAATTAAAAATCATGTTTTGTGAAAAGTTGTTTGAAAAGAAAAAATACATATATGTAGCGTTTCGAAGGAAGCTCGGAGACTTTTCTGGAAACTTTTGTTCATTCCTGAAGACAGCTTTCAAAAACCTTACTGCAATGCAAACCAACTAACTGTCTGTGATTTTCAATACCTCAGCGCTTCTCATACTTTCAAGTTGGCCGCGGTAGCCAAGGGGTCTAGGCATCGGATCGTGGCTAGCGTGTCATGAGTTCGATCCGAGTACCACTGAAGATCCGCCGTGTAGGGGAGCGATGCACGTTTAATCTGTCGAGAGCTCAAACGTCCTCCCGTTGGTGTGGTGTGGTAGTTAGGAGAGGGGGTGCCAGCTCAGGTGTCGTCCGCGTCACTTGACCAGGGTTCAAAATGACGCGGACCGTCCCCAAAAAGCCCTCGTGTAGCTGAACAGGGGGACGTTAATATTTACTTGCTCTCATACTTTCAATATTTGCAACCCAATTTTTAGTCCTGATTTTTATCGCTCTTCCCTCAAACAACAACTATGTATTAAATGCAATAATAATGTAATTCAGTGCTAAAGCTACAATGCGACTTTAATTATAAACTGCACGGATTATCAAGATAAGTAGCCCATGGAAGTCACTTTTTGTTTTCAACTTTTCGATATGCTTGCGCCCCTACATAGGGTTATCACGCCCCCCTTGGGAACGCACCCTACAGTCTGATAAGCGCTGCAGTAACTGGTAAATCATCTTTTAGCTTAGACTTTGAAGGGAGAGTAAAGCGTGAGAAAGTACGCTGCCAATGCCCATAAAACGCAATAAGGTAAGATTGGAGTCTAAGTTTGAATGATCTTTTCTGAGGAAATATTAACTGTTTAGTTTAAAACGTGAGTAGATGAAAAGTAGAATACTGTTTACGCGTTTTAATTTAATTATCCGGTGTGGAAGGGATTTCTTAATAATATTATTTAAGGTGGTTGATGTTTTATTTTTGATGGCATTGACGAGGCAGTTTTTGAAATAGTAAATACAGTTTATTGAAGATTTAACATATATAGCGTTCTAACATAACAAGAAGCGGACACAAACCAAGCGGCAGCCGGTTACACATATCGAAGGCAGACAAACAAAAGGGGCAGAATTCCAGAGATCTCGCTATTTATACTCAGCTTGAAATCACATGATCTGGGTGGGTGGATAGATGTAATTCAAAGGATTCCCGTTAAGCTGGCAGCTAGTTTATTATTTAAACGTGGGTCTTTTGAAGGAATGGACTAAAGAGTTAAAAGTTATTTGAAAGAATACTAGAGGGAATTATATATATATATAATATGCAAGAAGTTTATTGAAATTAAAAGAAATGTTGCCTATAATAATATATTTTTCTTTTCCTGATAGTTTCTAAACTTTTTCTTGCTTTTTTTTATTGAAATATTATACAGGGACATTTCAGATAATTCTTCATATAAATGGTAGTATTTTTTTATACAAATGCGTTAACAAAATTATTAGGTAAATGGTTAGAAAGAAATTCAACAGCAATTAAAATGAATTCATTTCGAATTTTACCGTAATGAAAAAATTAGATAACCGAAAAATAGTTCAACTGAAAGTAAAGAGCTCTTAATATTGACTCATCCCTTTCTCCAGCGTCAATAAGAGCTTCCAATGCCTTGAGTTGTTATATATTTTCTAAAGCTTTCAACGACAAATATAATCCGATAAAATAATAGACGTTAAAAGTGATAATGATCTCCAACTAAGTGGAAATGCTTGCTCTTCAAATATCACTTATTTAATCCTCTTAACTTGTTTTTATAAACAACATTTATTGCCTTATCACACTAGTTCCAGATCTAAATATTTCGAAAACTTTCTTAAATTAAGGATGCTGATTTATTTCCCCGAAATCTCAGAATCACTACCATGGACCATTTTTCCTCGCGTATGGAAGTAGTGATTGTGGGATCTTTGTAGCAAACAGCACGAGAGATTGCAATTAAATTTTAATATATATATATATATATATAATTTAAGCTCCATATTTATTTATTTAGTTAAATAAAGAAATATAGGAAACAAATGAAACCAAACTAATATAAATATCTAGAAATTTATGACTATTTATTCACTTGAAAAATATTTAAAGTCCAATTCCATTTAAATTAGGATTTCGAGGTGGTATCGATATTATGTAGAAAAGTAAATGCATTCATTCTCGTTAGATCTCAGACTTAATCAATAAATAAAACTTTGATTAAAAACGAGTAAGTAAAATTCATGATTGAATATATGGATGAAATTTGGATTCACACCCATAGAAAATTTTAAATACTTCAAATCCAAGAAAATTCTAATCCTGTTTAATTTTTTGATGGAAATAAGGTACTTTTGGTTGAAGGTAGAGAAGCGATAAAATGTATCTTTTATACAGTTAAAAATATCTCGAGAATAAGAGATATGTTTGTTCACCCAAGAACAAAAATAAAGATCATTTTCTTCTTCCTTAACAAAAAATTCTTATTTCTTACGTAAGTATAGTAAATAAATTGCAAGTATATATAGTAAAGCGTATGTGTAATAAATAAGTATATTAAACCAAAGTAAGCAATGTAAGTATAGTAACAAAAAAGAGGTTAATGATATAAAAATATTCAATATTGTTTAAAGAAAATAAATGGAGGAAAAGATATTTTCGTATGGAGATGAATATTTTACTTACAATAGATACTAACCGTCTTTGGCTGGTAGTATCTTACTATATTCTTACAAATTTTGTATAACATTAAATTATTACTATGTAAAATCATTTAGAATATAATTAATGATTTATATATATATGCAATACCCAGTGCTGCGTGGAATTTTTCTTGCTTATTAAATGTTATGTTATAGTCGTAGCATATTGGAGACTTAATACTTGTAACATTTTATTATTTTTGATCAGAACATTGCAACAGTTCACACAGAAAACCTAGTATCTAAAACACAAATCAAAAGCAGGCAGAGACGATGGTATGTTGCTGGCGAGCTAACAGAGAACAGAGCGCTCTGGGTTTAAAAACTGGCGGTGAAGGTCACGTGACTCCTTTCTAACGTGAGCCGCGATCGGTTCGAAACGAGAGGGAGTGATTAGATTATGATGAAGATTAACTCGTTAGTCTTAAACCAAAGAATTAAAAATATTCAAAAGGAGTTCATTTAAAGGATATACTAGAGGGAATCATTACATATATGTATGTATCAAGAAAGTTTTCGATAGACATTTAAAAGAAATACATTTCCCCAAGAAGACTAGTAAGAGGCTCGCGTATAGACTCGTTAGGCTCTCAAGACCCGTCGTGTCGTGGAGAAATGTATCGAGGCCCAATGTCCTTCTGTTGCTGTGGTGTAATAGTAAAGAGAAGGGGTGCCACATTACTTGAAAGAGATTGAAAATGACGAGATCCGTTGCCAGAAGCTCTCGTGTTACTCCACAGTGCGACGTTAATTCTAATAAATTAATCGTGGGAAGTGAGGTTATTTTTAACTTCTATTTACTCAATTGAAGAGTAATAATATCTTTGAAACCCAATCGAAAACTTGACCGTGGCTCAAAATTACGAAAAAGCCTTAGTATTGTTCCAGAATGCGACGACAATTGATTCATCTAAAACCGAGCAGAAGAAACTTTTTACAAGGAATCCTACAATTAAATTAATTCTTTTAAAAGTTTCTGTGATGAGGTAAAATAAATTTTCTTATATGTAAATTTAGCATCATTTGGGAACATTCTTAATATGAAGCTGTAGCGGGTGTTTTTTTTTATTTTAAAATGTAGGATTCTTCACACTCAACAAAGAAATAAAACTAATATGAAAGTATACTTAGCATAAGATGTTTAATTGACCAACAACTAAATAGGATTCTTAACACTTCCATCGCGTCCTTTGACCCACCCTCTGCGCTAAGAGTTTGCATAGCTCTTCGCTAAAATTGAAACAAAACATAAATTCCTCTTAAAGTTGTTTATTTTACTTTGAAAATAATAATGAATTGCAATTATTAACAATGCTCACAATATTGATTTATTTGTGGAAGGTGAGTTATCTCGTCCCTTGTGATGAAAGTGATAAGATATTACAAGAATATGCCTGAATAAGAAATTTATTTTGAGTGAGTGTTTCATCTCTAGTTTCCAGATTTTGTATTGATACTCTTATAAATTTGTTTTCTAATTTATATTTCTCTAAGCAATTTTGAAACCTTTTGCTATTAAATGTTAACGTTCTTCATGTAAAAAATTTGGTAAATTCTCTATGAGCTACACTATAATGAGCTTAAAGAAATCAGTTCCACTTTAAGGAGCTCTATCGAGGTATAAAAGTTGCATAGTTCTGAAATAGCTTAAGAGCCGTAGCATATTAAAGTAATCTATATATATAAAGGAGAAAAGCGACTCACTCACTGACTGACTGACTGACTGACTGACTGACTAATCACGAAATCTCTGGAACTATTCAACCTACAGATTTGAAATTTGGTAGACATGTTCCTTTGATAGAGTAGACATCAGCTAAGAACGGATTTTCCGAAATTCGAAACGCAAGGGGCGTTACGGGGGGTTAAGGGCTTTAATAATAATTGTTTCCATGTTTAAATTACTTGATGTACAATCTTGAAATTGGGTAAGTGGATTCCTTTCAGAGAGTAGAGATCCTATACAAAATGAGTTTGGTGAAAATCGACCCCAAGTGGCATTGCAGGGGTTTAGGGGGCGTTATAGATAATTATTTCCATTTTTAAACTATTTGACGCACTGTCTTTAAATTTGATATATAGATTCCTTTCGTTGAATAATGATCAGTTACAAAACGGGTTTTGTGAAAACAGACTTCTAAGTGGCGTTGTGGGGGATTAAGGGGCGTAATAGATAAATATATCCGTTTTTAAACTACTTCACCTACCTGCTTGAAAATTGGTAGGCAAGTTTCTTTCCTGGAGTAAGTATCCGCTACAAAATGGGTTTTGGGAAAATTGACCCCTAAGGGGTGTTGCGGTGGCGGGGGGTTTAAGGGGCGTTATAAATTCCTATTTTTAAGTTATTAGACGTACAGTCTTGAAACTTAGTTAGCAGATTCCTCTCATAGGGTAGAGATACGCTAAAAATGGGTTTCGTGAAAATTGCCCCCAAGTGGCGTGGAGGGGACTTAAGGGGCGTTATACATAATTATTTCCATTTTTAAACTATTAGACGCACAGTCTTTATATTTGATAAAGATATTTCTTTCATAGAGTAGAGATTAGCTATAAGAAGGTTTTGTGAAAACAGACCTCTAAGTGGCGTTGCAGGGGAATAAGTGGCGTAATAGATAAATATTTTCGTTTTTAAACTATTTGACCTACCTGCTTGAAAATTGGTAGGAATGTTTCTTTCATGGAGTAAATATCCGCCACAAAACGGGTTTGGAGAAAATTGACCCCCAAGGGGTGTTGCGGGGGGTTAAAGGCAGATATAAATAATTATTTCTTTTTTTAAACTATTAGACTCATAGTCTTGAAATTTGGTTAGCAGATTCCTCTCATAGGATAGAAATACACTGCAGAATGTGTTTTGTGAAAATCGACCCCTAGGTGGTGTTGCGGAGGTTCAAGGGGCGTTATTGATAATTTTTTTGCATTTTTAATTAATTGGACGCACAGTCTTCAAATTTTGCTAAGCAGATTCCTTTCATGGAGTGCAATTCCCCTACAAAATGTGTTTTGTGAAAACAGACCCAGAAGTGGCGTTGCGGGGGCTCAAGTGGCGTTATAGACAATTATCCCCATTTTTAAACTGTTCGACGTACAGTCTTGAAATTTGATAAGCAGATTCCTTTCGTAAAGTAGAGATCCGCTACAAAATGGGTTTCGCGAATATCAACTACTAAGTTTAATTTCGGGAGATTAAGAGGCGTAATTGATAAATATTTCCATTTTTAAACTATTTGATCATCCTGCTTGCAAATTGGTAGGCATGTTCCTTTCATGGAATAGAGTTCCTCCAACAAAGAGTAAAACGAAAATTGACCCCCAAGGATAGTTGCGAGGGGTCAAGAGGAGTTACAGAAAAAAATTCCTGTTTTTAATTGTTAGACCCATATACTTGAAATGTGTTAAGCATGTTTCTTTTGTTGAATAGGGATCCACTAAGAATAAATTTTAAGCAAATCAAGAGTTCTGGGGGGTTGCAGGAGGTTACTGGGACGTATTGACAAAAAAAATTACTTTTTTCGAGCTACAAGGACTATAATAATGAAATTTGGTTTTGGTTTTCCTTTTGTTGAATTGAAATCCGCTAAGAGCGGTAATTTTGGAAAACGGCTCTCAACGGGAATACGGGGATATTGATAGTAAAACTTTTGTTTTTTTCTGTTAGATTTAGACTTGAAATTTGGCTTGCGTGTTCAATTTACGAAGTTGAGATCCACCGAAAATTGGTTTTGCGGGAATCCACTTGGTTTTTGAGTTACGAAAGAGCAAACATCATTCTATGCTTCAATTTTAGAGATTTTTAGAAAATACAAATTAGATGAGTTCTGCCCTTTTTTTTTATCAACAGGTGACAGTTACAGGTATAAGTATATTTTTCAATTGAATCGAATTCTTAATGCTGGGAATTAGATATCAATAATTTATACATATATATAAGCAGTAAAAATTTATAAAACATCATGAAGTACCCAGCGAAGCGGGCGGGTAACAGCTAGTAATTTATAATCTATTTTGCAGGCTTTTACTTTAACTTTTTAGACTCAATGAAAATATTTCAAATAATTAATTTTTCTAAGATTTATAGAAAATAGAAAAGAAAAATATTTTCATAATACAGTCGACTCTCGATAATTCGAAATTGGAGGGACCAATGAAAAACTTCGAATTATCAAAAGGGTAGAAAAAATTCCCAAAATACACGAAGAGAAGTTTCTTTTTTGTAAAACATTTAAATTTGAAACGACGTAATAAAACAGTAATTGTACATATGTATAAAATAATTTTAAAGCATTTTTAAAAAGTACGTATTATACAGTATAAATATTTTACAGAAGTTAAAAGTCCTGTATGTGTGAAAAGAATACATTCATACACAATCCTACGCATCTCTTCTTCACAATAGCGAAACATCCTTTCTGAACACATGTATAGCTAGGCCACGTGTTAAACGAAAGAAATGGACAGCTGTCAACAGATGCGGTTGGTCTATTGTCCACTTAAGGGAATGGAAACAATAAAAGTGACCTTTCGCCTGAGGAATTGGTAAACACTAAAAAGGGGTAGCAGACAAATGGTCATCAAAGAGGTTACATTACAGAGGAGACGCGCAAAAAAACAACACAACGCAAAACTTATAAGCTCCGACCTATTTATTACAGGAATGTGGATGACAGTGAGTGTTCGAATTGTCGAGATTTTTATGAGATAACTTCGAATTATAGCGCGTTGTAAGCTGGTCAGCCACAGATTTTACTTCGAAGTATTGAGTGTACAAAGTGTATTGTTTTAGTTCGAAATATCAAAAGTTTTTCTAAGGGCTGAGCATATACTTTGAATTATCGAGAGGTTCGTATTATCGAAGGTTTGAACTATCAAGAGTCGACTGTATATATATTCGATTTACTCCCATATTAAGTTTAAAGTGAAAATAAAAATCTGTTTCCAAAAATTTACAAATACTTAATCTCATTATTCGAGCAAAGTTTTTATTTATTTTTTATTTTTAAAAGGACACAAAAGCAATAAGAAATAATATTCTAACAGAATAATCGTAATAAATTATCTGAGTACTTATTATATAAGGAAATCTTTACCTATAAGTGCACAAAAAGTGTTGGGAACTGCTAATGAAGGTTAATGAGGCTGAAAACTCAGTTATATGTTTTTATAGAATTGTGTAGGGATGATGCTGATAAAGTTTCAGCAATTTTATTCATTGTGAATATTTGTACAATTATTTTCTAAGATAATGCGGTTATTTTGCAATATAATTTAGAGATATTAATAAATTTATTTTTCAAGATGTGCTACCAGAATACTTTTATTAATATACTTTTTCCAATGATTCTATAACTTCTTAAAGAGAATACGAATCTGGTTAGCGAACCTAGTAATTTTAAGCTATGACCGGATGATGAAGAGGACACCTGAACTGGCATCCCTCTCTCCAAGCCTCGACTGATTTGAGAGCTGGACGTTCTTGGGAAATGAAACGTGAATCGTTCTCTCGTCCCATATCTAGCAATTTGGTCTGGTAACTGAGAGGCCTTGATGGGAGAGGGTGTCTCCTGATTGTTTGAGAAAAAGGAAGCAAGGGGGCTGGTGATTGTGACTGCATCGGAAGGCATCCGAGAGGGGTGAAAAAGTCCAGAAATGTAGCTGAGAGCCTGGATTGTGATGGGTCGCTGGCAATATGTGAGAAAGCCCTCCATTGGCTGCCTAGAAGCTTTGGAACGAAAAAAGGGGGAAGTATTTGCTTTGCGTGGGTTTCCTTAAGGAAGCAGCTTAAGAAATTAAATTTAAACGGAGTATATCAAAATATAAAAACTAGGCATTTAAGATTTAGAAATTTCATTCACCATCGACTGATTTGACGTGCATCATCCCTACTATACGACGAATCTTTAGGAGCTTCAGTTCCTGACACAACTGAGAGACTAGCGATCATGGCACAAATCCGGTCGCGTAGATGGATAAATTTATCCAAATTTATATTTCCTTTACTTACATTGAAAGTGAATCCAATTTATAATCGAAGTCAAAATAGAAATATGTTTGAAAAATAAAATTCAAAGCAATGCATTTTGTGCTGCTTGAAAAGGCTTTATAAATAAGACACTAAATTTTTTATCATCAAATTTCCGGGGAAGATAGTTTTTTACAGTTTTTTCAAAGTACGGTAAACTAGAGTTCAAAATACTTCTTTAAAATTGCGAATAAATTGGATGCACCTAAATTTCGTAATTTTATTTAGAGAATAAAATTAGAACAGTTATATATTAAACGAATTACGTAATTAAAATGTTCTGCTCTGCATTAAGGTTTTTTTTAACGTTTTAAATTTATTTTTAAATATTTTTAAACGTAAAATCAGATTAAAAACTTTAAAAAATGCTCATCTCGGACAGTATTCTTTCTTAGATTGAGTAAAACATTAGAAATAGAAAATATTTTGGAAATGTTCAATGATAAAGGATTATAGTAAAAGAGAATGCTATATTTAAGTGTGACAAGGTTTTAAAGAGTCACAATATATCACGTTACTTGATACATCAATCAAATATCCAAACTCCAAAAGACGTGCAAGACTTAGTAAAATATACAATCCATGGCTTAGAATTGATAACTTAAATTATTACGTGTTATGAAACAAGAAAAGTTTCAGATTTAAATAAGATAAGGAAATATATATCAACCAATTCCAAAATTGTTCATTTTAACTTAAGTAATTTGTATGATAATTGAATTATTTTGGGGAAGATGTCAACTTTAACGAAAACTGCGCTTAAAGCTTAATTTGGTTCGAGAAAAACATTATTGTTCTTTTTCTTTCTGTGCTCGTCAAAAGCTTTTGTTTATAATTGCAGGCTGTTGAATAACTGAATCCTTTAGTTACTCTACCAACGACAAATGTACACCTGTGAGTCTCCTTAAATGCAGTTTTATGAAATATTTCCTCAGCATCTATGTAGATAGAACTTTCAATTTTACCACAAACTACTGCTGGCAAAATATGTTAAAAAATATCTTTATTTACATCTTCCTCATTAGTCAAACATTTACTTCCTTCTGGAGAGCCGGCTGGGGGGCGTGGTTGGTTTGTCGCTGGCCTTCTACCCCCAAGGTTGCGGGTTCGACCCCGGCCCAAGACTGTGGATTTTCCTGATGCAGAAAATCGACAATGGCTATGTCGTATGATTATATGGCCTGTGAAAGAGCCTTAGAGTGTTTGGCTTGGATTCTCTAGGCAAAATTGAATCCTAGTGCAAGTTCACATCATCAAGAGCTCAGGTGCCTCCATCTGTGGAAGAAACTGTGAGCGTCAAAATTGCTTTCTGTAATTGGTATCGCCTACATGGTGCAGCACTTAAAAGTGGTACCAGCTCTTGGGGAATGTACTAGATCTGCAAAAGGTTTAAATTACCAACGTGCAGCCCCATTGAAAAAAAAAACTTCCCTCTGGAGTCAGTTGGCAATTATCAATAAAATCAGCACCTGATAATGCATAAAAATAATCCAATGTTTTTTCTACAGTTTTAAATAATTTTGAATGAGACATCTGATCAGTGTTTGCATCTTTAATATCTGAAGAAACATGTAGAGACCAGGAAAAGGAAAAAAATGCTTATCATACGATTACTCAACATCTCTTTAATTGAGCAACTATTAATAAACACACTTGCTTTTCTGCGGCAGCTATGAGTAATCCACTTCAACTCTGTCGGAAATGTATAAAAGAGGAGAAGAAAATAGAAAAATATGTCATAATATTTGGGTCGACACTTACTACCAAATCTTAGCATTCAGAACATTTCCCCCATTCTTCAACGTAACTTTTCAAAGGAATTTGTTCGTGTTAAAAACGCGATAACCTTACAAGCCAATGTACCATTTAGAGATCATCCAAATTTCTTTCCTAATAAGGAAATAATAATTACTATTATTATCTTTTCTGTTAGAGATTACCACAGGATAATCCTTTTTTGTTACTTTCATTGATTTAATAAAACATATGTTGAATTTTGAATTTTACATGAATTTTTGTACTTTCATCTATAAAATGTTTTTAAAAAATGCTGAATTTATGGTATTTTTTATCGAGGCACAGTATAAGAGTTCTCAACTCACGCGTTTACGACTAACCTTTAGAGAAATCCTTTTTGATGGATTGATTTGAAAACCTTGCTTTGTGAAGGAACCGTGATATATGCTGATCAGGTTTGCTGTTTCAAACGATCTGAAGTGGGAATGGAGAGGATGTTGAGATAGTAATTATGAGGAAGGTTGTTGAGAGAGATTTTCATTGTAAGGAACGATGTTGAGATTTTGTAGTTGTGTAAGGACGCCGAGATTATAATTGCAAAAGAGGTTATGTTGAGATATTGTGGTTGTAAGGAGAGATTTTGATGATTGTAAGTGTAAAGAACGTCTTTTATTATTTGTTATTACAATTAGCAAGTTATAGATTAAAATTCCCGAAATTTCGTGTGATTGCTGCTTGGATTTTCTTCGAATTGGAATCTACTTGGGGTAGTAATTCCAACCTGAAGTTGTAAGAAATAAGTACATCTCTTTCTTACTATTGACTAGGTGCTCCAAGGTTTAATTAGTTCTAAGTGGTTATTTCAATTAATTAATGTTGAATACCAATTGTTGAGTTTTATAATGTCTCTTTTTTTTTATTCCACCTCATAGTAATACGAACTTCACCGACTATCTTAGCCACACTTCCTCGATAGTATATAAGAAACGAATCCAGATTTTCTTTTTAGATGAGAATATTTATGGACGAATACGATTGGATATTTCAGAAAAAATATTAAAAGTATAGGAATTAAAAAAAAATATGTGCGTGTGTATATTTTAATCATGCAACAATTTCAAAAGTATATCGATACTTTGTAAATGAAATGTTTCATTTACATGTTACATTACATTGCAATGTTTCTTGTTTCAAAAGATGTAACTGAAGTTGTCTAATTATTAGGAGAAATAATTTGAATCAACTCGAAATGAAATGATTTTACAGAGAAAATGAATTATCTTTTGATAATTAAAACCATTCAACATATTTTTAATTATTTCATAAAAGTTTGCATTTATGTTTGTTTGCTCTTACTCATCCTAAATTATTTATTATTGAAACTTAAGAATATTGATTTTAAAATAGCATTAAATTTGCACATTTCAGTTTAATACACTTATAACATAACTTTATGGAAATATCCGAGTATGTTTATCGTCTCTACTATTTGTTTGTAAGTAATGATTTAGTTTAAAAAAACTTAAATTATTAGAAATAACATTTAATCCTCCATAAAATTACTAGTATACTTTGCATAAAAAATGTTCTATTTTACTTTTGTAAGCTATGATAGCAACAGAAACGAAAACTAACATTAATGAATAAACAGAAAAATAGGAGTAAACCTAATTTATCTTCCTGTGAAAATTTACTGTATTTTTTCAGATGGTGCTATTTTCTTAAAATGTTCACCTAGAAGTTACTATAAATCAATAATTGATTCAATACACGCATAGATTTTCCAGTTGATAGTCAACATAAATAACCCACCAAAACGTTCGAATACACATCTGGCAAATAATTTCATATATTCTTGTATTTGGTTTCTTTAGAATTAAATTTTGATATAACAACAAGATTCAAGATTCAACAACATTTTCGAGTTTTTTTTATTTGATTTTATATATATTTCTTCTTGTTAGTCTAAAGTGTGCACTTATTTGAGATATTTTCTTCAAGTATCAACTCTATTCACGTATTGGAATTTATCTCATTTCAGAATCACACAAATGCATTCCAATTCAAAGAAAATATAAAAGAGTATTGGTATGTTTACATAGCATAGTAGAAAGTTCACATCTTTTAAAAATCTCTCTGTATTGGACTCAAGATCTTTTTTCTTCTTCTGTTCAGTTACCACGGTTCCGTTTGAAGTGTTCAGAGCGTTAATCTTTTTAAAGAGTTTTAGAGAGAGGAAATTTGAAAGTTCTAACTTTTTTTCGAACGATAAATATCCTGGTAAATGACAGATCTCAGTATTTTCTTCTTTACATAAGTTGAAAACCAAATACTCTTTTGCTGCTTCCAAAAAGGCTTCTTATAAATATCCATTTCAAACTCCATTGCGATAAAAACTTTGTGTTAACAATCTTTTTTTATTTTGCTTCTGATGTGTTGCATTAGGATTTACATTTTTCTAAAAAACATGGGTATATTTTTGTGCTTTTGAAGCGTATTTAATTAGTGACTAAGTTGAATATTTATTGACATTTGTTTGAAAGTAATTAGTTAAGGGATTTAATTTATCATTGAATACAGGAGAAATATTGTAGAATGTAGATAAGACAAATACACATGTATATAAGAGGTTTCTTTAAGTACTGTATTTATTCGAATCGAAGCCGCCATCGATTCTCATCAAGAATTTGTGCAAAATGAAAAATAGTATAAAATTTGTCATCGATATCCAATATTATGAAATTAAAATATGTATAAAATGAAAACTAATAAAAAGTTAATAATTACTTACTTTATCTCAGTATTGTTAACTTCTTAATACATACATGAACCTGCAATTGCTCTAAATACCCCATCCAACATTTTTTCCCTTCGATTTTAAGCCACATCTGATTTTCAGCGGCATTAACATTGAAAAAAAGTGCGGCTTAGATTCGAGTGAGGGAGTGAATATTAACGTCGCACTGTTCAGCTGCAGGAGGGTTTTTGGCGACGGACTGCGTAATTTTGAACCATGGTCAAGTGATGCGGACGACACCTGAGCTGCCCCCCCCCTCTCCTAACTACCACACCAAAGGGAGGAAGTTTGAACTCTCGACAGATTTACCGTGCATCGCTTCCCTACACGGCGGGTCTTTAGTGGTACTGGGCTCGAACTCATGACACGCTAGCCATGATCCGATACCTTGACCACTTGGCTGCCGCGGCCACCTTAGATTCGAGTAAATACGGTAGATGAATTTTCATTTCATATAACAACAACAAAAAGCTGGAAGATCACAAAATTTTTAATTTTAATAATCGAATGAATTTGATTCAAATATAAATCAGGATTCCCTTAATTAGAGCCTACTTGCGGTTTGATAGTTTATTGAATTTTAAACGTAATCAGTAGCTGCAAAGAAAATAACTGTATCATACCTGTGCTTCGTGTATTTGGCACATTATACACATATAGGCATAGATATGTGACTCGCATTTGAATATTATTTTCAATCTGAACTTCGATATCTTTAGTATCATTACTTTATGGTGAATAAAATTACTGAAAATAAATCTAAAATGAATTTTTATTAGGAACTGAAAAGTTTAAACAGTTTAAAAACTAATAGCACTATAATGAGAAAACTGTTTTTATTCTCTTTCTATAAATATTGTTTCATAAGTAGGATTTCTTAGCAGGACATCAGTACTTATTTCCATGATTCTTATGAAAATTTATGTTCGCATGTTAAAACATTTATCCTATATATTAAAAACATAAACATATATACCTGCTGCATTTTGCAAAGTTTATAAATGAGTCCTGTTGACTATCGAGTAGTGTTCCAATTCTTGAAGTTGACATGATGTGGAAGTTTGGAGGGGTTGTGTGCCAGCTCAGATATCATCCTCGTCATTTGACCGAGGTTCAAAATTCCGCAGTCCGTCGCTCTCGTAACTTCGTTTTACGACGTTGATAAACAAGCAGAATTTGTTAAAGTACGCAGTATTGCTTACTTCATACAGTATCTAGGTGAAGCGCCCCTTTGTTTGACTGAAATCAAACGTATTGGACTTGAAATGTTTTTAAAAAAAAGAATTTTCTTTTGATTTCATTTTACGACTTTAGTTCTTGCCATAAAAAATGCTCGAGTTCCAAGCATAAGAAAGTTTCATGCCAAAAGTAAGTACAATTTTTTTTCATGCTTTTTCATTCTTTTAATATTCAGAATGTAATCTTGCGCTTATAAGAATGTTTCACGGATTTTTCAACTGAAAGCTCTTAAAAAAAATCCGATTACTTAATGAAATGGGAAAATAATCCCTTAATCATCATTCGTATAGTTTTTAATCAAATGATTCCCACCGGTAGATTATTTAGAAATAAAAAATACAACCGTGAAAAAATTCGCCTTCGATTTTATGAAAATCAATTAAAGTGTTCATGGAAAATCCAGCACAGGGGATTCATTATCGTTAATGCAATCAGATAATATTTTTTATTTATAATTTATCAAAACTTATCGAAAGACTTAGGAAAATGGAATTCTTGGGAACAAAAAACAATTATAAATTCCATGGTTTGCATCTGCTGGGTGCTGTTGAAAATAATTCATAGGTCTTTATCTAAAACATTTTTATCAAGGAGAAAGAAACAAGCTGCCCAGCTTATTTTGCTCGTGTAACCATTTCAGATCAAACCAAAATCTGACAACGTCATACAGTTACGTCACAGTAAAATTACATCATACAGTTACATAAGTGTGGTCCCATGCAGTGTCACTTACAACAAAACTTATTTTTCTTCTCAACATACTTCCCTTCTTTGAGACTTGGGGAAAGTCTCAAACCTACAACAATTACAGTTGAAAGATCATGATTTGCCCGATACTCTTGTGTCTGACCCTGCAGTTAAGATTACACTGTTCGCTTGCGAAACTAGTCTACTAGGGAGCTGTACACCAAAGAATCGTCAGCAAAAACTGAATTCTAGTCTCAATGATGCCTTGAGGAATAATATGATTTTAAACCGAAACAAAACTAATTGCCAATTTTTTACCTTGAATAGACAATACTTTTTACCCTACCTTCTGCATCATGGTGAAGTAATCTCTGTTAGCAATAGCGTTACTTATTTGGGATGCAAACTTGACTCACAATTAAATAGGAATGAACATATAAATAAAAAAACAGAGAGAGTGTTCCAATTTTGAAACTACTGGCGGGCTGCCGATGGGGTTTTAACAAAGAAAAACTTTAATATATATATATACGTTCAACTATTATTTTATTACTGTAATGAATTTTTGGTGATTACTTCTATCAGTACAATCAACATTTTTCAAGCTTACAAAACCAATCTCTTCTGCTAATAACAGGTACAATTAAATCCCTCCAAAATCGTCTATGGAATCATTAACATATATTTCTCTTTACAAGCATAAAAATCGTAAAAATGCTGCAATTTTGTTTCAAAAACTTTGCAGGCTCCCAAAATTATAAATATCGGAGAAATTGCAATTTTAACAATGGTAGAAATTTAAAGGCACAAGTAGGTTTCAATCAAATTGGTTATCAATTATCAGTAGACCTAGACCTTGTTCGTGAAATGAATGTGAGGACTGTGACTTCTGTGTATATATCTTGAACTTGACGAGAAAATTGATAAGACTGAGATGCCCTCTGCCCAGATCAGAGCCATTGCTTACGAAACTGTTGCGAGAAGATATCCCAGTAAACAGCTGGATCCCTGTTTATTCCTATGGATCCATAAATGAGGTGATACTGGCGATGGTAATTATTTGGCATTCTAAATAAGGTAGTGGAAGAGATGCTACCAATTTGAGGCTATATTTTAACTTTTTTATAAACTTCACTTGTATGTAACGGAATCCTTGAACTCAATTTTTACCCACTCTGAAAGGTCAGATTAATTCAAAATTTTGCTCATTTGTCAAGGACTGATGACAATACAGTAATTTAATAATTTTGTTCCATTGTACTTATCAGGATTAACGACTTCCCACATTTTCAGATCACATCCCGCATCGGGCGACTAATTCCTGATCCCATGTCAAGATTTGGTGACTAATTCCAGAACTGGCGATTAAAAGATTAAGTTACAACTTAGTTCGATTTACTATAAAAGTGTTTCTTAGTTTTTTTAAACTATAATTTTTATTTATTGCTCAGAATTAACTAGGCGCTTGGAAGGGTAATTTTCCTCTGTCTGCTAGCATAGCCACTTTGCAGGCTGTCTCCAACAATCAAAAGTTACCACTTCCGAACGGATTTATGAACGTATAAAGATTCTCAACACTCTGGCTGATTCAATTGTCTTACAGAGGATTTCTGTTCATTGTGGCTTTGAGGAAAATGAAAGACCCGATTTCCTGGCAAAGAAGGGAGCGACTGTTCTACAAACCCTTAATAAAACCTTGTGACTTTAATTCTGAAAAACTCCTAATTAGATTAGTATTTAAGCGATTTGCCTATCAAATAAAACTAAGGAAAACCGTAGATTGTCTCTCTAGTTTAAAGCCAGTTATTCCACTTTTTCCTCGTTCTGTAACCGTGGCATTCTTTGGACTGGGAACGATTGTTTGAATGCCCATCTTTTTAAAATTCGACTAAATAACACTTCAGTCAGTACTCTTTAACTCTGGACAGTCCATGGATAAGGGCCACATTCACGAATTCACTGCACTATTATCTTTTAATTCTATTGTTCTCAAGTATTGGGAAGCCAGATCTAGACTAATGGCTTAGTGACCAAATGTTTAGTAATTGTATAAATGAATAAATATCAATTGTTATAATTTCTTGCTAGTTCTAATTCGAAATGCTGAGTTAGTGTAACAATGTAGTAAAAAGCATTCCACGCTTTTACCACAATGACATTAAATTTCTCGTATATCATTTTATTTTAATATTAATTATTTTTTTACTTTTTAGTTCGATTTAATATAAAGCGTGTTTTTTAGTTTTTTTAAACTATAATTTATTTGAATCCAATTTTGGTCATGTAATTTCAAAATGAAAATATTTACACATAGAACATTTCAATATTTTTAATATGGCAATTTTTACTTAAATGACCTGTTTTATTTAAACAAGCACTTTTATTTAAATAATAACTATTGTTTTGGACTTGAAAATATTTTTCAAGAAGTATAAAATTTTTCACTGGGATGATATTTCTCCCAAAAATACAGATTTTTACATGCAGGGTTTTCGGAGCTTCCAAGGGCTTCATTAAGTTTGTTTTCAGATGGGAGATCTCTCTTTCGAGTATTAGTTCCGAAATCGGATTTTGGCAGCTTCTCCTTCTCGGCTCATTAAGTTTACTAAACTACGCGATCCTTTTGCGTCCGGCTCATTATTACGTTTTCTTTCCCAAGTAAACAGGATTTAGCCAAAGGCGTTAAAAATATCACCCTACTTTTTGAGTTCTTCCATTGCTCTTTAATCATCGCATTTTACCTTAAATAGTGTCGTACGTGAAGGACAAATCTGCTTTTGTTCTTCCAGTGGAAGCATTCTTCCTAACTTATGGTCACTAACTGTGTTCAGCGTATCGCGGGTGCAATTCTAGATTACATTGAATGAGTGAGTGAATATTAACGTCTCACTGTTAAGCTACTCGAGGGCTTCTGGCGACGGACCTCGTCATTTCGAACCACAGTCAAGTGACGAGGATGACACCTGAGCTGGCCCATCCCTCTCCTAACTACCACACCACAACAACGGCACACAGTGGTCAGTTTTCCCGATCTGGCGCACGGAAACCCCAAAAATGAAATTGCATGGAAATAAAAAACAACCCACAATTTATGGTTCTTTTGAGTTCCCTAGCCATGTGGTAAACATTTTTTGTCAGTACGCGAATGGAAATTTTCAACAACTATTGGTATATATCAGGTTTGATCTTTCTACAAGAAACACTTGCGAGCCTCATTTTCCAGTCGGAAGTTCAATCGTTTCGACTGAAAAAGATTTCACAGATTCTTGTGGGGTTTTTTTTTTGAAAATACAAGCCATGGATAAGTAATTTCTTGATTTGACTTTCAAATTAGGTTCAAGTTCGATTCAAAATTATAAAAACATAACATTTAGCATAGCATGTAACTCTTACTAACGTACGTTGGTTTTTTGTGTTTAATGGACTAGAACTTTTGGGATTGACACGGATTGATCACAGTAACACTTAAATCACATAGAGTAGAAAGAGAACTTTAATTTAATACCAAATTTAGCTGCTACTATCTGCTACTCCCATAGTTATGATTTTTTATTCAGTTTTATTTTATCATCTCCAGGTCGACCCTAAAAATCATTCAGGGAATGCAAAATCACCGCAAAGAGGGAAAGAGTACGTCCTCTTGCTTCAACAAGCAAGAACTAGCATTTGCAACAAGAATGTCAATGCAAGCAGCTGGCGAAAGAGATGCTGCCTTAATTTTGAAACAAGTGACTACTTGCTCACCTAGACGTGCTACTCGCCTGAAGAAATGCTTAGAGAGAGCCCTTCAGCCAGGATAGGCGAAAAAAATGACTCCTGATGAAGCCTTGGCTCTTTATGTAGACACCAAAATGTCAAAAGGCAAATATAATAGAATAAAAGAAAATAGAGCAAAGAGTTCCACACTGATATTTACTTCAACTATAATAAGCCTATAGAGTCAAAAATTAACTGTTATCCTCCTAGTATAGTGAATGATGAAATATCAGCAGAGGTTCCAATGCAAGCGCTTATTTACCACACCTTATGCAGATTAGCCAAAGCTCAGGAAGTTGTTGTAAAACAAATTAAAACCAAAAATAGCATTATATCACTGAAGGCGAGGTTTAAAGCTGATGCATGGTAGACACCTAAAGGTTCGCCAGAGTAATAATTTTGTAATTTTAGCTCTCCATCATTTGTTTTTCATAAAAATATAATATTTCGATATTATGGGAAGAAAAAAACTTTAAATGTGGGAGATATTAGGCTTTTGGTTGAATTATAGGATATATATCATTTTATTATTTTCTTCCTCCAAAATTAATTAAGATTTTGTAAAATCGACCCCTAAAGGTGTTTAAAACGTCCTTAGAAATATTACAAAAAATTATTTAACACAAAAAGAAAAAAGTTAAAAAATTTTGAAATTTAAAAAAAAAAAAATTAAATTTGTAAAATTTTGTGAATAATATGTGCTAAAATTTTTATCTAGTATCATTTTCTTAAATAGAAACGTTATATGAAATGTTAAAATATAATTTTTAAGTACATAAATAAAAAAAATGCTTAAAGGGTGCCGAGTTCTTTTAAACACTACGTATTAATCTTTATTGTATATGTATATTGTTATGTTTGATTGTATTTGTTTAATATGCTAAAATTTAAATTTTTTTAACATGCCACTCTATTTCTTGTATATATTTTCCCATGTGTCAAATTACTGCTTCTGTTAATATGCTTAGATCCTTGTTTAAAAACTAGTTCCCCTCGGTAATCATTTATTCTTGATCAAACTTGACATAAATTAGTTAAGACGCTTTTCACTTTATTTCTTGGTAAAAAACAAAAGAGAATAACCAATTTACATTAATTGCTACGATTTTTGATCATTAGATATAATTATGAAGGCTTCAAAGCTATAAAATAATTTCCATGTGACAGATCGGGAAAACTGACCACTGTGAGGCATGGCGTTTGAGCTCTCGACATATTTTGCGTGCATCGCTTCCCTATACTGCGGTTTTTCAGTGGTACTGGGCTCAGTGGTACTGATGACACGCGGCCACGAGACCGTCACCTTGACCACTAGGCTACCGCCTCCTTAGATTCCATTGAAAACCCTCCATGTAGAGAGGGTTGATGCATGTTAAATCTGTGGAGCTTTGTCCTCCCGTTGCCGTGGTTTGGGGAGGGGTTACCAGCTCAGATGTTGTCCTCGTGTCTTGACCAAGGACCAAAATTATGAGATCCGTCGCCAATAACCCTCGTGTTGCTTTCTAGTGCAACGTTAATTACAAACTCGCGCCTTGCGTTTCTCACTAGACAGTAAATCTGCTCAAATAAGTCTTTACGGTCGGACCATTTTTTCATTTGCTCAATAGCTTTTTGGCTAGTTATCAGAAAACTTAAAACGAATTGTTGTGCTTTCGATTAGGCTCTACGAAGGGCAATAAATATTGCACATTATCTTCATCCACAATATTTCTGTCATTGTTGAATTTGCTGGAAGTGACTCCAGAAGGCCAACATATCTTTAGCTTCGATGCTAAATTTCTTCAGTTCAATTTTAGGTAATTTAAAACTTCCTTTCAGTTTTGGTCGAAAAAACAATTTCTTGTAATTTAAAATATGCTCGGGAACAAATTTTGCCAAGGTAATATTCTATTGCTTCCATATCATCCAAATGCAGTTGGTCTGCATATTTCATTTGCAAGAGTTGCTCAGAAACTTGGTTTTAACAAATAATTAGTCCATGAATTATATTTATTTTTTGCACTTTCACAAAATCGAGAGAGTAGCTTCAAATCAATCTATTACTTTATAAGTTTGGTTTCAATCTCATATTAGGTTAAGAGAAAATGCTGTTCTAAGCCGCTTGCATCGCACTTGGTTCCTTTACACTGTCAAAAGGTTTCAGAATTCAATATTTAAAAATTCGGTTTCATTTTTCAAAATTAAATAGTTCCGAGTTGAAAAGTTCCTTCAACAGTTTCACACTTCCAACGCAACATGGTTTAGTTGTACAACATCTTCTCTTCCTATAAAATAACAGTCATACGTCTATTGGATCACGAAAGTCTCGCAGCTCAGTATCATGATGCAAACCGAAATTCTATACATTGCGTCAGATCTGAATGCGAAATTCTTCAGAGAAGATGACTTCAATACCCAAAATGAATTAGATTTGAGTCACGTATGCGAGGCAATTATTTTATACAAATAAATCGGAAATCTACCTAAAGGTTGGCTTTTCCCTATAGTTCATTTTAAACACTTTTAAACAAACTTGACTAACATTTTTATATCCAAAAGGGGAAAAAAAGTAAAATGAAAATAATGCACTTATGCAACCTCCCCTCCCTTCCCCAGGAGATGGTAAAAATAGTGCATAAATCTTATTTTATTTAAAAAAAAAAGAGCATGGCACACAAAAGCACGCACCTCATAACTTTTGAGTCAAAACTCCTAATTCATTATGTTATAGCTTAGGCTAAAATGCTAAAATTAAGTAATTTTTTTTCTCGTTATTAAAAACGTTTATTTGAAAAGTTCTTTCATATAATTTTAAATTAAAGTAGCAACTTTTTATATGCTTACATTGAAAAGTATATCTTTTTTAAAACTATTTTCTTTTTCTTGAAAACAGTTGGTACCCTTTGTATGGTTCTTACGAATCATAAAACAATTTTGTCAAAATTCACAACTGAATCAAATTCTTTCACCAAAAATTCCTTTCACTATTATTTTGACCTTAAGTAATTAAAAAAAGTAATATTAGAATTTGAAATAAATTTTGAGTATCAAACTCCTAATCACAATTGCTCATCAAGGGCTTATTTTTGGGATATTACGACCCCGTGTTGGAATTTTTTTTTGTCTTGCATGGGTTTCGCCTTCTTTGTTAAATACAAATGAAACACCCTTTGGATGCTTTAGCGATGTTTATTTATTTTCCATCATTTTTCTCTTGCCACACACACCTCCTTTTATTCCTTTCCCTCATTTAAGAGTTTAAGTCATCAATACTTGTTAAGTGTTCTAGGTAATTTAATGTTTAATACAGCTTGACCAAATAAGACTCTTTAACCAGTAAAGCTAATTAACTAATCAACTCAATCATGGTTTACAAATTTTTGTACAAATTTTAAAAAAAATTAAAATTTTATGCATTTACTAAAAAAGACAAACTAAAAACATTTTAAGACTTTTAGTAAATATGTCCATCCACACACACATCAGGACGATGGGTGCAGGTTAAGAACAATCGAACATAATTGGCTTAGATGTGCCACTTTATTTAATAACTTTAGCGGAAAGGATTTTTACTTTGACAAGTTATTAAATTCGTTTGGATTAGAGTTAGATAAAAGATTCGAGAGTGAAGTGGACGAAAAAAGAAGTTTCAAAATAATAAATTTCGAATCAATTTACAGATATACTTTAAAACTTAATTTTTCCTCGTGCGAAAAAAAAACAATATTACGTCCACGCGTTAACCGAGTGGTCATGAATTCAAGGTCGGCAAGTCTTTAGTTTGAATCCTAGTGTTACTGAAGACTCGCCGTGTAGAGGAACGTATGCACCTTAAATTTAACGGTGCTCAAAGTCCGTACGTTGGCCATAGTTGGCATCTGCGGGAAGCCCTTGCGTTGCTTTAGAGTTTGATGTTATTAAAAACAGATAAGAATCCACAAAATTTAGAAAAATTACACTACAAAACATTCAAAGAGAGAAAGAAAATCATGTTTATTATGCAGTATGAAAACGGATATGATTAATGTATATCAATAAGTATGAATCGATAACAAAATATAAACTATAAATCACGTCAATCGTGACATCTTTTAGATAAGAGATATTATCTATCATAAATGCTTCCCGTTTTGCAACATACCCAACTATTTTTTTTAATTTACCACACATAAACATTTTTCATAATCTTAATGTGTGTGTGTGTTTCTAAGATTATTAAGAAGATGATGAAAAATCGGCTCAATTTGTTTTTAAGAACAACTTTAAGAAAAGAAGAAATTAAGAATGAAGAAAGAAAAAGTATTTGAAGAAAAAATGGCAAGAAAGGTTTGAGTGAGAATAGAGTAGTAATGTGAAGAATAGATGAAAAGAAAATATTAACCCATTTGAATCAAAGTTTACATTACAAGATAAATAGCATTAGTAACAATTTCATGGATTTAACACGAAAATACCAGAAATCCCATTTCTTTGACGAAAAAATTTCCCCCAAAATAATTCAATGAGTATTTTTGAAGATTTATTGTTTACCCGAAATGTGCGACATCTTATAATAAAAATTTTATAAAAATATTTTGAATTAAGTTTAAGAGACAGGGAAGTAAAAAAAATAATACCAGTTACATTTCTCAAATGTACATTTGAATGGCGAAAAATAAAGGATTCGACGGAATTCTCTTTATTCGGCGTGTGCCCCACTCTAGCAAAAATTGAAGAACCTTATAATTTTTTTAAGTGTAAGAAAACTTTAATTATTATTTTTCTTCTCGTATATTAAATTAAAAAAACATATTTTTTAAATTTATAATATAAAATGAATAATTAATTTGAGAAAAATGATATTAAACGATTATATTTTTTTGCTAAAAATTTCACATTTCTTAAGAAAAGCTTCTTTTTTTGTTAAAGTACAAATGCAGAATTAAATTACATAGAAAACTTATTTTTATTTCTTATAAAATAAAAATTGAATAAAAAACACACGATATACAGTGTTTATAGATGCATAAAACAGAAAACGATGTTAATTAATTTTATGAAACTAGATACTTGGAGAAGAGATTAATATATATTTGGAAACTAATCAAAAAGCTATTTACAAAAAGTGTTGGGATAGATTGCTAAAAAAAATATTCGAAATGTCTTTAAAAAAATACGTGAAGTGAAAAGGCCTTTTTTTTTTATAAATTCATCCTCAAAATTAATAAAAATACAGTTATTATTTATTTTAATATTTAAGCCTTCTTGTTGCAATACCAGCTATTTTTTCTTTTTATTTAAACGTTGAATTTGCGCACAGAAGAAATATTTAATAGAGAAAAAAAAACACACACACAGCATCAAATTCATTCATTTAAAAGAAATAGTAAAGCCTTCGAAATATAAGTACAGCATTAAAAATACTTAATAACTTTCTAAAATTGTGACTTTTTTATTTTTTTACTTCAGTATTCTTTAAAGCATTTTAAAAAATAAAACTTCTCTCGCCTTTCAAGTTTGCATTTCTAGTTTATGTAGGAATTTAATGCAAAAAAGAAAACTTTTTCAAGATATTGATAGTTGAAAAATAATGAGAAAAATATTTTTAATTGAGAAAAACATGTAAAAATAAAAATAAGAAACATATAAATGGAATGAAGTCTCTTTTGTAAGATTAGACTTTTCTTAAATCCTGAAATATCCCAGGCATGTTTTTCACCAAAGAAGTTCGGCTTAAGAGAATTTAGAGAGGTCATCAGGTTTCATTATTGAAGCCAGAGAAAATAGGAATGACATGTAATTTGAACGTTGAAGAGCAAATTCGAAATAATACGATGCGAAATTCGCAGCAAAAAATCCTTTTTCTTACAACTTTATATCGAAAATGGGCCTTATCAAAAAAATTGGAGCTATAGGGGAGAGAGAGATATATAAATTTAAATCATAGTAAGATTCTGATCCAATTGTTTTTTTTCCCAACCAAGATATTATATTTATATTGTCTATCATTTGTTTTGTCAGAAGATTCAGTATCAAAATAGAGTTATTCTATGAGTTAAATATATATATATATGTATATATACTGGGAATATGAAGTAATTTTTGAATATAAAACAAGAAAAATAAAAAAAATTAAAACCAATTCCTACTTAGGTCAACAAAGAAAAATCTTATTTCAGCTACTTTTTATTAAATAACTACAGTTAATATAAATATGTATATACTTATGACAGAATTACAATATTATCTGGCAAAATTTTTTTCTCCCATTTAAAATAAAATTATAATTAGTTAAATTTTATTAAAGAATTAATATTTTGAAAAACGTTATTATGATCAAGTGTCATCTACTACAAGTTTAAAAAATGTATTTGAACTAGAATGGATGAATAAGAAGTATCTTATTAACGATTGAAAATATGAACACAAGATATCTCAATATATATAGGGAGAGTGTGAACTAATAGTAGGAATTGAACCCAACTGAAATTATATAGATTTTGTTTGGTATTTAGTAAACTACACATATATAAGCTTTTAAATCAGACATAAACAAAAAAATTCTTTAAAAAAGACTCTTTGAACTTAAATTCTACTAATAAAGGGTAAGTACTAAGTACAATTTTCGAAACAGAAATGGAAATATTTAAAAATAAAGATTATTTTAATTCTACCAGAGTATAATGCCGCTGCATGTTAAAGCCTTACTAATATTATAAATGCGAAAGTTTGTTTGTATGTATGGATGTTCCCGCCAAAACAGCTCAATGGATTTGAATGAAACTTTACAAAATTGTAGCCAAATGACACTTAGGCTATAATTTTGATTCCGATATTGCAATTAGTTAGAAAATATTAATTAAAAACCTTAAAACGCATAATTGTTTGAACCCTTGTTGATTCCGCCGAGCGTCATTTCCATTTCAACGGAGTCAAGTTCCGATTTCCAACGATTTTAAAATAACAATCCAATTGTTTCTAACAAACTCAAACAAAAAGTAATTACAGAATTGGAAACATCATTTATATTTTGCCACGATACGGTATAATTTTTTTACAAAGTAATAATAGTTGTACTTTTTACAATTTTTTTAAATGAGTCAAAATCGATGCGTTTTTATGATAAAGATTTCTAAATTGTTCCGTATGAATTTCTTTTCGCGTTAATGAATTCATATACTATACTACACTCATGTCCATAAATTAAGGATAATTCAGAATCACACAGAAATTCAACTCTAAAATAAAAATTGAACTTGTAGAATTCATACACATCTTGAAGAAGAATATGCAAATTACAGGAAACCACCAGATGGCGCAGATAGTACGTCACAATGACGAGAGTGTAAGAGAGGGAATAAGGAATGGTGGCAAAGAAGTAAAATTGTTCACAAGCACTTTAAAAGCCTTTCAGTGCAATAACTGCATAGTTATGGCACAAAGGAAGCATTTGGTTAATTTTTTACGCGGTAGAATTATCGGACGACTGGAATGTGGACGTACCCAGCTGGAAGTATTCGAGGAACTTGGAATCGTCCAGAGTGTCATCTCCAGGCTTTGGCAACGATTCCAAGATGATGGTAATGTGAGTAGATGTTACAATACTGGTCGCCCCCGAGTTTCATCGCCGAATGAGGACCGATATTTGGAAGTTACTGCCAAAAGAAACAGACGGAGCACAGCATCAGACCTGTCTCGTCAGCTCTCTTCAGCTACCGGTACGACAGTTTCAAGGCAGACCGTGTACAGACGCTTAGGGCACATTGGTCTATATGCTCGTAGGCCTCTCAGATGTGTTCCCCTTACCGCAACTCACTGTCGCCTGCGGTTAACCTAGAGTAGAGAGCATGCACACCGCAACAGTGGTCTTGTGTGATGTTTTCCGATGAGCCCAGGTTTAGTTTGCAGTCTGATTCTAGCCGGACTTTCATATGGAGAGAGCCAGGTACCCGTTACCACCAAGAGAACACCATTGAACGACACCGTTACGGTGGTACAGGGGGGCTCGTTTGGGGAGGAATTATTCTTGGTTCCAGAACTGACCTGCATGTTCAGAGTGTAACGATGACAGGCCACATCTATCGGAATGTCATTCTGGAACAACATGTACGTTTGTTTCGGGGCTCCATGGGTGCTGAATTTCTGTTTATGGATGACAACGACCGTCCTGACTGTGTAAACATTGTAGACGAATGCCTTCAATCGGAGGATATCACCCGTATGGATTGGCCAGCGTACTCACCGGACTTGAATCCAATAGAGCATGTGTGGGATTTGCTTGGCCGACGAATTGCAGCCCGTTAACCCCCTCCCACCTGTCTACCGGAACTTCGGAGGGCGTTGCTAGGTGAGTGGTGTAATATTCCCCAAGATCAGATTGATAATTTGATGCTCAGCATGCGTAGGTGTTGTAAGGCCTGTTTTGCATCGTCCGGGAGACATACTCCGTATTAACCATCATACTAACCATGTTATACTGTTTTTTGTAAATGGGTTGTTTTTTAAATTTGCTTCACGGAGTAAAAATTGCAATTTTTATTAATTATGTCAAACATATAGCATCTTTTTTGCTCTTTACCTTTTGTTTAATAAATAGACTTTACAAATAAGTCAAATTTGTTTTGCTTCTGTCTCTTTCTTTGCCTGAACTTCATTATCCTTAATTTATGGACATGAGTGTAAGAAAGTTCTACTTTTTTTTTAGAATCAGTCATTTAAAAAAATAAAATAGTGAAAACATTTTTTTTATAATTTTTCAAAAAATGCTCAAAATTTTAATTAAACATTTAATAGCTTCGTAATTTATTAAGATAATTACATTGAAACTTTTTTTTGCATGTGTAGACAAATATTTTCCGTAATCTAGACGAAGATTAAAAAAATTGTGTAAAAATTACGGATTTCATAAAAAAAATTGTTTCTCGTCTAATACCGTTTTTGCGAGAATTCATAAAAAAAAATTTAGTACTTTTTTATTACATTTGCTGTTCAAAATTTACCGTTGTTTGCAATCTATGTGTGAAGGTTCGAAATATCAACTTAAAAATTAAGCCCTCAAAAGTAATGAAAACTTTAAGAAAAAACATTTGCAAGATTTTGAGTGCTTTGCGCATGCGCGAGAGAATCAGCGAAGGTCACCCTGTTCACATGGTTTAGTTTAGAAATGGGAATAGGTAGCTTTGAAATGAAATTGAAATTGATCTGTCACCGGAGACTGGAACTTAATCAAGCTCCTCCGCTCCGTATCTGGAATTTGAGAGACTTTGCGATGTGTTCGTGGTTTGGGGTGGTGCTTCGTGGAGTGAGAGCCAATCGGAGTGAAGTACGTGGAGACTGTGGCTATTGGTAGTGAACTGCTGGTAATGAATGACTGCCCGGTTCGTATGAAAAAATGTTTAAACTATTGAGATAAAAAAGATTTGCATGGTATTGAGGAGAGAATTTACTCATCAAGGAAGGCTTCTAAGAGTAGATAAGCCTGTGTTTTAGGATCTTTGATTTCTTTGATTTTATTGATATTTTTTAATAAATTAGGGAATTGTTTTAAGATATTTTTAATTATTTTGAATAGATCTATGAAACTCTGGATGTCACTTGCGTTACATTCAGGATCGTTAAATAATTTATTTTGGGGATGGCTTTGTCTTTCTTCGTTATTATTGTTACTGTTTTTAGGGGTGGGATGCGTTTTGTTTTCAGTTTTACCAGCTGGGATGTTGGCGAAGGAAAAAGCCTCTACAACATTTTTGCTGGTAAAGTTTCTATAGTTTCTAGTGCCGATGGGTGCACCTTTCTTGGGTTTGGGAAAGCTGGGGCATTTAGTATAACAGGCCGTATGGCCATAAATTTTACAATTGATACAGTAGGGGCTATCTTGGCGTTCCTTAATACTGCATTCTTTCGTGGGGTGTTCCTCCCCACACTTAAGACATCGGACTTTCATATGGCAATTGGCCGCTGTGTGATAGAAGTTGTTACATCTGTAACATTGAGTGGTACCCTTAATAGAGTACCCCTCTACTATACTATCTGCACATGACCAAGATGGGTAATTTCAAAAACTCGGGTGTTGACCTCGTTTCTGGGGAGGGTGACCATGAAAAATGGTAATGGAAGCTTAGTTCTTTTTGAAATTAATTGATGGGAACTGGTTATGGTGAAACCTTGTTCTTCAAGGTCAAGAGTTACTAATTCTGGGGTAGTATATCTAGGGAGGCCTTTAATAACTATTTTAATAGGTCTAATTTCTTTCGGGGTTATTACATAAAATTGGTATTCTTTATCCTGCTCGAGTAAATGTTGGAGTTCACGGTATTCTTCGTCGGTGTCTGTGAAAATTCTAAGATTTTCACCAGCTGTTTTAATGTTGGCATTAGGAAATTTTTCTTTGATACAATTAATTTGATCTCGAAATATTTTGTCTTGAATTTTAAGCATTATAGGGGGCTTGGGAGTGAAAGGAATATCTTGCGTTAATTGAATAGGTAGCTTTGAGTGATGAAAGATTAAGGGAATTTCCCTGTTTTATGCTCTCTCATCGCTTAAGTTTTCGCTTTACTATGAGAAAGCTGAAGCGGATTCCTTTAAAATAGTTGTGGTAGTTTTGAAAATTTCTCTTTTTTGTTTATTTTCTTACATAAAACCATTTTTTTAAAAAAAATGTTCATTTTCCTTTCCGGGGGCTGAAAAAATTCAACGAAAAAAATTGCCAAAAATGTCAGTAATAATTAATTTATTCGTCATAATTACATTCTTTATTTAATTTAATTCTTTTTATTACATTATTTATTTAATCATATTCATTATGTAATTATATTTAATGTCTGGCTGATTAGCAATCAATTACTTGGTTAAATATTCAGTTGTAGCTGGGACAAAACTTTACATTTTATTTCCTGTATTTTTGAAATTTTGTCTTTTTTATCTGTGTGCTTCAGAACTGTTGATGAAAAGCCGTTGAACTATTTTTCAAGTTGTATGATTTTTGAAATTGCTTATTTTACTATTATTTTGTTCAATCCTTACTAGTATTACAAACGCGAAAGTTTGTATGGATTTTATGGAAACTGAATGGATTTTAACGAAACTACAATATTATAGCTTATACTTCAGAATAACACATAGGCTATAATTTATAAAGATATTGTCTGAAATGTTCAAAATATGTCAAGTAAGAGTAGGGAAAAAATTTGCCACATCTACAAGCTATTCTGGCATGCGCTGCAAAAACCGTTCGAGTTACACGTATATAATCAGGTATTTAAAAAAGCCCGTGACAGCATATATCTATCTTATATGTGTAAGCCATTTTTGTCAAAATAGTGAGCCATAAATACAATAAAAATTGATAATTTATTTCTATACACGTTATTTTTTTCTGTGCCCTTTTGGTAGTAAAAAATTGATCCTCATATCGAAATAATTTTCTCAATAAAAAAAATTTTGTACCATGTTTTTGTAACCATTTTCATACATTGTCGTCCACTTCTGAGCTATAGTCCCAATTTCAAGCCTCTAGCTCATCGGAAACTCAGTTTAAAGTCAATTACAAAATTCTACCCGGACAGACATACAAGAAAGCGAGTAATGGTAATTTTAAGTGTCAATCGTATTTTCACCTTTTAAACATGTTGCTATAATTTTCCTTTTTATCATCACTTCTTAACGTATTGCTTAAAAAGTAAAAAATATGTAGCAGTTAGAACATAATTTTTTTTTGCACACATGTACGAGTCTTTTTTTTTATTTCCATTTCAAGAAAAATGTTTATACTATGATAAAAATTTGCTGACGCATTCACCCTTCCCTTTCTCACATAAAGAACACTTCTTTTTTGTTTTATTTGTATTAACCACAAGTGTATTCGCTCTTTTAGGGTTACACCTTAATTTTTAGTCGTTAAATCTGGAATGAATCGCCAAATCTGGTATTGGTATATGGAATTAGTCACCAAATCTCAAAATGATATAATATTACAATTTAGACATAAAATAAATACAAGAGAAAGTAATATTAACGTATTACATATCTAAATGTAATTTTACACTATTTTAAGTATTCATAACACACAATTTGTAAAAACGTTCTACTTTTAATGAGCAGAGGTCAGCCGAAGAAGGTGTTCTCAAAAATCGACCCACAAGAGTTACGGAGCTTTATAAATAAAAAAAAAATCCTTTTTATCAGTTATTAGATCTACAGATTTAAAATTTAACAAACATGGGTTTTTTTTGTTCACCTGAGATATGTAAAAAGCTTTTTTTTTGTTTAATTTGCAGTTCACGTAAAATTAACTCATTAAAAAATTTGAATCCTTCAATCTGTATTTTTTAATTTTTCAATTCACCCGTCCGAAGAACGGGTATACCAGTTAGTAATCCCTATTCATAAAGAAGTTTGAAGTTCCTCAATAAAAGAGTGGACATTTGGGGCAATCTTTTGCAAAATAATGGTTGATTTAAAGGGTCAAGAGAGAAACTTGTTAATTAAAGACATTGCATGACGTTAATAATGTTCTTTTCCAAAGATCGTCAAACTAATATTGTACGAGTAAAATAATAACTTATGAAACAAATACACGATACAGTTCTATAAATAAACTGTGAATAAAGTAAAGCCCATCGAATTCACTTAGAGCTAAGTGTTTCTTTTTTACTGGTTGAAAGAAATTATCTATAATCAAACCAATGAATAATTTTCTACCTTCCATATTTTTAAAGGATAATATCAGATTCAATAGCGATGGGGGGAAACATTACAATACAGAAATGATTTTATCGTACGTTCGGCATAATATATCCCAGGAAGATTCAACTGTAAAAACGAACCAATACTCTATAGAAATAAGTCGCGCCTTAGAGTTTTTTTCAATCCCTCAACTACCTTCTTTATTTCTTATTTGAAATTTTAAATAATTTATTTTAGGTGTTTCTAATCCATGTGACGACAGGGACATCCGTATTAATCATTACTGATTTGTGATATGTTAATGCAGAAATTGTTTATGATATTTTTCTTAAACTTTAAAAATAATTTTTCTGTATTGCTTTGATTGCTAATTTCCATATCCTTAAATGGGTTTTTCATTAAGGCTTTAAATTATGAGGGGAAATATAGTTACTGAACTCTACTTATAGGGCAAGAAGTGGACTGGACAGCTGAGAGTTAATGGTTATGAATTTGTTGTTCCTATCGAGTCGTGGGTGGGACCATTTCATCAAAAAGAAAACCTTCATCTCATACAGGAAAATACTTATGACATCAAATATCACGAAGGTTTTGAGAAAACTTATATCGCACAAAAATTTTGTATTATGTAAAAATGGAAATTTTTGAATATACATTAATGTGTAAAATGCTTATAATATTAAATTGCACTTTTATAGAAAATAGAACAATAGGCAGCTTCCATCATTTTTTAATTATATAGTAGTATAATTATATAAAAATGCATTAATTATATGCTAATAATAAATACAAAAAGGATTTTTTTCCCGGACCTTACTTAATTTACAATTTTTTTGCAGAACTTTAAGGTGGCCACGGTAGCCTAGTGGTCAAGGTATCGGATCGTGGCTGGCATGTCATGAGTTCGAGTCCAGTACCACTAAAGACCCGCCGTGTAGGGAAGCGATGCACGTTAAATCTGTCGAGATCTCAAGCGTCCTCTTGTTGGTGTGGTGTGGTAGTTAGGAGAGGGGGTGGCAGCTCAGGTGTCATCTTCGTCATTTGGCCATGGTTCAAAATGACGGAGTCCATCGCCAAAAGGCCTCGTGTAACTGAACAGTGCGACGTTAATATTCACTCAGTGCAGAACTTCAATACTCCAAAAAGGGCAAAAACACCATTTTTTTTCTAATTTTCAGTGGCGTATGCTCAGTTGAGAAGCTTAGCTCTAAATTTCCGATCTTTTTATACCCTTTAACTTTAATCATTTAACTTGAAATTCCTTTTATGTCAGTCTCAAAATCTAATCCTTAATAAACTCTTTAGATGTGTTTTATTTTTGTCGCGAAAATGTTTTTTGGTTGCGTTTTCTCTTTTCGAGAAAGAGGCTTGGAAATCTATATATATAAGAGTAATTAAATTAGATCTAAAATTAAATCCCTAGATCCTTATTTTCCCGTTACATTCTCAAGTATTAAATTTATTACCCAGTTCGGGAATGAAGAACACATGGCTTTAACAGAATTATGCCACTCCGACCATTAATTTTTATTACCTCATATGTCATGCTTAAATTCTCAAGTATACCTCTTCAATAAGACATAAACTAAAAAAGACATCTGTGTGTGTGGCTTTTGAGTAGCCGCGGACTCTTGATTTTTAACACGTGTCCGTCTCTCTCTCTTACAAATCAGATTGCAAAGTGATTTCATGGAATAAAGACGGTTAAAATAAAATGTCTTGATGTTCACTCGCAAAACACGACATATATATAACTATGTATTATAAAAATTAGTGCGCATTTAGGCCGGTTTGAGAGTTCTAGATATTATTTTTAAGTATCAAACCTGATACTTTTAGGGTGTTCATATTTTTCTCGTTTATCTTCGAAAATAACTATTAAAATTAGTTATCAAAAATAGTCATAGATATTCTACTTCATGTTAACTTATGCTCCCAATAATTCCTCGAAATAACTAAAACATATTAAAAACAGTGTTTTATAAGTTTAGAACTAATAGCTTGCCTAACTGACTTTTTTTAGTATCAATTGGATGATATAGTCAGATAAACATTGTTATTACTTTTAACATATTTCTGTACTAAATATATTTTTCAAAACATGTACAGTGTAACTTTAAAATACATTACACTTGCTTTATAATTGTTTCTTTATAAAATCCAAAAACTAATTTTTTTATCAGTAATTCGCCAAACCAGCTTTATAAAATGACGCATTATCATACAATAAAAATAAATTATTTAAAAATTTCGGGGATTCTCTATAATAAATGGAATACGTATATTTCTTTTAAATAAATGTTTGTTATAAAAACTAGTTAAAACCACAGATTTTATTTCAATGTAAATAGGAAATACCGGAAGATTAAAAAAAAATTAGGGAATATCTTTTCTGAAATAGAAATATAACGATTTGATCTAGAGTGAAAAGAAAGTTATCCCTTTTTACTTTATGTCTGAATATACTGGATATATTTGTCGGATATTAAAAACAGTTCTTCCGCTACAAAAATATTCGACGTGCACTACTTTATCCAAGACTTTATTTTACTGAAATACTGTCATTTATTACCAGAAACAGAAAAAACACCTAAATTATGAATGACACTAATAGTTTATCAGGGAATTTGAAGAAAATTCGTGTGCGCGCGTATTTGTCTCTATTAGGAGTCTGTGTGCTACTGAACGAAAAATATGCGAAATCGACAGATCAAGTATTTCCAGTTATCTCCTTTTACTGTTGAGTGAGTGCTACAATTTTAAATAAATACAGCCCCTCGGTTCTTCGAAACATCTTTTCAGTAAAGCCTATGAATATTTAAGAAGAGTCCTGAAACTTTTGGCTTCTTCAAAGTATTCAAGAACCGATGGAAAATATTTTGCATATTTAGGTTTCGCGTAACAGGGATGATATAAAAATTTATGTTTCGAATTTCAGTTAAGGAGTATGACATTGTATATTCTGAGTATATTTTGATCCCGAACACGAAACTAATTGGCGATAGATTTACTATCAAATCACAGAGTAAGGGTGTTATTTCCCTCTCCTAACTTCCACACATCTCCACGGGAAGAGTTCGAGACACAATTTCATTTACATTGTATAGCAGCCCTTATCAATTCACTCAATAGATATTTTAAGGAGCTAAGATTGATATACCCTGGAAAAGTTGCCTTTCGCCTTGCTATGTAAAATGGGAAAATTGTAATTTCCTTTCGAGCAAAGCACTTCAAAATTTCAAAGGAGGAATTTTACTGTTTTTTGTCGTTTTTATTATCGAGCTTATTGATGTCATAGCGCTATTGATCTAAATGTAAAGTTGGGGGCAGGAGGAGTAGGAAAGAAAAATAAATAAAATCTATAATTTTTTTTATTTGTGCAAGAAGTCTCAAAACAAATTTTTTAATATGAGTTATTGTTTTCTCTTTCCACAGGAATTAACACCTTCATTCAATTCTCGGTTCACGCCAGAAATTAGCAACTGAGTGGTGAGTTTTAATTAATGTCATGCGAGGAAATACTCGAGAACTATTGGCAACGGACTTCGTAATTAAGAATGATACTCAAGTAAACGGGAAGATACCCAAGCTAGGGTAAATTACACCCCGGAAAACGATAAGACCCAATTAAATGAGTGAGTGAATTTTTTTCGTCAAACTGTTCAACTACTAGAGGGATTTTGGAGACGGATCTCGTAATTTTGAACCATGGTCACGTGACGAGGCCCCCTTTCCTAACTACCACACCACATCAATGGGAGGACGCTTGAGCTCTCGACAGATTTGACGTGCATAGCTTCCCTACACGAAGGTTCTTCAGTGGTACTAGACTCGAAGTCAACGAAGGCCACGAGTTCGTTGCTTTGACCACTAGGGTACCGCGGTGACGAGGCCCAATTAAAATGAATGTACATTGAGTGCACGTTGATGTTTCGTACTGTTATGACTCGATTCTGTAGTACTCGATTTTTTGAAGAATTTCATTGCTTTTTCCTTGAGTTACTTAAGTATTTTTTAAAAAGCAATGCATTACTTTTAAAAATGTTATTTTGAAGTGTGTTGGAATGGAAAAAAGGCGAAATTATATCAAAACAATTCAGAAAGTGAAGAATAAAAATGTCAAATAATATATACATATTCAAGGAATTTTCCTTGAAATTAATAGGATTTATAAAAAATGCTTTCGCGAGATGCTGCTGTCAATGCTGCCGAAAACAAATCACGGAGGGTGCTAGTAAAACCTGTCTCTTGGACTGTTCTCGCGCTGCTGCTGTGGCTGAGTTTAGATTATTGACTGGACATGTCTGTGTGCTTTTGCTCATTTGTTTCGTTTTTATCTGACTGACTACCCTTTTTATGTTTTGTGTGCTTCTGGACAAGTCATGGAAGCTACTTCTTTTAAATTAAAAAAATCTATCATCTCTTGAAAATCATATGCCTTCACAGATATTTTACCATTGCTCAAAATGAAAAACTTATAAATCTGATGAAAGCAACAAATAATGTCTAAAATTAGTTTTTATTCCTGGCTAAGCATCGTACAAAATTACAGGTAAATGAATAATGTGTTTATCTCTGTGTTATACTACAATTCTGTTGAGGTTAAGATGAGTACCACTGATTCTACTATTTATTTAATCAATATCCAGTCATAAAAGTACTTTAGCTCAAAAAGTAGATGGAAAGAAGTCCTTATTTATACCAATTGAAAAATATAACGCTGCGTAGTAACTCATGGGCACGTACCCAATGCAATGCCTATGGTTATCGAAGCATTTGTTTCATCGGTATACAGAAGCATATCGAAACTGGCATAGTCACTGTCAAGGTCATAGAACAGCGTTTCACTACTTTTGTGATGACCGCGGTAGCCTGGTGGTTATGGTCACAAACTCGTAGCTGGCTTTTTGTGAGTGAAAAGCACTCACTACTTAAAACCCGCCTTGTAGAGGGCACGTTAAATCTCCCATTGATGTGATTTGGTAGTTTGAAGACTAGCTCCTCGTCACTTGACCCAAGCCCAAAATGACGAGATCCATCCCAATTGTTTTTGTGTTGTATAATATAACTGTCACTCGCTCAACCTATATACCGGGAGAAATTGTCAAGTGTGCCGCATGGATTTTTCCCAAGTAATTAAAATAGCGTACCTTTTCCAACTTTGAAACAGTGCATGTAATTAACTCAATACGATAACAAAAAACTTTTTTAGACATAGTTTTCCTGCATTTTTATGGTGACCGTGGTAGCCTCGGAACCGGCGTGTTTTATTAAAGATGTCGAGATTCAAAATCCTTTTATTACCGTGATGTGGAGGTTCGAGGAACGAGTGCCAGCTCAGGTGTAGTCCTCATCATTAGACCTAGGTTCAAATTCACGACGTTCAGCCCACGTGTAGCTGAATAGTGCAACGTTAGTATTTATCACCTGCATTTTTATTTGATATTACTTCTCCCTATAGAGTAACTGACGGTTCAAATTAACTCAAATTTTACTTCCTTCGCGTTCAGTGGACGAAAAGGAATAGCTAATCAGTCCATTTTAAGTTTGTGAGGAAAAATTGTCAGCAAAAGAAAAAAAAACATTAATTTGAGGAACGATAAGTTTTACCATTTAACATTCTTCAGAAAAAATTTGGCTTTCTATCAAAACCTTGTGCCCTACAATCAGCTTGAAAACACACACTATTCGAATTATTCTTTTATCTTCAAGATTAGGTTAACTTGTATTTTCAGAATTAATTGAAATAAAGTCCAAAGAGCGAGAAAGACTTAAAAGTTGACGATGAAAGGCAAACATGTGTAAGAATTTTGGAACTTCGTTTTATATTAATTTGGTGAAGAAAATAGGCTCTGCCCTATCATTGAATAAATTGTAAAAAAGTACTTTTTGTGTCATAAAATCTTTAATTTTTTTATATTCATATTAAACCCCAAATATTTTTAGTTAGCCGAAAACCAAAAAAAAAAAAAAAAGAGTTTAGAAACACCCATATAAACATTATTAAGAAGTCCTTTTCTTGTTGAACTATGACATCGATACTAAACTGCCGACCACTCAGGTAATTCGTAAATGGCTCAAAGGGATAAAAATCCTTTGGTACGAAGTCTGGGCTGTAGGGAGGTTGTTCCTTAGACATACTTGGTCACCCTTGTTCTTGCTTGTCTGTCACGTCTCTTCTGCTTTTATCTGATTCTGAGCATAAGAATCACGCCTGTTTTCTCAACATTACAATTGCTCTCCTTACACTTCCACCAGTTGCAAATGAACTACAGTTGTGGAAGATTTGAGCTGTTAAGTTGTATATATTAACATGTTTGATACTGTAAATGCCAATTACGTTTCTGTCAATACCTTTATCTGAAATTTTGGCTTGGTACCACTTAACTAACCCCATCTTTGAAGGCATTCGAATGCTGTGATCATCTCAACTCTCCAGGCTAGAAATTTAATTCGCAAGGGGCATTTATGCACTCGTCAGTTCATATTATAGTAGTACTTTCAAAAATATCTCAATACACAAGTCATAATTGCCTTGACTGCGTTAAGAATTTTGGCTGCAAGAATGGAACATTTTTGTCTCTTGTATAATTTAATGGGATTTACAGTGTATTTTGACGAATAATGTAATAGAAAATGGACGTTTTTTTACTGTCATCAATCAATTACATTTGGACTCAAGGTTGAAAATCTATCCTAGAAAAGTTAATTTAAAATTTTGTTTTTTGTAAGTAAAGATAGAAATAATTATAAATTTCAATGATACTCAAATCTTTATTTCTACCTACTTCTTTCACCTTAATGTTAAATGCTAAAAATAATTTGGGAGTGAAAGGAAAAAAAACATTTTTCATTTGCATTTATAAATTCTGAATATTGAAGGCCTTCAAGTTTTATGAAATAATTTTAAAAAAATCTTTAAAATTCAAGTTTAAAAAAAAAATTTTTTTTTACTAAAAAAAATATTAAGTATTTCTATTTATTGTCCTGTTCTACATTGTTATCACTTTGACTGTCAAAAAACTTTAAAACCCACCACTTTAATAATTTTTTCATTTCAATTACATTTTCAGCTATTTTTCTATCTTTTTTATTTTCTGGAGTATTTTCTAATAAAAAATGCCCTTAAAAATTTTCATTCTGTAACAAATATAAAACAGAATATTGGTTATGTTTAAAAATTTTAACCATTATTAGGGCCTATTAAAATTTCTAGTACAACTTAAATCTAGTACGTTTATTATTATTCATAAAATAATGAGTGGGAATTTTCAAATTCTATAAATATTTATCCATCAGAAAATTTTTTCTTATGAATTAGAGAAAATTATGACTGATATTATTTTGAGAGAAAAGTTTCAATTGCATATATGTAAAATGTAGTGTTTTTTTAGATATTATTTCGGAGGTATTCATGTCCGAAAGGATTCAGGAAGAGTATTGATTACATAATTATTTACTATAACATCATGCCTCTCATTAGTGATTTTAGACATATTTGTGACGAACAATAGAGTCACAAACACAGAAACAGCCGTAACATAAAATGCATGAATAAAGTGTAGAACGGACAAAAGTGTTCTCAAAAGAACCCGTTTATACAAACGCAAGAAACTTCTAAAATGTTCTAGTGAATTACCTGATTTATTGTTTGAAAACCAATGGGTAAATGATAAAATAACACTTCCTCTCAGCTTAAAAATGTGTCGAAGAGGGACTTTTTGAGAATTAGAGTGAGAGAGATTGTGCAGTTATCATTCCCGTTAAGCGCGATGTCTTGGGGTATTCAAGATTAAAATGAATTCAGGAAAACCTTTCAAGGAAAATTGAAGTAGAAATCTTTATATATACATTTTCAAATTATATTTCAGTTGAATGTAAGATTGCTATTTTACAAATGCCATTTAAGTATTTTGTTCATGTTATAGTTCTAAAAACAAAAGGTAAAATTGATGATCACTACAATGATCTTCGATTTTCACTTATATAAATTTAAAACAACTTATAAGCAAGAGATCTAAAATGAATCGAAAAATGAAAGACAAAAACAAAAATAAAAAAAATTATAAATAAATGTCTCATCTGATATTTTCCTGGTAATTAATTCAAATAAAACTTCCATAATTTTAACCAGATAAATCTTTTTTACGTTTCTCTATTTTAACTATACAGAACATTACTAAGTACATATATATCAACAAAAAATTGATTGAAAACTGTATACATAAAATTATTTGATCCTTAGAAATCCAAACAAAATTAAATAGATTATTTTTCATAATTAACTTAAGAAAGTAAATGTTTACCTTAATAGCCTGTAAGGAGCACGTTTTTATATTTGCAAGTAGTTGTATTAAAAGAATTTGTTCTTCTTTCATAATTGTATGAAACGTTTCCATTATTTAATGTTTTATACAGTTCACTAGGTAAAATACTTTGTAGGTAAAAAATGAGTGAATAAGTTGAAATAAAAATTTGGAAACCGAATATCAATGGCACCTTATATATATAAGTCGGTTTAGCTACCAATTTTTATTTTACATTTCATTAATACAGCTCTTAAATAATTAAAACCTGTTAACGTAGGAATAATGAGCAAAAGAGAGAATTTTTACTTCCTTTTTTTTAATTATAAACGGTAAGACACATGGTAATGGTTAAATATAAACGGTAAAGTGGGTATTTATTGCTGTTAAAGTCTTGCAAAAAGTGATTTCTCAAAACAGTGTAAGAATTCACACATCACCTATATATCACGAAATAAAAAGTAATGTATTTTCAAATTTTTTTATTGTTCTAACGTATAGAGAAATATAAATATTTTATTACATATTTATAAAATATATTCTGCCATTTCAACATGTGTAAGGACTTCAGAAATTTATAACAACATTGTAACAGTTATCGTATTCATTACATTACTTAAATGTTCGATTTAATTCCTGTTATAACAAACAAAAATTCTAAATATTAGTTATTAAAATAAAATATCCGTATTTAATAATTTATGTTATACTAAAAATGATAGTATGAAATTAAAACACAAGATAAACATTAGATGCTTAAACTGGAAAAAAAGTGAAGTAATCCATTTGCAAATAAAATTTTAAGCTGAAATTTTGAATAAAATTATATTTTAAGGATAAATAAAATAAAAGTACATATGTTTTTCATGTTTGTAGTAATACGTAGGATAGATAGTTTTTAAATAATATTTTGTAATTGTGAATTGAAGTTTTTTTCGAAATTCTGAATGTGTATTTTACATTTTAGATTCGAAAATCTTTTCCAATTTTTAAAACGAAATTGTAAAAACCCATTATATTCATAAGTTATCTGAAATATATATAGCATATCTTATATATTTCTAACGTACAAATGTACCATTGCATTTATTTGAGCAGAAATAGCATTTTTGTTTACCTTATAAAACTTTTGTTGATTTCGCTTCAAAATGAATGCATTTTATGCTTATTTAATTTTCAGAAAAGTATTATATAAAGGAATAAAAATTATTTTTAAAACAATAATGAAAAGATAACATCATTTAATGCACTCCCCCGAGATATTGAATTATTCCATAAACAAGACTTCTGTTCATTAAATTATAAATCTTAATTTTTTTTGTAATAGAAAATGACACCTTACTGAAAGAATTTCGAATCGCGAAAAGCGAAAAAAAAAAATGAATGGTTTACTTTTGAAACATATATTTCGCTTTGGAAAAAAATGCTTAACATCGGAAGTGGTTTTTAAGTTTACTATAGAGAAGTATATTTTTTGTGAAAGAAACTTGGAAATGACACATTCAGTTATGAATCAAAAAGTTGTTTCGAAATAGTAGAAAATCTGTATTATCTCGGGGAAAAATCTGAATTTCAAAACAGGTAAGTATCGCATTTTCGTTTCGTTCCATATTTATCAGTTCAATGAAAAATCAGAGACTTCAACTCGGGGAATTGCGATTATTTTTGTGCGGTAAATTTGAGGTTTTCTTTTCAGGAACATCCAAAAAGGGTATACTAGTCATAATTTTGCCTTAATATAAGACGATTTATTCAAATAGAAGAGTATTTTGATTAGCAAGGGTAGGTAATGGAACTAAGAAAATATTAGTTATTGTAAAAATAAAGTATTCTCCATTAACTAATGACAGCGATTACAGAAAACGTTTCAGCCTGGTTCTCTATAAGAACATTTGGCTCAGATTTCCTCCTAAAATTAAGGAAACTAACAGAAAATGTATGGATTGATGGGAACTCAGACTAAAAAAGGTTTCGATGTACAGTGATAACTTATTTTAAAAAGTATAGAAATTTTGAAAATTTCTATAAATTAAAAGTCCAGTTTGTATATTTTCTGGATTCAGAAAATTGAAGTATGATACATAATAATATTGGTTCCCCAATTTTCGATTTACTTTTACATTTTTTTTCCATTTCAAAATTTAACGTAATTTTTAAAAAAGATTATTAATTACGGAAATTATAAATTCATGCCAAAAAATAAATGTCATTTTACTTTCGTGTCAATGCATACGTCTTAATTTTTTTCGTTAGGGAAGGATGATAAGGCTTTGCTTTTCAGATCCCAATTTTTTAAAACGTATCATTTTCTATGAAACTGGTACATTTAACCTTTTTTTTAAAAATTGAATTCAGTACAGCACGATGCAAAATTTTATTAATTTTCGCTTTCAATTCAATAAAGGCAATCCCGAAAAGACAAAAACTCACGTTTTTATAAGTATAATTTATTTTTTCTCGATACAGTTAAATCTATATAATATTCTGTCAAAATATAGACAGATCATCCAGATGAAGTATTATGTAATTATCGGATATAATAATAATTTTATAATAAGATTGATTTATTAATAATTATATAGTAATAATTCGCAAAATACATGAAAATTTGTTAATTTCGTAAAATTTAAGATTAAAAGAAATTTGGATTGGTGAATATTTTTAATGCAATAATGCGTGGACTCGTTTTTTTAAAAAAAATTACTCTAAAGAATTCAGTTAAAAATCTAGGTAAACATTTCTGTAATTGATATTATATTGTGGGAAAGGCTGGACATGAAATAAGCTCATTATTAATGTCATATTTATGTTGAAGTAGGATACTGAAATAAATGTAAATAACTAAAACGCGTAAATAAAAATGTGATAGTAAAAAATGCTAACATTATTACTAAATTAAAATTTATTCAATGTTATTCTGAAAAATTTAAAATTTCCAAAATAATATTTATGTTGCAATACATAATAACAATCCAACATTAGAGAAACTTGTTATGAGAACGTCATGTTAATTAGGCCAATATCTCAGCACACATATAACTTAAAAAACTATTGGAATACTTTTAACAGTGTAAATATCTGTTTTCTTTTAAAAATAACACTGTTATAGAATTGCATGCAGATAACAAATATCTGAGATAAAGTATGCAACACTACAATTTTTTTTTCTGTACTGAAACTTTGAACATCATTGGATAAACGATAAAAAAAAATGTGCTAGTTTATGTACAATTGATATAAGGATAAATAATATAAGGATAAAGAAACAATTACTCAGACGTTTTTATGGTCCGATGAAATATGATTATCCTAAAAAATAATCTAGAATACCACTCTTGCTTACTTTATGAACTCTTCAAACTATGAATTGCAATCTAAGGTCAAGTGAACTCTATCAAAGTATAAAATGCAAGAAGAAGGATCTTTTGATTAAGAGGAATAATTTGAATGTTAACATCCATGAGAAACCATTTTAAAGTTGTTCCTACATTGTACCAAGTTTGTCAATGAGCTTGTTGACAGTATTTTAAGTTTTAAATTAATATTTAAAGAAATACAGCAGTTTGAAAAAACTGCATAAATTTATAATTTAGTAGATTAAAGAATGACTTATTTCCTTAAATTTTCAAAATTTTACTTCGAAAATTGTTTGTCTGTCTGTAATAGCGATCTACAGATATCTAAATAACTACAGAACAAATCGAGTAAAAAAATAATTTAAGAAAATGTTCAGGAAAAAAATCCGTTTATGATTATCAGAGAAAAGAGCGCAGGAACACTTTTGAACGTGAGTAAACAACTATAAAATAGGAAATGGAAATCTTTTTAATGTGTTATTAAACTCACTTTTGAACTTACTCTTTTTTTATTTAGTACGTAAAAAAGTTTTCCACCAAAGATCAGCGGCAATGCAGTAACCATTCGCTTATGGGTAAAGAAAGAACATTAAAATAAAATCTTTTTAAAGCAAAAATCCTGTGATTATTTTTAAAGAAAAGATTCAAAGTGGTATTTTCGATGAAATATGTATTTGACTCGGTTCAAAACATATTATATTTGAACATACTTATTTTATAAATTTGAGACTAATATTTTTTTATACATTACGAAAGCAATGAGTTATTTGATACCTGGGTTTTTGAACTTTAAATATATGTGTGCATCTTAACGATATAGGCATAAAATACTATTCAAAATCGTTTACAGAAAAAATCCGTTTTAATATTGCAACATAGAACTTATCAAATAAAGAATTTCTAAAGTAGTCTTTATTTTTAAAAATTTATTCTTACTTTATGAATAACATTGAATTTTTTTTAAAAAAAGATGTTACTTGTATTTAAGCTTTACTGTAGTTTAAAATAGCTGAAACCATCTTAAATGAAATTTGCATTTTAAGTTATAAAAGTTGTTCTAAAATCTACATTATTTAAAATTTTCTATAAATAGAATTATGGAAAAGAAGGAATATGAATTAATAAATGCTGTATAAAAGTACTATATTTAATAATAAAACATTTCGAGATAACGTTTTTGAAAATGATTGCATTTAAAAATATTCTCAGTCAATGTTTATTAATAGTTTTTATTCTTTTCAAGATCCAGCAAATTTTCAAATAAAAATTAATCTTTTAAAATTGAAACAATTCTGTTTTTTCAAGATCTTTAAGACGGAAGTTTAAAAGTTTTCTCCAGGTGATAGATTATAAAATAAAAATTTAATTTTTTATTCATATTTACTCCATGGAATTCAAAATATTTTTCTGTTTTGCATTCAATACATAATAAGAAAGAATAAATGTATGAATTTATGTGTTATATCTTACACTGAACTAGTTAAAAATTACAGAAAAGCATTTTAGTATTTTGTGTTTTATTTTCAAAATAATACGCATTTCTTACAAGAAATTTTCTTATAAATGACACCAAAAACAATGATAGAAAGCTATTGTATACAAGGTAACATTACACAAAATGGTATGTAAATTTGTTAACTGTATTTTTAAATATAATGCAATTTTTGAATATTTTTAAGCATCCTGCAGAATTTTAATAGAGAAATGAACATTTTGTGTTAGGTAACTAATATTTTATGATGTAAGCTCACGGCAATAATAGCCATCTAGTACTCTAGTACTGGGGAAAAAGGGAAATAGTTTTTCTTCAGTATATATATATAGTATAAAAAATGAAAAAAAATAAAACAATTATACAACCTACAAAGCTAAAAGATAGAAACCAGATTCTAAGAAAGATAACTATAAAATAAATGGTGGAAATGAATATTGTACTAGATTTAAAGAAACGTATGTATAACAGGAAACAGAGTTAGAACTTAAAAACTGAAGAAACCAAAAGAGTCTATGGACTAAAATGGAGACCTATTATGATTTCTAAAGCTCTTTCTGAATTAGGGCCAGCAAAATTAGGGTTAGGTATACTTTACGGATCCACCTTTCCCGTACAGCAGAAATTTTCAACATAATAGAAAAAACAGAGCCTTGTTGAAAAGTTATGCCTATAACTAACAAACATGTATTTTGCATCAGACAGTAAAATAAAATTAAAGCATGAAACGAAAGGTTTCTTACAAAGAGATGAATATAAAAAATAACTTTGTTAAGGAATATATATATATACACTGCTGGCCACCGTAAATGCAACACCCTGAAGGAAGCACGCAAATAACATGAAATTTACAGCATGCATTAGCGGAGGTGATATAAGCAAGTGATAAGAATTTCAGCGCAGACACACATCACGCACGCCTGTGGCGCCACCTCAAAGCGCTATTTAAGGCTTGGAGATTAAGACGATTTCAAGTTCGGCAATTGTGTTTTTCTTGTGTTTTTTTCAAAAAACGATCAGTTATGTCTCGTAGAAAAGAGCGATCAGCTTTTGATCAAGTGTCCGAGTTTGACAGAGGAAGGACAGTGGCCTCCCGAGATTGTGGATTATCTTACAGGGAAATCGGAAGTCGTGTTGGACGAAACCAAACAACTGTAATGCGGATATCTGACAGTTGGATGCAGGAGGGTACGACGGACCGACGTGGTCGATCGCATCCACTTCAGTGCACCACTTCACGTGAGGACAGGCAAATTGTGCGCATGGCAGTGACGGATCGCTCAGTCACATCACGAACCATAGCGCAGAACATTGAGTCTGTAACGCATCATTCAGTGTCTGCACATACCATTCGACGCCATTTACAGCAGAGTGGTCTGTCCGCAAGACGTCCATTGCTTGGTATACCCTTGACGCAGAACCACAGACGTCTCCGCCGCCAATGGTGCGATGAAAGAAGAATGTGGGTGGCAGAATGGAATAAAATTGCCTTTACTGACGAGACACGCATCTGTGTGTGTGTGTGTGTGTGTGTCTGCAACACCACGATGGTCGGATTCGAGTCAGGATACACCGTGGAGAGAGGATACTGAACAGCTGCGTTATGCACCGCTACACTGGTTCTGCACCGGGCGTTATGGTATGGGGCGGTATTGGATATCACTCTCGCACTCCTCTAGTACGCATTGCCGATACTTTAAACAGCCAGCGGTACATCTCCAAGGTGTTGGAGCCAGTTGTCCTTCAGGGCTTGGCCGCAGCCATATTTCAACAGGATAATGCACGACCACACGTGGCACGCATTGTCCAATGGTTCTTCATCAATCACCAGATTGAATTGCTTCCCTGGCCGGCTCACTCTCCGGATCTTTCGCCGATAGAAAACATGTGGTCCATGGTTGCTCACCGAGATCACACTTCCAGCTGCCACACCAGATCAACTTTGGCAACGCGTGGAAGCTGCTTGGTCTGCTGTACCCCAAGTACACATCCAAAGTCTCTTTGAATCAATGCCGAGGAGTGTGGCAGCAGTGGTTTCCAACAATGACGACTACTCTGGCTACTGATTCTGTCAGTAACCACACTTCACAGAAGTCTATAAATTTAATCATTTGATACTTTGTCATTATGTTATCTACAAAATAAATTTTGTTGTGCTATCTCTTGTCGTTCTTGGTGTTGCATTTACGGTGGGCAGCAGTATATATTAAAGTGGATATTCTTTTATGAAGGGCATTGATTGATTAATGCTAATTGTTCAGACAAGAAAACTTTTTTATTTTTTAGAAAACAAAATAGCTTACGGATTTGCTTTTTTTGAAAAAAATTGGCAAATAAAAATAAATAGATAGGAGAAAAAAATCATAGCCACTTCAGGAAAGAAAATGAAATGCAATGAAAATTTTTCTGCCTAAGCAATTTAGATTAAAATACATTAAATAAAAAAATATAGAGTTTGAGTTTCGTTATGTATAATATTGATTGTGAGCTAAGGGTATTCTACTTAAGCATACATTAATATGTTAAATATATCTTATCAAAAAACATATTCCTCGCATTACCGTACGAACTAAATATTTTATTTTTCTTAAAATACATTCACAGATAGGTTAATATTTATTTAAGACTTACTATTTTTTTCGCCTACTTTTTGAGTAAATTCTGCTCTTATACACCTTTTATATTAATATTTGTTTAAATAAATAATAAGCAAAAAAGTGTTTCGGTTTTTAATAACGCATATCAAAAACAAAATTGCAATTTTCTTTGACATACTTGCATCTTAAAAAGAAAGTTACTGTGATTATTCAAAAAGCAATATATATTAAAACGAGTGATGGCGAGAACCATCCGGAAGCATAAAAGAAGAAAAAAAGAAAAAATCATTAAATTCTGGACTGCGCTTATTTACGAAGGAAATTGGAGTTCTTTCGGAGTTTTCTTTAGAACATTTTTTATTGCTTTTGAGAACTCTGTTATGTATATTTTATATCAGATTAAGGGTTGATAAATATACCTCATGATTACACACTCATATTACTGAGAAAAAAGTTGACACACAAACGTATGTATTATTTATTTTTCAATAAAAGGAGCTTGCAAAGAAAGAAAAAATATAAAAGTTGGGACATAAGTTATATTTAAGTCGTATGTATAATTGATGAAATACTGTACAAAGTATCAAGAAAATCTAACAACTACAACATTAAATCTTTTTAGCGATCTAATTTAAGAACACAATTAAAATTAAGTCCAATATTCTGAAAGCAACTAATGATGCCTTTGAAGAGGATGTAATTTTTTTTAATCCTCAATGGTACTTGATACAAAAAAAATACGATTTCCTTTCCAAGTTTCCTTTTTAAACTTCCTATTTAAGCTGTTATCCGTTAAACTGCCTATTCCATTCTAGATTATTTTTTTTCATATTTTTCAGTGCTTCACAAAGCCTAGTAGCATGCACATCGAACATTACGACATCTCGGAAACAATTGAATTGAGTGTTCCAATATTTTTACAACTTATGCAAGTGCTTGAATTTGCGCACAACATTATCTCATCATTTCTTTCGGAAATCAAGACAACGCTTAGAAAACAATGCTGATAACAGTGCCCCTTAGGTTTACTTATTTTTCGGAAATGTTGATAGCTAATCTCGAACTTGGACTTGGGACAGGTAAAGTTATCCGAATCATAAGCTTCCAAGACTTTTATTCGGAAACAGTTTAATTGTGAGAGTTGTTGTCATTCGTACGGTAACGATGCTTGAAGCTTATTCCAATGCGGTTGTGTGGATTGTGGTATTTAGTTTCCTGGTGGCCTTCTTTTTAGCATTCGGAGTTGGTGCTAATGATGTTGCTAATTCTTTTGGAACGTCTGTCGGATCGAAAGTTCTGACTTTAAGACAAGCATGCATTTTGGCAACGATTTTCGAAATTTTGGGAGCTCTTTTAATGGGTAAGTAATATTTAATATTTAATATACTTGTAGAAAGATTAACAATTAAAAAAACTCTTATCTTATTCGCAACTGATTTATATTTTCCTCGTGCTCAAAATATAGAATAATTATAAACAGACGGGAGTGAAAATTATTTTTTTAGATCTTTAGTAAATCGATTGAAAAAGTAGGGCATAATCTCTACATTTCCTTTGGAAAATGATTGCGGACACAAATTTTTCAATCGCGTTTATTGTTCCTCTGATAGAATACTGAGATATGAAATATTAAAACATTCCTCGCAAAATTTAAATTAATTTTTGATATGCTTCATTAAAATTCCTCATAATCATTCAGAATTTAAAAGCAGAATTTCCTACATATTTTTTTAGGATATTGAATTTTAGTAATTACATATCCATCAATTAGTCAGTTATCCTTGAGCACATAATTGCTCTCAAATTCAGCTTTGTTAACTCAACCAATTCTGGTTACCTCTTAACAAGAATTTGACAAGCATTTTTCTTTTAAAAAATAATCTCTTAAACACAACGAGAGGAACATTAGAAATATATCCCTTAAATATTTTATAATTTATCAAGGCTAGAATTTTGTTAGTATAAAAGTATATTAACAGAATAATGAAATTTCTAAGCTACTTTTATGTGTTCATTAATACATATTAATATTTCTTTTTCAAACTTGATAAACTAAATATAAAAATATCAGTTTTCTTTTAAGAGGACATCATGTAATTATGTTATAATTTCATGACGATGATTTTTAAATTGATGATGTGAAATGATTTTTTAAATTTTTTTCCCAACTACATAAAGGAAAAAAGTATTTAAAAATACTAAAATTTAAGAATAAACATTATTTAAAACTAAACTGATGTTTCAAAACATTTGATTTCTAGCATGATATATTTTGAAAAGATGGTATGCATTCTTCCCTTATATGAATCTTCAATTACATCCAATTTATTTATTTATTATATTAAAAACTAGAATTAAAAGTAATATTAATAATTTTCTATCGGAAGAAATATTTGGAAGAAAAGAGATTCTTTTTCAGCTTTATTTAAATAGATAAAAATAAAGCATTAAGTCATCGCTTAGCAGTACTTTTTCTAGAAAATATTTTATTCTTCAGTTTTAGAACTTTTAATGAGCTATGCTAAATTGCACATTTGATTTTGCTATAGCATTTTTGTATAACTTTTAAATCACTTAAATTGCTTACCCACGGTTTTAAAAACTTACCTTCAATGATAATGCAAAACTGATATAGCTTTTATAAAATTGCTTCCCAAATAATTACGTGGAATTCTTTTTCGTATTAAAATGTAAATTATTCAGTAAGCTTAGCTGATTAACAAACAACTGATATATTAAATTTTTTTTTAAAAATCAGTTTTTATCATGCAATTTCGTGTAAGCAAAAACGAAGAAATAAGAGATGGTAATGAATGATTTCGTTTCACTTAAAAAATATAATTTGATTCTATATCTTTATGAATTTGCACGTGACATTTGAAGCTACATTTGTATATATACACTCATTTCAATAAATTAAGGATAATTAATAATCACACAGAAATTGAACTCTAAAATAAAAATTTCACCTGTAGAATTATCACACACATCTTGAAAAAGAATATGCAAATTACAGGAAACCACCAGATGGCGCGGATAGTACGTCACAATGACGAGAGTGTAAGAGAGGGGTATATAAGGAATGGCGGCAAAGAAGTAAAATTGTTCACAAGCGCTTTAAAAGCCTTTCAATTCAATAACCGCATAGTTATGGCACAAAGGAAGCATTTGGATGATTTTTTACGTGGTAGAATTATCGGACGACTGGAATGTGGACGTGCGCAGCTGGAAGTATCCGAGGAACTTGGAATCGCCCAGAGTGTCATCTCCAGGCTTTGGCAACGATTCCAAGATGATGGTAATGTGAGTAGATGTTACAGCACAGGTCGCCCCCGAATTACAACGCCGAATGAGGACCGGTATTTGGCAGTTACTGCCAAAAGAAACAGACGGAGCACAGCATCAGACCTGTCTCGTCAGCTCTCTTCACCTACCGGTACGACAGTTTCAAGGCAGACCGTGTACAGACGCTTAGGGCACATTGGTCTATATGCTAGTAGGCCTGTCAGATGTGTTCCCCTTACCGCAACTCACTGTCGCCTGCGATTAACCTGGAGTAGAGAGCATGCATTGTGGACACCACAACAGTGGTCTTGTTTGATGTTTTCCGATGAGTCCAGGTTTAGTTTGCAGTCTGATTCTCGCCGGACTTTCATATGGAGAGCCCCAGGTACTCGTTACCACCAAGAGAACACCTTTGAACGACACTATTACGGTGGTGCAGGATGGCTCGTTTGGGGAGGAATTATTCTTGGTTGCAGAACTGACCTGCATGTTCAGAGTGTAACGATGACAGGCCACATCTATAGGGATGTCATTCTGGAACAACATGTACGTTGGTTTCGGGGCTCCATGGGTGCTGAATTTGTGTTTATGGATGACAACGCCCGTCCTCACCGTGCAAACATTGTAGACGAATGCCTTCAATCGGAGGATATCACCCGTATGGATTGGCCAGCATACTTACCGGACTTGAATCTAATAGAGCATGTGTGGGATATGCTTGACCGACGAATTGCAGCCCGTCAACCCCCTCCCACCTGTCTACCGGAACTTCGGAGGGCATTGCTTGATGAGTGGTGTAATATTCCCCAAGATCAGATTGATAATTTGATACTCAGCATGCGTAGGCGTTGTAAGGCCTGTATTGCATCGTCCGGGAGACATACTCCGTATTAACCATCATACTAACCATTTTATACTGTTTTTTGTAAATAGGTTCTTTTTTGAAATTTGCTCCAGGGAGTAAAAATCGCAATTTTTATTAATTATGTCAAACATATAGCATCTTTTTTGCTCTTTACCTTTTGTTTAATAAATAGGCTTCACAAATAAGTCAAATTTGTTTTGCTTCTGTCTCTTTCTTTGCCTGAACTTCATTATCCTTAATTTATGGAAATGAGTGTAGTATATGTAGATTTTTTTTATCGTTTTAAACTTTGTTAAAAAAACAATTACTAAATTAATAAAAGTTATAATTAATAAGAAAGGATGTTATCTTATATTTTAATTTTAACAAGAAATTCTGTGAAATTAAATTCTGATAAAAGGAATGAATAATTTGGACCCCATCCGTTTGAATAATTTTTCTGAATACATGTAATTAATTACAAGATCATTCATCAATCCTTATAGACAAATCATCATATTTTTAAAAAATTCTTTCTGTTATCAATTTATGTTATATAATTTAAAATTCTTTCATAAAAACTGGTACAAAATAAATTATTTGCTTGATTAAAAATTAATCTATATAGTGTGGAAAACTATTCTGGTATTTGGATAATTCTAGGAACATTTTTATTCAAAATATTAGATATTAGAAAGTATAATTAGTAATTTTAGGTACAAAAATTAATATTTAATGTAGTAATAAAAGTAAATATTTGAAATTAACTAGTATACTCCGGTTCAAAAAAAATGTCACTCTAAGAATCCTTCAAACATTAAAAAGCCTTTCAATTCCCCGTCACGTAGTTTTTTTTTTATGTTTCGGGGTATATTTGTATAAAAGAAAATGTCAGATCCAATCCAACACTAAATGTATTTAAAAAAGAAAAATAGGACATGTGAACTCTGTTAGTGAATTTTTTAAAGTATTTTTAAATTGAGTGAGAAGAATGTTTCCGAATTTTTGCTTTGAGATCCAGATACGTTTTTCTGACATGAACTGTTTTTAGGCCATTTTGATTGGATTAAATATTTTCATGTAATCTTTATCACGCGTTAAGTAATTTTTTTTCTTACATTTTTATCGCACTTTTCATTTTTTAAAACTTTTTACTGTATTAACTCTTTCTAATTCTCTTCAAAGTTATTTTCGTGGAATTTTGATAAATATGTGTTCAGCTTTTGCAGTGAAATACAGAAAAAAGTTGTTTTTTTTAAGGAAAATATTTCTGTTTATTTTCAAAAGGCAGACGTAAATGGCAAGAATATTGTATATAGTTTTCGACAAGGAATTGGAAATATACTATTTTTTACTCTTATAAGGCAAGATAATTTTTTATTCATGTATTTTGAAGTAACATTTCAAAATGTTAGCAAAAAAACGGAATTTTTTAAAAAAAACTTTTATTTTGATCAAATTAAAATTTTTTATACTCGTTTAATTATTACGAGTTTTTTTCTGCATTCCTTTTCTAAGATAGATAGATAAAGTTTTAAGAATATCAGTAATATACTGGCCAAATTTGCAGAAAACTTGTTTTACATATTTTAAAAATAACCATTTTTTCACTTTAATTTCATTTATTTTATCTGACTAAGAATTTATGAAATGGAATTGATTTTATAGCTATCGGAGAATTTTTTTACTTTAAAGTGCATTTTGAAATTTATAAATAAAATCTTTTAAATTGTAACAAATTTTCCAGGGTTTTGTTTTTTTTCTTCATCAAAAGAATTTCTAAAAATTTATCGCTAATAGTAGCAATATTTAACACATTAAAGATTTTTTTCTAATAAAGAACAGATGAAAGCAGATTGCTTGTTGAAAATATCTTGCTCAGCATTTAAGAGAGTCTATCGCATTTTTTCAATGTTATATATATTAAATTCTGAAAATTATAATTTTTAAAGCATTTTCTTTCTGAAATTTTTAATGAAAACAAGAGAATTTCTTTATTCTTTTACAATGAAAAGTTTTTATATTACAAAGAAAATCATATTTTTGTAATAAAAAACCGATATATTACGGTTAAAAAATATTTTTTGTGTGCTTAGTATGACGCAATTCAGATTCAATGATACAGACAAAACTCCTTTATACTATTACATGTAGCTTTAGGCGATATGGTACCCTAAAAATCATTAAACTGTCAAAAAAATTTTTATTAGCTTATTTCATACCTCAAATCTTTATAAACAAGCTTGCAAAATTTCCAACCTTTACCTGCATTTTTTATCATGTTATGGAGCAATATTTGATGCTGGAAAGCAACTACTACTCCCACATTTTAGATTATCTGCTAGTAAAGAGCCTGATAAAAAATTAATTATTTATTTTTCTACTGAGCGTATATGAGACTGGCATTATATATGCAGTAACAAATCATTTAAAAAAAGAATTGTGCAATTCATGCAAAAATTCTAGTTTGTGAATTATTTACTGGGAAGATCAAATGGATTTGGTCAAGATTTAAAAGTTGTGCGTGATTTTTATGATGTTATTATGAATGAAATTAAAACTTCAAAACGGATTCTCCCAAAGCTCAAATATTAAATTTCATTTTCATAACTCAGATAATTAAAAATCTAATTCGGAAGAATAGAAAAACTCTCCCTTTTTTTATATTTGTTTCTGGTGATATATATATATATATATGTATATAAATCCCAAGAGTGTGTGAAATTCAACACTTTTATTAATAAAATATTTTAAGATATTTATTTAAACAAATGCACATATGCAGTTCTTAAATTTTGATATATTTTACCTATAAATTGCTACTTGATTTTGTTTCCATTCGTGTACAATATTTAACATGCAAAGGCTTTTAAAATCATGGAAATAAAAAAATAAAGGCATGAAAATCTTTTGTACATGTTGTGCATTAGCTCTGAGCACGGAATTAGCTCTGAAGTGTGCGTTTTTTTTTTTTTTATAATTATTAAGATAAAGTTTTATGAAGTATTGATCTTTCATTCCTTTTTCCCCCTGTATATTCATTATGGTAGTATACTGTTTAATTGTTCTACATTTGTGAAATTTTTTATGGTAAGCAGTTTTAAATAAGCTAATTAACATTTCATAAAAGTTTCAGACTATTCGATGAATATTATATCATGCTATTCATGGAATGTAAACTTCAAACTCATATTTCTCCAAGTTGAATTTTTGTATATATACTGTTATTCAAAGCCCTAAATCTTTTTTTGATAATTGAAGTATGGGTTTCAAATTTTTATAAATGTTTTGAAACGTATGTTTTGTAACACTGTGCATGGAATTAGCTCTAACATGTTTAGTACTTTTTCTGAAAAATTTCAAAATCAAATTAATGTTTTTTTGAGAATTTTTGGAAGTTTAACTATGAAAAAATTAATAAAAGATCAAAGAGCTGCAGCAGAAAAAAACCCATGTACAGTTTTATGTAGTATATTATAAGGTACTTGTAAAACAGTTTTGAAAGAAAAGAGACTTATTTAAAAAAAAAGCCTTAGGAATTAAGAAAATGTTTTAAAAAGTTCAAAAAATTTTAATTTTACAAACATTTTGCAACAAACTAAAAATTTTTTGTATGGAATTATAATTAAATATTAAGCTTTATAAAATACAATTAAAACCAAATATGAAATATTAAAAATAAAAAAATTGTGAAGATGGTACCCTATCGCCTTAATATAGATATTTAATATTGAAGTAAAAACTAACAAAAATTTCATATTGATTCTAATGCAGAAAATTTACTGTCTAAAATATTTGCATAATTTTCCTAACAGCGCATTAAGATTGGAACTCTGAAATTTTTGATTAGTGATATAAACTCGATACCTTAACAAATGGTAATCTGGTAATTAAGCTAAGCTCGAATGATGTTACAACAAATGATTGCTTCAGTAATATAGTAGGATTTAATAATGTTAAAGTAGAGCGATTATGTAAACCATTAAATTTATTACATACAAGGGACAACGTTAAGCAAATATAGGCAGAGAAGTCATTTAATAAATCCATTCCTTTTAAGGCTCTTCAGAACTAAATATAAAAGCGTTTCATTTTAAGTTATATCTATTTTAAATTTCCCACTCACTCACTCTCTGTCCCTTGTACACATTGATGTAAGTTAATCCAATTACAAAGCATATATTTATTTTTAAATTAAAATGACTATTTAGGTTTCGAAGGTTTTTTAATTTTATTCTTAATGAATTTTTATGAAAAAATTTTACTTAAAAATGAAATAAATTATAAGAATTTAATTCATTCATTAAACTAGTTTTTCTCTGGAGAATTTCAAATACTGTTACGTTACTTTTTATCATACTCACACACATTAACAAGTTAAAGGTTTACCACAAAGTAGTCAAATTCGTAATTGTCTAGCTTGTTTATTTTTACACTTTAAAGGACATAACTGTACAAACAATGCATCCTATTATATCTATATTGATGATACCTTTTTGAAAAAAAGAATTCAAAACCAACATAAATGTTTTATCCAAACTACCTTAATTAGATCCGACAAACAATGTCAATTTTGGGGATATTAAACTACAATCAAAAGATAACTTAGTATGTAATAATATTTATGAGAAGAATCCAACAAGAATATATTTATGATTATTACTCCACTGAGGGATATTTTTATGTATTAAGGCAATATGGTACCCTAAAAATCATTAAACTATCGAAAAAAATTTGTTTGGCTTATTTGATACCCCGAATCTTTATAAATATGCCTGCAAAATTTCAAAACTTTACCTGCATTTTTCATTAAGTAATGGAGCAATGTTTGATGCTAAACAGCAACTACCACGCCTACATTTCAGATTATCTGCTAGAAAAGAGCCTTATAAAAATAAATTCATTATATTTCTAATTCGCATCAATGAGATTGACATTATATATGCATTAATAAATCATTTTAAGAAAGAATTGTGCAATTCATGCAAAAATTCTAGTTTGTGAATTATTTACTGGGAAGAGCAAATGGATTTGGTCAAGATTTAAAAGGTGTGCGTGCTTTTTATGATATTATTATGAATGAAATTAAAACTTCAAAACGGATTCCCCCAAAGCACAAATACTAAATCTCATTTTGATAACTCAGAATTAAAAATCTAATTCGCAAGAATAGAAAAACTCTCCCGTTTTTATGTATTTGTTTTTGGTGATATATATATATATCCCATGTGTGCGAGATTCAACACCTTTATAGTTAAAATATTTTAAGGTATTTATATTTAAACAAATGCACATATACAGTTCTTAGATTTTGATGTATTTTACCTATAAATTGCTATTTCATTTTGCTTTTATTCGTGTCCAATATTTACCATGCGAAGGCTTTTAAAATCATGGTAATAAAAAATAAAGGCATAAACATCTTTTATACATGTTGTGCAATAGCTCTGAGCGTGGAATTAGCTCTGAAGTGTGTATGTTTATTTTTTTATAATTATTAAGATAAAGTTTTATGAAATATTGATCTTTCATTCGTTTATTTCTATATATTAATTATGGCAGTATACTGTTTAATTCTTCTACATTTGTACAAATTTTTATGGTAAGTAGTTTTAAATAAGCTAATTAACATTTCATAAAAGTTTCAGACTATTCGATTACTATTATATCATGCTATTCATGGAATGTAAACTTCAAACTCATACTTCTCCATGTTGAATTTTGGAACATTTTCTGCTATTCAAAACTCTAAGGCATTTTTGATAATTGAAGTATGGGTTTGAAATTTTTTATAAAAGTTTTGAAATGTATGTTTTGTAAAACTGTGCATGAAATTAGCTCTAACATATTTAGTACTTTTCGAAAAAATTTAAAAATCAAAATTAATGTTTTTGGCGGAAGTTTTGGAAGTTTAACTATAAAAAAAATTAATAAAAAATTAAAGAGCAGCAGCAGAAAAAAACCCATACACAGTTTTATGTAGCATATTATAAGATACTTGGAAAAAAATTTTGAAAAAAAAGAGACACATTTAAAAAAGCCTTAGGGATTTAAAAAATGCTTAAAAGAAGTTAAAAAAATTTAAATTTTACAAACATTTTGCAACAAATTAAAATTTTTTTGTATGGAATTATAATTAAATATTAACCTTTATAAAAAACAATTAAAACCAAATATCAAATATTAAATTTTAAAAAAATTGCGAAGATGGTACCATATCGCCTTAATATTCAAGACAACGTAATAGATTTTTAGTTTCATAAATAACAAATAAAATAAGAAATTATGTTCTCATTACATATTGAGTTGGTCAAAAATACTCATTTAATTTTATAGATAAACTTTATAAAAAATTCTTGAGTCTTATCGATTAATTCCTCGATCATTAAGATGGTATTAATTATAAATACACATTTATTCTAAGTTGTTTAACAATCATTCTCATTTTTATAGATCGAAAAGTTATAGCTCATAGAAATAACATTTAAAAAATGCATATTATTAGTTAATAGTTATTCTCTCTCTTGAGTAGAAAATTATAAAAAAATATTTTTAATTCTTAAGTTTAGTTTTACGTAATATTGGTTTATCATTTTTAATTTAGTTATAATTTCAGAATAAACACATTTGCTGCAAATAACCCTATTTTTCTAAAGCTATAAACATATTTAGACCACTGAACCTGGCAATAATTGGTTTATTGCTCCTAGATTCGAAACATTTTCGAATAATTTTCTTGATAATTTATCTTTTTTTGTTCAATTGACGATGAATTTAGAACATACATTCTTTACATTCCACATATTGCTTCGTTCTTTAATATAAACAGATGGAGGAAGGTTAACTAGTCAAAAAACTGATTCTAGTTCCATGAAATGGTCTTCAGTCCACTATATTTATAGATGCAGCATTCACATTTTTTACCGAAGATTTTAAATTTTTTATATCGAAATTATAGTATCGCTCATGTAGAGTATTTTTTTTAATGACTTTTTTTTACTTTTGCTGCAAACTTGAAGACCCATATCGCATGAAATATAGACAAAATAGAATATATTTTATAGAAGAAAATGGATTGAGAGGTTTTAAAAGAAATACGTTTGATATCAAAATTTTTTATTCGCTGTACATTAGTTGAATGAAAATGTTATAGAAACTTTTCATTTCAATACGTAATGCATTAATATTCCAAATATAGCTTCGAATGTTGCTAGTTTTTAATTTTAAAAATTTGTTAGAGTGCGTTTGATATGCAAATCCTACATCATTTATTTTAATTAGGTGTTTAAAATTTGTAATGGAGATGTTATATCTAAATATTTGTTGTTAAATATGAAGGCATTTAAGTACAATCATTGTCTAAAATGCTTCTTTAAGCAGTGAAAATTAACGAATTAAAATTCTTAGAATTGTATGTAAAATTTAGTGGACGAATTTCAGTGTTCCTTAAGACAAACTGTTCATTAAAGATTAAAATTGAAAAAAATCTACCACGAAGAAAGTAGGTTTAATCAGCCATATATAGAATACATAACTGTTAAAAGTGTTCAATGGCAAAATAATTGAAAATATTTCATTTATATTAATGTTAAGAACCGGAAAGAAAAAAATAGAGTAAAATGTAACGGTAGTCTGTACACCCCCCCCCATACCGCTAATGTGAAGCTGAGCTTTTTTATGTATCTTTTTTCTAAGAAACTGTTAAATATAAAGACTTCAAATTTTCTCTGTATATTAATTAGACTTTTATATTTATACTGAAGTGAGATATTTCAAATATATTGTTTAGTTTTTACAAAAGCATTGAACATAAAAGTATCACTATGAATTTTTTGTTACGATAACTGCACTCTAGCAAAATACTTTGGGAATATTTACAAGAGCTCACTTCAGTATATATAGTTACATATCAATAATATGCAGTAAAAATTGCATGTGCATCCATACTGTAAATTCTGAGAAAAAGGTACTTACAGTTTGAAAAACATCATTTTGAGAAAAATGCATTAAATGTCACCTCATCACAAACATTTTAAATAACAACTTGCATTTGTCTCATTTTAATTAACATTAACATCATGTCAATATATTTTGATTAAAGTAGGAAACAAAATTCTTAAAATGCCCAAAGCATGAATACATAGCATTTTTCAGTTTTTGTTTTACGAGATATTTTGTAACATTTACATCATCTTTCTCAAAATCTGTATCATTTTTTGAAGAATTCTTAGCTTTGATGCATTACAAATATGAAAGTTGACCATAAACCATCATAAATATAATGTGAAAATGTATCAATTTGGTTTTGGTGTGCATTTGGGAAAACATGATTATATATGACATTTCGAAAGTTTTCAACAGTGTTTTGTGTGTTCACATGCAAACATAGTTTCTAAAACTTTTAAAATTTAAAAGTTTCCCTAAACTGGACAAATGATTTCTAAAAAAAGCCAAAATAAAACTGTTTGTTTTTGAACATGATATTTATGTATTTTTATGTATGTAACCAGCTTTTTGAAACGACAAATGGTATTACACATCTGAATTATTTGTAGGTACCCTCATTCAGAAACTTTTGAATATTTAAGTCTAAAAACTTGTCTGTACAATAAAGAAACTTTTATATTTATACTGAAGTGATATTTTTCAAATATATTTCGTTTTTTCAAAATCAAACTTTTACTTATCACTGAGTTTATTCAAAGTTGTCACTTTTTGCACGACATGTGCTCTTTAGCTAAATGTTCTTGTAATATTTCTAAATATAACTCCTGTATGCACAAGTATACTCATAAAGAATATACAGTAGAACTTCGTTTATCCGAATCAATTGGGACCGTACACTGTTCGGATATGTGATTGTTCGGATAACCGAAAACCGAATGCGATCCATGCAGTACATGAAACCAGACATTATACGAATATTGAAAATCATCACATGTGGGAAACGGGCATGAAGAAAAAACAAAATAGGTGCAAAATGTCTTAATTTTACCTTTATTGTGGAAAATAATCAATTATTTTTCGGTGCACCATTGTACACCTTCGTTTTGCGCTGCAAGGTCTCTGATTCATCCGTTTCATCGTCGACAGGGTCGGATTCTTCTTGCACGGAAGTCACAATCTCGTCATCATTTAGCATTTGAAATACTCAGTCTTCTACATCGGTCCACTTTCTCCCTTTGCGAAAGGGTTCAATATTTCAAGTTTTGTCTCTATGTTCAAGACGTTTTGCTTCCGTTTTGAATTCGAAGCCATTGCATTTCACAATTCAACAAAAGGAACGAATACCTCCCCTACACACACACACACACACACTTAGAAACAAACTAACCTAATATTCCGCGAAGATGTTTACCAAATTACACAACTGAAATTCCCCAAATATCCTTCACATTGGGTTTTCCTGTCACTTTTGGCCTCACGTGAAACAACTGTTGAGCATTGCTCTGTTTGAAAAAATATTCATATACAGTTGTCAAAAAAAAAAAAAACTGTTTTGGATATTTGACGCTTTGGATAATAAACGTTTGGATAAACGACGTTCTACTGTATAATGTAAACTTGCAGTGTATTCACGTACAGTAAATTTAGAAAAAATTTCATTTCTTAAACACAATTTTAAAAATATAATTTTTAGGAAAGAGTAATTTTTTAAGCAATCCTTACCTCATCAAATATAATGCCTTTTTAAGGCTGTATTTTTTAATATTATCTCTTCCTATATTTAATATTCTTTTATTTCTTTTTGAATTGTGAAAAAAATGCACATACATTATCTTCATTAGACTATCCATATCGAGACATTTCATGGCCCATTTACAGCTTATTCAATAGGAAAGTATAGTAACTTATTCAATCTACTCTCTATTTTTGATGCTTTTTTTAAATTTTGATGTATCACATTTGAATTGCATTTTTTAAATTTTGATGTATCACATTTGAATTGCATTTTTTAAATTTTCATTAAATAGGCTACTTAATAAACATAAACTTCATGAATGCATATATTTTTTCTTCAAAGAAGAAAATAACATTCAAATTGAAAATTTTCTTTTTGTTATTATTGTTTGATTGCTACCAACTTTCATTGCAAATACTTTCATTAAATTCTATGAAAATATGCAAACTTCAATCCAAGAACAGATAAACAGTTATTCTTGCGGTTAGTCTACTATTAATTGCGTATGAATAAATAAAACCATTTGAGGCTTTGAAAGTGCTTCTTTGATTTAAAAGGACGGTGTATATTTTTTTATCTGCCTGCGTGGTATGCTAGCTGATTATTTTTTAAAAGTCATTTAGACATACTTCTAATTCATAAAATAGCAAATATGCTATATTACTAGAAAGGTCATGACTGGATTTAGATTTTAGAAATATAAAAATCTCAAAATCGATCATCTGAAAATTTTTCACCTACTGACTGCTCTTAAAGAAGGAAGGATAATAATAAAATGGAGTAAGAAATCCATTGAAAATATATACCTTAGAATACATATATGTCTAATCATTCCTACAGTTTGTCTCAAAAATGAACTCAAACTCTGCACAGCCAGATTCCTTGTCGAGAGTACATAAGAAATGTCTAAAGAAAGGAACCCGTACGATCCAGAGTTTATGAGGAAAACAAAGTATGACGTCACAGCCTTATTGGGCATACTAACATCCATATTTGTCAATACTTATAAAGGCAGATTTTTACAGTGCAGGCTTAACATCTAACCATGCAAGCTTAAGCACGAGGTGGAATGGATGAGTGCGGTATCCACTGAAGAAAGCAACGAAGTCTATTTTTGTAGTCACTCCTCGATCCACCAGGTCTTTCAGATGGATTTTCCCTTAGGAAAAAAACCAACGGTGTGAGATCTGATGAATGTCATGAAACCGGATCTCTACGTTCGATCCAGTGGCCGGGGTATGTCAACCAAGTACAAGAGCATAGAACCCCATCTTGAACCCTCATTATCATCATTCATTCCTCATCAGTTACTACAATTATCTTGTAAACTATGCAGTTCTTTGGACATACTTTCGAGGAATCGGGCCGAGCAGAGTTGAGGCGCATAATTTTTGGGACACCCTGTAGACATAGAGAGATGTCTTGTTTAATAAAAATTGTGAAATTTGTTACTAAAATATGATATTCATTGGCTGTATTGAAGGGAAATATATTTTGATTCAACATATTTGCAGAAACAATCAAAGTTACATACATTTTTTAATAATACCTAATATGAATTCTAGAAAATAATATAAAAGTTCCTATAATTGAAAAAAAAATTGGTATTATTTTATTTACATATGAATGCATAAGATGATGCCAAATACTAAAAAAAGTAAAGCATCCGCTGATTAGTTGCATATAAATCAGAGTCCATACACGATTAACTATCGCGCTTTTAAATGTGCCACTAATGGAATCAAATGATAAGAAATTTCTTTCATCCTCTTTAATTACTTGTTGAAAGACTCGATCTTCTTTCTTCGTTAAATTTCGAGTCAACCGAATTATGTTCAGAAAGCGTTTTTAAAAAGAATAGAACCAAGTAATAAATTCTATTCTAAGAAAAATCAAAATCTTTAGAAGGATTTGGAAGTAATTTTTTTCAATCTATTTAGGACACATCAAATTTTTCTTTTCGTGAATACAGCGTAAGTAAAGAGTAGGAATTCTCAAAAATACCATTAAAAAGATTTCATTTTTACAAGTGTTATTGCTCAGAAATGTCCCACTCAGAAATTGCTTAAAAGTATTGGAAAAGGACATCTTTATGATAATTTGATTTCAAATAACTTATTAAAACTTTGTTCGAGTTTAATATCGAAAAATCATTTTTTAATTATCTTACAACCTTTCCGATTCCTCCCAACTGTTCCTTTAAATTATTAATGTGTGTTTTCCGTTTATTTATCTTTTATGAATTGCATTATGAAATATTCCAAGTAACTACCGACATCAATTTAATTTGATTCCAGTTTTGTAAAATGTATCGACTTTGATATAAGTCATCATTTTGCGTATCTATGTTATCCGTAAAAATTTAATACATGGAATATTTGAAATAAAATTTAAAAACCTCAAGCCTTTTATAATTTTACCAAAATATAAAAGGAAAAGTGTTTCTTCAAATTTCGTACTTCTCATAAGATTTCAAATTTGTAAAAACGCTACTGGATATATTTTCTCTTAGACTCAATTTATATCTAATGGCCACAATAAAGGGGGATTTTTGTATAGGCCTACTACTTGTGACTTGGTTTAAAATTTGAATTGAGTGAATTCGACAAAAACAATAGGAAAAGAAACTTATCGAATGCTGTATGGGGAAAAAGTGTTATCAAATACGAGCAGAAAGTGCTATTTACGGAGCACAAAACTTTTAATTACTTTTAGACTTTCTGAATTTTTGGCAGTAAGAATAATTTCAATTACAGAAATCAACTAAAATCTACTCGAATCAATATTGATTTTAATTATATAAGTAATAATGGTAACAATGATTTTTTAAGAATACTGATTAAATTGAAAATTTCATAAAAACTGAAGCAATTTAATTTTACTATTCCCCTACTTTATTTATAAGACCTTTTATGACTGATTCTTTTTTAAAACTTAAATAATGTAAGAGGATTTTATTATTATATTTTGACAGATTCATTTAAGTATTGCGGTTTAGTGAGATGTATTGTATTTATAATGGACATTCTACAATATTTAGAGATCACATCTACATTAGCGTTAAAAAAGGCAGAAATGGACTATTGTATGAACAAATTAAGACAAATCAAAACTCTAAATGCTGTAGATAATTAAGTTAAAATTTTGCAGTTAAGTGTTTTAAAGGAATTAACAGTGAATTCCAGTTTATTACATATCTTCTTTTCAAATGGAGTTGCGGATTGGTAATTACTATTGGAGACCCAGACATTCCCCGGGAGTTGGTATCACGTTTTAGTGTGGCAACATATAGGTAGATATCAATTACCTTAATGTGATTTGGATGCCCAGTTTCCTCTTCAAAGGGAGGCGCCTGAGCTTTGACGATTCAAAACTGTACTAGGAGTTTAATATTGCCGAGAACACCCAAGCGGAACAGGCACTCTAAGTATGTTTAACAAGCCGTGTAATCCTATGACATGGATGCTGTCGATTTTCTGCATCGTGAAAATCCACTGATTTGGACGGGAGTCCAAATCGAAAAGTTGGGCTTACAGGGCCAGTGCCAAACCAACTACGCCACCCAGCCGGCTTGTTTATAATATAGAATAAAAACCAATCTGAGAACATTGTACACTAGAGTGCAAAACTGAACTAACCAACGCATTTTTAAGTATACTGCCATGAAATTGTAGGAAAAGGCTTCTTTGACTAGTATAGGGAAAAGGCATTTGAGAAGATATGAGATGCATATGCAAATGACATCAAAAGGGAAAGTGAAATCGAATTTTCGTATTGGCTATAAGAAACCATTAGGACACGAAGTAGAAAATTAAGCAAGCTTAAAGAGTTTAATGAGAGTTTCCCAAGAGTTTTCAACTGACAAAAATGTATTTTTCTTCCAAATGAGCTTTAAGTAAAGTTGGCGGTTGGAAAACAACGGCAAATGATGATTCAGGTGGAAAGGGGTCGAATCTAGTCATCGAGCTTTTTTGCTAAGCAACTGCTTCCGGCAACTGGACTCCAGGCGTCTGTGTAAAGGTGGCCTATTCGCCTATTGTCCTAAACGCTGCATACCCCATTAAAAGCAAATCACCGCCAAAACACAGATTGAACATCTCATAAATGGAGACATTTTCTGCTTTCTCATGAAAATCGCTTCATTCATAGCACCAGTTGATATGGAGGGAGGTATGGGGAACAGTTTCATAGGAACGATATTGATGTTACACTATAAAGTTGCACGAGGTCTATTGGTGACACAATTTTGAGCTATGGTCAAGTGATGAGGATGATATCTGAACTGGCACCACCTTCTCCAAAACCACAACAACAGGAGGATGTTTGAGTCTCGAGAGATTTAATGTGCGCGGGCACTTCGGGCCCCTCTGTGCGGCAGGTCTTCAGCGGGAATAGGCTCCAACTCATGACACATTAACATTGACCTAGACCTCTAGGCTACCACAGCCTTTACTAACATCAGGGAAAGAGATCGTTGGGGAGGTCCTAAAGTGCTTATATTGGGAGTCATGTTGAAAGGACGAGCGGAATTCCGTATTTTCGACAGCTGCTCATTTACCGGAGGTCGTTACTGCGATGAAATTATTCTGGCACACGTACTTCTGTTCCAAGGAGTAATTGGTCCAGACTTTATTTTTATGTACGATGATGCACTTTTACACAGGACCTAGAGAGTAAGGATATCTTCAAAATGAATTGACCAACGTGTTCCTCAGAATTATATCTAGACGAAAATGTGTGGACTTTTTTTTTTTGGAGAGACGTCTTGCAGCAACATCGTGTCCTCCGTAGGGCACCAGACTGCCGAAACAGTGCGGACCGTCGCCAAAAGCCTTCGTGTAGCTGAACAGTGCGACGTTAATATTCACTCACTCACTGCCGAAACAGTTTTTCTTTGCGGAATAGCAATTATTACTTCAAGGTATCCGAGTGGTTGCGACAACTTTTTTTTAAAAAAAAGGAGATATGGGGAGTTTTTTGTTATTTTTAGATTTATTTAGTGCATTTTAAGAAAAATATGCTAAAATTAAGAATAGAAAAAGAAATTATTTTTACTAAAATGGGAAAAAATAGGTAAAAATTGACAAAAAATAGCATAAACGCGGCCCATTCTGCACCAAAGGTTTATAAACAAATTTTCAATTTTTTCAATCTAATATGTTGCTGTATTGTTCAATTTTGAAATAAGAGATATTTTTTTTTTACAAAAACTAGAGCACTTTATCTCGGTCACTATATGAAAATGCTTAAAAAGACAGTGATTATATTCATATAAGGGACTGTAAATGTTGTAATAAAACAGTGATTGATAAATCTGAGAGTTAAAACAAATCTACTATTATACTGAACTTACAGAAAAAATTTCAGTTAATTATGTTAAAAACTTTTTGAGCAATCGCTGACCCCGTTTAATTATTTTCAAAAAATGACATTTCGAGTAAAACGCGTTTTAACGTTGACACCTTTCTTAAAGTAATGGCATCTGCTTTTACTAAAACACTTGTAGTTTTTGTTCTAGTAAACGGAAAATGATAAACATGGTATTTTTATAAAGCTAATAAGATGGCTCATAAAATAAAATTGTTCAAAATTCACAGTTTTAGGGTAGTCGGATACCTTAAGAGTTGCTGGTTGACTTGTTATTATGAACAGATGGTGTCACGCTAACACTGCAGTTAGGAGATGTCATATCCCTTGCTAATGGACTTATGTTTTTAGTTCTTTCTCCAAGCCGTACAATGTTTTCTACTAATTCAATTCTGGAAATAAAGACTTTTTTGATTTGTTCCATAATATATGCGTACTTATCATTTCTTACATACTGTGCTTTCATCAACTTTTGAGTAATACATTGTGTCTCTATAGCTTGAATTTCATGTCTCCCAGTGGATTTCCTTCGGAATAACAGAACAATCTGAAAAATTGCTTATGTTTTGCGTTCTAGTGTACATCATACCCTCACTTTGATCCTATCTCATTAACTTGTTAGTATATCAATTTATAGTGCACAATATTTATTATCGATTTATTTTTTAATCACTAGTTTTTTAACTACTATAAAATTTTGATTATGTATGAAATTTGATTTTTTTAAAGCAAAAATTCAATTCGGAAATCTTTTTTCAAGGAAAAGAAAAATGAAATAAAACTAATATTCCACATAAATATATAAAAATGTAATGTGTGCATAAACTAATCATTTCTTGCAATCTACTTTCAAGATCTGAACCATTGTTACAAATCAAGCAATTTATTTAAGTGGAAAAAATTTATTTGAAACCTTAAAAATTTTTAAAAGAAAGAAAGAGGTTTTAACAAGATTATAATTGAATCTCTTTTAGCTTAAAAGTAATATTTCAGAATGTGGACTTGGTGATAACAACGAGAGTGAGATTTTATCGTAGCGACTGAGACATGATTTAATTCTATCGAAATAAAAGGAATTTTCATTTCTTCGAGATATCACTTCTGTTTCAATATGCTTATCAAAGTAAAGAATTTTTTTTTAAAAAAAATCAACTGAAAAGTATTTGCGAGCTAAAATTGGCATTAATGAAGTTTGGATATGCTCCAAAAATATTTTTTTTTCTCATTCTTCAATTCTGGAGTACGTTTCTAAATGTAAAGACTTAACTCTAACAAAAATAAAGAATTCTGTAACTTTAAAAATAATAAAAACTCTGTTCAGTAAATACACCTACATTTAAAAAGGTGCCCCATTTTTGATGTAAAAATTTAAAATTTTCAATTCAGCATGGCCTATTAAATTGCTTATTTATGTCTTATTTTTAATTTATATTTTTGGACTAATCTGTTTTATGCATTACTTATTCTGGAAAAACTGTATTTATTTACTTTACATTAAAACATTTAAAGGAAATAATATGATAAAAACTCAAAACTGTATGTATATATCAGGTATTTTCTTATAAAATGATTTATGATCATCAAAAAAATATAAAAAATTGACTAACCGTCAGTTGTAAAAAATACTATATACAATTTTTTACTAGGAATTTTTTACTTAGTAAATTCTAGAAGAAGTATCCTCTAGAATTTCACTTGCTGATTATAAATGGCTATTTTTTGTGTTAAGATTCCAAATTAAATACACACACACACACACACACACACACACACACACACACAAAGTGTAAATGAACAAACCAACCAATGTAAAAACCAATGAAATGTATAAATTAACATTTTACAATTTTCCTCAAATAATGCTAAGATATTAGTAACTTTTATGATAGTTTGATAACCTGTTATAAGTTCGAGCCAAGAAAATGCCAAAATCGCCAATCTTCTCTTTTTTATTTTATCCCTGGTGATAGCATGTAAAAATGCATCTTTCAAGTATATGCACAATTGAATATGTAATCAGTAGATATATATGCTAGTCTAGTATTTGAATATATTTTCATTACCTGATTTTCAATAGTTGAGGTCTTTAAATTCGTTTGGTGTGTAGTCTGCTTTGATTATTCCCAGAATTTAAACTGAAAACCCGCTGTATTCCGGAGATTCCTTTGTAGATTTATCAACGTTATTTTCAATCTTGACCTTTGTTTGACAACTAATTTATTTAATCAGATGAATGAGAAAAGTCGTTATAACTCGAAACAGAGAGCAATATGTCAACAAAGACTAATATAGTCAGTAAAAAAACTTAGTAAAGAGTTTAATTAATTTAATTTTGAATACCTTTATTATGGCACTTGACCACTTAATATATGACGAGTTTTCTGATATACTCAATATTTAAATCAAGGCTTAAAATATTTAAATCGTAGTCATACAGTGTATTTAAATTTTAGAAAAACCTCATTATAATAATTAATGTGGATGAACAGTATCCCTTATATATATGTGTTATTATCTTAACAAATTCTTTCTCTGAAACCTCCTATCATTTTTAAGAAATCAAGATTATAAAAATATACAATAAAACGCAGTTTGAATAGTTAATGCAAAATATATTCAACCAAAATATAATATTTAATGTTTTAATCTTCTAAAAACTAAATTCTAAATGCAAAAGGCATGCGTTTTATTCACCAAATAATTTAATATATTTTTTTTTTGATTTTATGGAAAGCATTTGATGTGCCATTTTATTTGTTTTAAACCAAACTTTAACTTTTATTTGTAGCCCGTATTTTAAATAAGCAAACTTGGAAATGAAATAAATTGACCATTCAAATAATATAACAAAAAGAAACAATCATCAATAATTGGAGAAAGTAATTTTTAACCACGTAAAAGAGGAAAGTAAGCATCGGGTTTCTTATCACACGCACTGCAGCATTTCTACCAGGATCCTGCATGAAATTCCAAGCACATCAAAGAATGCATTTGTTGGTAGCAAGCCAAAGGGTAAAATTATGTATAATCACCAGAACACATATATGTGAAACACCACATTAGCTATTGTGCTTTGATCTGTGAATATTTGTGCATTGATTCAGATTCCTCTTTCTGAAGAAAGAAAAGTAAAGAAATTTAAACATAATTCACACTTCACTTTCTTTGAGACGAAATCTTCGGTCAAATGAAAGCCTAGATGTAGAATTCAGAGAAATATATGAGAATATATACATGTCATTTGAAAAAAAAAAAATAGTATGAAAAATTTTCAGATATTAATTTTTTTTTTATTCATTCATAATTCTCCCAGAGAGCCGACGAACCTAGGTCCATTAAGCAGTGTAAACTGACGTCAGTTTGATTTAAGGGAACCAGGACATGCTCGGAAATGTAAAATGCCAAAATTAAGACCCTTTGTTTATGAGACATAGATCTTTTAAAATTTTCAATACAGCTTAGATATTTTACGTTCTTAATGTAATTTAATTATTCTGTAAAACTACAAAAATAACTTTTTAGTTCAAAAGTTTTTTTTCCCTACTTAATTTAAGTAATACATAATTTTTGAGAACTCATAATACATACTTATATTTAGGTACCATTTTTTTTAAAAAGTTCTTTTTTTATGCAAAATATTTTTTGCACATATATAAAACAATACACAAAAGACAGTGAACTATTTTTTTAGTGAAAATTTAGTATAGTTTCTTTAAAAAAATTATAAAACTTTAAAATTTGGAAAATTTCTATTTTTCTGTTTTTATTATGCATAAAACCATTTTTAAAAATTTAGGCACTATTTTAATAGAAAAAAAATTAGGTTCACTATATGCATAGGCATCTTGTATAGAAATATAAAAAATCTGGAATCTTATATGCATTAGTTTTTTTTTTTTAAATTGTACCTAAATGCAAAAAAATATGCTTTTGAGAGAGAAAAAGTGAAAAAACTAAGGGTCAAAAGAGGCGTGGTCATTTGTTTACATTTTTATTTTTCATATTTTAGAGCTATTTTATCAACAAATATATAAGTATTATACATTTTTAGGTTCAGAAAAATATGCACTATTTTTTAGAACTAAAATTGAAAAATCCATTTCTCGAAAGTATATGTCCTGGTTTTCTTAATTTTGGAATGGGGTGCTTAGTTATTTCAATTCTTGTTAGCGTCTTTTACTTAAGGTTTTGTATGGAGAATAAAGCATGAAATTATAAGAGCTATGGACAGAAAAGGAATTAAAATAGGATATGATTTTGATGGTATCTTTACTGAGAAAATATTAACAGTTGAAAGTCATGCAAATATATAAAGCGGAAAAAATAATTAAATTGGAAGTAGAATTTTTATTTAAGCTATAATTATACGAATATGACCAGTGATAAACCCAAAAAGTTCTTACTATGTTCATACAGTGCAATATTTTTATTCTTTTAGAGTCATCACTCAGCTGATACTGATTCATTTGATTTTTGGTAGATCTACTACTGAGGGATAATAGGATAGTCGCTAATAAATTATAACGACGATATCTGAGTTGTAGCACCTAATAATCCACACCACGTAATAATTTTAATTCTATTTAACGTGCACCCTTCGATTTTAAGTACTGCGGGTCTTTTGTTGATTGATTAATTTTTAATGTGTCACGCTTATAGAGTCAAGTCTAGAGATATTGGTGATAGACCCTAATGAATAAACCACTCGGTCAAATGTTGGGACCGACACTTGAGATATGTGTATGACACCGCATTCTCTAAATTTCCATACCCCATCAACAATAGGTCTTTGAGCCTCGTAAGATTTAAAGTAAATCAACCCCTTTACATGGCAGAAGGTTCTTTGTGGAATTAGAGTTTGAGAATCCAGAAGATCGTTGACTATGAATTTCGTGATTAATTTCACGGTTATGCAAAACTTCCTAATAGATTATTTATTAACATTACAATAATAGAAACATTAATAGATTGAACTATTGTTTATTAACGCTAAAGTTAGATATACAATAAGTTGTTAAATCGATTGGGTTTTGGAGAATTTATGAATTCTCTTCTATATTGGAAATTTGTACTTCAAACTGGTTGTCTTCTTTGTTTTATTATTTATGTACAAAAAAGTGTGCTTTAGGTCTTGAAATTTCTGTTATACTTTGTCACTTCAAATATACCTCGCTTATTCGTGCATCAAATGATTTAATATTTTCTTAATTTTATATTCACGGTTTCTTATATTGTTTGACTCTCAACTCAAAAATTCATAACTTATTAACTAGCGAGGAAGTAATATTTACGTCATTAATTTCATAGCCGTATTCGAAGACAATTAATTTTCATTTTTACAGCGGCGCAAAATCGTATCATAATCAAATTCAGGAATAAAGAAAAAAGTTCTTGGGTTACCCAATCAACCTAATCAATGAATTATGTGCATGTGTAGTGATTTCAAATTTAAAATAACTTTTGTAAACTTTCCCTTACGTCAAAATAAAATTTTTTTTCAATCTATTCGTTTTTGAAATACTATTTGGGAGTATAATCATTTGATAGATATGATTTAAAACTACAAAACTATGTTTCAAATAACCACTAGAAATAGACAAATATATTTAAGTTCCTATGTTCCTAATATATTTACAATTTTTAACAGTACATAATGGTTGTCTCTTTGAATGACAGGAAATCGGTCACATTTTACAAAGCATGATTAAATAGTGATTTTCCAGGTGCTACTGGAAGGATATAAATCATATTGCAGATAGTAATTTTCTCGCATGTGTGTGTGACACAAACATGCTAGAAAACCCATCAGTTTTCAATTAATTAACCAACGGGGTGAATAATTAATGAGTTCAGAATTTCAACTGCTCCTTGTAACGCCTTTGCGAAATGTTCCGATAGCCTATCAACTCGTTTTCCTTCTTATATTCGATTTTTTTGAAATTGAGAGGATACTATCTGTTTCTTTAGATAACATGTTGCACTTCAGTAGTTGGAATTACCTTTAAACATAATGAAAGATTATACTTTGAGAGTTGACTCGATCAAATAACATCAATGCAAACATTTCTTTTCATTTCAGGAAATCAATCCTTTAATTGAAATTTTATTTAACACAAAAGAATATGAACAAGTTTTAAATATATTGTACTTTAATCATCGCGGAACTTGTCAGATTTGTTTCGAGTTGATTCCTTAAGAATCTATTTTTTCAAAGAAGCCCCCGGAATAGAAATTTTACGAGGAATGATATTTTTGCAAGCGGTTTACAAAAAAGCGTTATGCTGTGTTCTGCATATGCGCCAGGTCGCTGTTGGAAGAAATCGGGAAAGAGTTACTATTTTTCCGTTGTTTTTAAAATAACGATCCTTCTCTTCTTACGGAAATCAGACAAAAAATAATTGCAGAATCGGAAAGATAATTTATTTTGCGGCATAATTTTTTTTTACATAATAATTTTTTTTTCAAAAATGAGTTAATATCGATGCGTTTTTATGAAAATAATTTTTAATCATTCTGTATGGATTTCTTATCATTGTAATGAATCGATACTCTGTGCAAAAACATATCATACTTTGGTCTTTTAGAATCAGTGATTTAAAATATAAAATGCCGAAAGCTTTTTTCTTGCGATTTTTCAAAAAATACTCAAAATTCTAATTAAACATTAAAAAACTCCGTCATTTATAAAAATAATCACACACGAAACCTTTTTACCGAGAATCAAACGTTATTGTCCGTGTTTTGCCCAAAGATTGGAAAGGTTGTTTAAAAATTACGGATTTTAAAAAGTTTGTGTTTTTCATCTAAAATACCCTTTTTACAAGAATTCATTTTCGCAGTATTTCTTTTTGCCTTTTCTGTTTAAAAATAACCGTTGTTTGTTATTAATGTGTGAAATTTCGAAAGAAAAACTGAAAAACTAAACCCTCAAAAAAAAATTTAAACTTTAAGAAAAAATCGTTGATTACGTTTACTGTCGTTTCGCTCACTGGCATCGTTGGCATCGAGAACCAGTTTTCGAGCCAAGCGAGTTTTGACAGCTTGCATTATTTTATAAGTAAGTTTATAATAATATAAATAATTATTTACAATATAGATACAATATATATTTTAATTTTTTATAACTGAAGTAAATACAATCGTTGTAAGATTAATAAAAACAGTTATTTTTTCCTATAAGCTAGTTGCTTCTATTTATTCGGTTACTTATTAAATATCATATTCATGCATATTTTTAATAAAAGTCTATTTTTCTTTGTTACATTTTCAACAAACAAAAATTCATTTATCTTCAGTTTTTTCTAAAGTTATTAAATTATGACACCAATACTAATTATGAATACCATTCAAAAATTTTGTAATTGAGTCGCTAACATTTTACTTTTAACATGGTCCTATGTAAAACAATTCTTTGATGACGAAATGAGTATGACCGTGGTAGCTTAGTGGTCAAGTTAAGGGACCTGTGGCCAGCTTGTCAAGAGTTAGAGCGTGGTACCGCTGAAGACTCACAGTGTTGAAGGGGCCGATGCATGTCAAATCTGTAGAGAGCTCAAATGTCCTTCTATGGTGTGGTGTGGTAGTTAAGAAAGGAGGCTGCCAATTAAGATGTTGTCCTCGTCACTTGACCATGGTTCAAAATGACGAGGTCCGTCACCAAACACCCACGCGTAGCTGAATAGTGTGACGTTAATATTCACTCACCCGAAATGAGTATTGAGGAATGGTTAGCCAAATTCTTTCCGTCAGTTTTTTTAAAAATATTTTATGTTTTAACTAAGAAAAAACTTGAAAATTTTATTAAAATTTTTAAAAAATCCTTTAATTTTCTATTTTTGAAGAGTTCAGGGCTCTGAGGAAAAATTTAATTTGAATTTAAGTTATAATTATATAATAAAACTTGGATTTTGTTATTTATCTATACTAATATATAAAAGAAAGAGTTTGTGTGTGTTGGTGTGTTTTAGCTATTCCGGTTAAATTAAGCAACCCAGAAGTATAGAACCTGGCACGTAGAAGCTTTAGGTCGTTATGCTATTAACCTCGAAGAGTTTTATTCGAAATTTGCTTTAGATTTTTTTTTAATTCAATTTTTATGTGATTTTTCAGCTAAATGGAGATATGACGTCATCAGCTCTGTCAAGTCTTAACTTTGTGAAAATTAATATTTTGAGCAGTTTTGGAGGGGATTTTAGCACATTTTATTGTAAATATATTTATTTATGGTTGTATTTATTCGTTTTTTCAACTCTTTGGGGAAGAGTTACATTTGTTTTTCGAAAAAATCGTTGTCAAAAAATGTTTTTTCTAAATTTCATTTTTCCGATTGGCCACACTACTTTGATAACAGTAGATTTTCAATGTTTTAAAATGTGAATCGTATTTGATTCATAACGTATTTATCTTTTTCCGTACTTTAAAAAAAGAGGGGACAATATGTACCGTTAAAGTGCACAGATATTCAAGGCGATGTGGTTTCGGTCTTCGCTTAACTTTTGGCGCCGAAAATTTTGTGACGGGATATCAACATCAGATGGATTGTTAGCCCGCCAACGTTAGTGGACAATACTAAAGTTTCACTATCGTATTAAATTCATGTATCTGTGTATAATTTTTGTTTATAATTTTTTCTTATCAACTTTTGTGATTTGTAATAATGCACGCTGATTGCGCAATGGAAAAAGTACCCATTTGCAATGCCTAAGGTTATTAAAGCTACTATTTTTATTGTTGTGGCCACTTTTAAAGATATTTACTTCCCATAAAATATTCTATTTCATTTTATGCTCCTGATTAATCTTAGCTGTACTATAAGCCTGATTACGTCTTTAAACCTTTATGCTGTTTCTGTAAAATTTTTGCTTCCCCTATGTTTATTAATTTTATGTTATTCTTAGAGTCAACAATGCAAAAACATATGTGCATATTTTGGTACTAAACAGTTGTAAAGACCTTGGGTTTGCACGGTTGTTTTTCCTTATTCTCGCTAACCTGAATGTTGGTGTTATTATCAATCTACGGTTGTGCTTGGGCTACAATTCATGTGATTTTGATATCACGACAACAGAAGGTAGTCGCGGCCAAAGTAAATAAAGCTGCAAACTAAATCATCGCCTGAATATCAGTACACTTCAGCGGCACGTCTTGGCTACTTTTAGTGTCACTACAGCCAAATTGGTGACATGCGAATCACTCCTTGATATCAAAACAAAGATTTTTACATATTTTATATGAAAAAGAAAGATCAGTTAGATTTTGGTGGGAAATAGCACGGCTTGCATGGTGCTATTTTTGACTGCGATGATGTTAATACATAAAAATACAAATTTTTATTTATATATAAGATTTTCTGACATGTTCTTTTTTTTCTGAGCTGTTTATGGTAGTTCATCAAAATCAGACTTTTGCTTATCTATTTAAGGTTGATTTTCGGTTTGAATTAATGTTAAAATTTTTACTATATGCTAAGTTACTTCATATATATTTACGTTTATTTTATTCATGTTTAAATTTTTTATTCTTAAGATTTTCTGCAAAATTAAGGCTTAATTTTCTTTTGTTTTTGATAACCTTTTAATTTTAACTAATGCTATATTTTCTACTTTAGTGTCACACAGTTTTATATTTGTTTATTTTCTTAACTGTAATTTTCTTGCTCATTATAGTTTTAATTAATCTTTTTATACTGAGAATCAAAAATTAGTTTTTAAGCCAAAAAATGATTTGTGAAGCATTTTGTAAACAGAAGCTTAGATAATGAGGTACTTATGTATTAGCATCGCCACATCAAAATTGGTGCCACGTGAATCCCATCTTGAGACCAAAACACCGAAGATTCTAAATTTTTTTATAAAAAACCAATTAATTAGCATGACTATTTGGTTGGAAAAAAGCAGTTCCTACGACATTTCCTTTCTATGAGAAGGGAAAAGGGGTACATATGCATTATTGCTACACATTAAGCAACCTGGCTGCCAATTCAGGACATATAGGAATTATGAGTTGCCAACATGGTGAGTTATTAATTGAGTTGGCGATTTTTGCAATAATACGTAAGTAACAAAAAAGATTATTGCTTTTTTCCTTTTTCGGCAAATTCCATGTTTCGTCGATGCAGCAAAATTGTATCAAAATCTAGCATATAACAAAAAGAAAAGATACTGATGTATTATTACAACAATTGCCAACTTAATTAATAACTTGCCAAATTGGCAACCTTAATTTCATGTGTTGTATGCGCTTAATTGGCAACCATATGCTTCATTTCATGTAATGTCGCCAATAGGTTGCGATAATATGTAAGTATACCATTTAAAATGACACTCCATTCAAACTAATTGGGATTATCAGAGTGCCAATATCATGATTTAAGTTAGAATTTATGATATTTATAATATTAGTGTCATCACAGCCAAATTAGCGCCACGCTAATCGCTCATTGATGTCAAAACAACTAAAATTCTTAGGTGTTTCTATATGAAAAAGAATCAGTCAGATTTTGATGGGATATAGCGTGATTTGCTTAGTGCCGGTTTGGTTGTGCTGCTGCTAATACGTAAGAATATGAAGGCTAATACGAATTTTTATTTACGTATGAGATTTTCTGACATGTTTTCGTTTTGTTCTGAGCTGTTTGTGGTAGTTTAGTCAAAATTAGACCTTTATTTTTGTATTTAAGGTTGCTTCTTGGTTTGAAATGTCATAATTTCTACTATACGTAAGGTTACTTCATATATATTTATGTTTATTTTCTTTCTGTTTCAACTTTTCATGTTTACGGCATTCTGGGAGTGTTTTGTTTGTTCAGAGCTCTGGTTATGGTAATTTTAACAAAATTAGGGCTTAATTTTTCTGTTTTACATATTTTTATTTAAATTGTTATAATTTGTATGTTAGTGACACACAGTTTTATATTTGTTTATTTTCTAAACTTTAAATTCCTTGCTTTTTTTTTATAACTGATAAGTACTCATCTTTTGATCTCATGGAAAGATAGTTAACTTTATTCATCAAGAAGATCTTCACGGAAACTATTGATGTGATTGAATGCATAACTAAGTAATTTTCTTTTGCACTTTAAAATTCTGAGTTGGTGCAATTTTTTGTTATGTTGCATCATGGTTTATTTTTTTTTTCTGACCATCTGTTCTTCATATAGATTTTTGAAGATTTTATACATATGCATTGAATATATTTGTTACATATGCATACATTTCTATAACTTTTTTTTTGGTTGAAAGAAAAGGTTATTGTTTTTCTTCTTTTATCAGCAAATACCATGTTTTCATCATTACAGGAAAACGCATCAGATGCTGATCAATGTTGATCAAATTTTTTGTCAAATCGCATCGTGGCTTAATTTTGCTTCCATCAATCTTCAAATATATAAATTTATTTATACCATTTGTGATCAAAAAATGTTTGTGAAAAAAAGATGCAGCTTGATACAATTTTCTGATATTTTCTTAGGATTTTTTTAAAATCCATTGCTGATGCGATTTTACTTCTCATGGCATCACGATTTAACTTTGCTTCCGATTTGTTCCTCATTTAGTTTTATGAAGATCATATAATTTATACAAATCATCCTGTCCATATATGATATATTTCAATGATCACACTAATTATTTATTATTGTATTTTCTCATTTGTTCTTTTCGACTGAATAACAAATATTTTTAATCAAAATATTGCAAAAAATTGTTTAAAAATTAACTTTTTATCAACAAGGTTTATTATTTCTCTCATTAAGCTCATAATTGTTTTTTTTAAATCTGTTTTTGATGGGTTTTTTTTTTTAAATTTTGGTTTTTACTAATTTAACTTTTTCACTATTGTATTACATCTAAATTTTATATTAAATGTAATGTAGATGTTGGATAGTATTACATGCATTCCTCATGTAATTTAATGCTGCAGTGAATCTCTCAATTTAATAGTTTATTACAATATAGGCCTATTTTAGGTGTGTTTTTAAATTTTAGTTTGTACTAATTTAATTTTTTTTCCAATTGAAGGCTTCCTAATATTTTATTTATGATAGTATTTTAGTGAAATGGTTTATCATAATTAATTTTTTCTTCTGATTTATATATTCCATGTTATTTTACACATAGTTCCCATAGCAGAAATATGCTACTATTATTACTTTTCTGTTATAATATTTATTTATATTTTCATTCCTTTTTACCCTTTTAGGATGTTAATTTTCTCTCTTACATTCAAATATGTTTTTATGAAATCATTATTTATTGTTAAGCAAAATTTAAATGTGAACACTCATAAAAAAATGACTTAACTTTCGGATACACTGCCATGTAATGGCTCAATCCTCTTTAAAATATATCATGTTTGCAGAAAAAAGCTGAATTTTATTTTTTTTTTTAAATTTAACCCGGTCGAAGAACGGGTACTTTAGCTAGTAATATATATCAATGACCAATAATTTTTTAAAAGAACAATTATTTTCCAATAATTGATTCATAAAATATAACCCATGATTATCAATATGTTATTTATCGGACCCAACTTTATTTATACATTGTATTCGTGTCGTATTATGATGTTAAAAAAATCAATTCCACACTCTAATATCCAATAACAATGGGAATAATTTAGATTCCACAGTACATCAGTGATTAGAGCTTGTAAAAAAATTATTACATAATCACCGTTCGCCACTAATGAGTGTGGCTGGTCATGGTGATTTCGTTTAAATATATGATGGGCTACTCTCGCATTGATAATCATATCAATAAACAGCACACAGTAAAATTTCAAAAATATTTTCGATAGAGGGAATTAGGGTTAGTTGCGTTTGCGATCCATTGGCAGAAGCACTAGATTTGTCTGTATAAAAATAATTTGAACTAAATCATGTCCATTAAAAGAGTTGCAATGTATTTGTACTTTTGAAACTTTTATGGGGTCGAATCATCACCAGAGTGCGCTGTGATTGTTTACCGATTGTAACGTGATTATCAAGTAAACAATAACAGCAAATCGTATTGCACTTGTGATTGTGTGCTAACGGTCGATTTTGCTGACATTCTAATTTTATTTTCTTTAAATTTTTTTAGTACTCTAAATATTCTTAATATATTTTCTATTCGTTAGCTTTTCGTATAGTTATTAAATATATACACAATTTAGTACTTACGTATTATCGACACCTATTGGCGACGTTATATGAAACGAAGCACATGTTTGCCAATTCATCGCGTATGGCACATATGAAATCTTACAAGGGAAAGGCACGACTAAGGAAATTAATATCGGGATCAGACTTTGTGCAATAGTAGTACTCCTTTAGGATGTTCAACCCTCAATGTAAGTACGCCAAATGGGCAGTCAATTTGGAGAAAATAACCTTTGAAATTCATGCTAAACTTTTATACAACTAAGTTTGAATTTCTACCAGTGGCGCAGCAGCTGTAAGCCTGTGGTATGGTAAAGTATATATATATATATAACTGTGTTTACCATGCCACAGGCTTCCGTTCCAATTACGCGATCAGTATTTTTGTTTTAAATTCATTTAATTATTTTTACAATTAAATACATTTATTTAAAAAAGACATTAAATACTTTATAAGATTATGAAATAATTAAAATAATAATATATAATTTAAATATATATTATTTTTATTATATTAATTATAAAATAATTTTTTTATAAATAATTATTATAATATATTTTATGTATTATTATGATATTGTATATAATGTTTTGTTTATGTAATATATTGTACTTCATATTATAAAAAAATATTTGCAGCTAATTTTTGTATAAAATATTATTGAATATTTCTATTATAATATATTTTTATAAATATTATTCATTAATAATTATATTTATAAAATATATAAATATTTATATTTTATAAATATAATTATTAATAAATATATAAATTATAAAATATATAAATATTTATATGGGGGGCTGGGTGAGAAAAAACGTGCAATGCAATTTCCTGTACCTATGGTTTGATTTGAGCCAACTAACCCTGTCAACTATTGTTATTTGTGTATGATGCCCCCATGGACATGGGTTGGTCTAGGAAGAAGAAAGGCCGTTTGCAGTATCCATGCATTCCATCAGCCATTCAACAGGTTCCTCACTCAGCTGATATGCCAATTCCTGACCCACCTAAAAAGTATGAGTCTGTAAAGGATTATGTTGAAGAAGAAGAATTCATTAGACTTGGGATATCCCATAACCCAGATTTCGAGGCAGAAGATTTGAATGAACCCCACAGACTAAATTAAGCAAAATTAAGTGACCTTGAAAGATATCTTGACTTGCCAAAGCAGAAAGCAGACATACTGGTATCCAGACTGCAGCAATGGAATATATTCCTACCAGGCATCAGATTACAGAGTAAAGGAGTCGTGAAAAAAATCTCCTTTATTTCTTTGAGAAGAAAGAACATGTGGTTGCATGTATTGATGTCAATGGCTTGATGAATTTCATGAACATCACTTATGATCCAAATAACTGGAGGTTATTTATAGACTCTTTCAATCTTAGTTTGAAAGTAGTATTACTACACAACGGCAACCTTCTTCTTTCCATTCCCATCGGACATTCCGTTCACGTAAAGGAAACGTATGAAAGTGTGATTAAAATTTCTACAGTTAATAATATCCGAGGATCATAAATGGCAGATCAGTGGTAACTTGAAAGTCATTGCTTTACTTATGGGAATGCAGCTGTGCTATACCAAATACTGCTGTTTCCTGTGTTTGTGGGACTTTAGAAATCGAAAATCGCACTACATACAAGACAAATGGCCGTATAGAAATCTGAAATTGGGTGAGAGAAATGTTCCAAATGATCTTCTAGTAAACCTAAATGACATTCTGCTTCCACCCCTGTATATTAAGATGAGATTAATGAAGAAATTTGTGAAATCCATGAACACGGATGGAAAGGCTTTCCAATACCTTGTCGTGAATTATACCCTTCCCTAAGATTATCATCTCCCCGTCTACCATTTAATGTTTCTGGACGTGTAGGCGGATTAGAGAAATCAAGATACATATTTGCAAATCACTATATTTATTGATGCTTATTAATCACAGGAAGGTTACAACCTCACGATTCAAATTTAAGAGAAATAAAACACATTGGAGTATGAGAAGGAGTTACTACTAGCGGAACTACGGAATCGCGACTGAATCCACGAAAGATCAAACACGTACAATTACAGCTAATACACGTACGTGTATTCACAAATTTCTAAATCACTAACCTTATCCTTGTAACATCGGCGGTTCCGTCGTGGTGATGAATTCTTTACTGGTTGAATAGGATAGTAGACAAGGATCCCCACACGGAAAAAAGAATCTTTTCTAATTTGAATCTACTGCTCTCCGGCGTAGCTTGTCACGTACTGCCATCCAATACTGTCAACAACTGCGTGTTGATCTACCGATGCTTCAATTCATTTGACTTCACCTTTCTAACTCTTCACTTTACTTTTTTTGTTAACTCGCTAAACCCGAACTTATATAATATATCTCATTTGCATAAATCACGCTTTGCTCCCGGTGGAGATCGGTTGAAATAAATAAAACTTTAAAGAAATATTGAGGAGGTTAGTGGAAACCGTATAGATCCGTCAGAACCTTAGATCGAAATTCTCAAGATTGAGTAATGCAAAGATTACGGAGGGGATCTTCGTGGGCCCTCAAATACGCAAAATCATGACGGACCCCGCTTTGGATAAAATTCTGGAAGGGAAAGAGAAAGCAGCCTGGGAAGCCTTTAAAAGTGTGGTACGAGGATTTCTAGACAGCAAAAAAGATGAGAACTATCATTAGTCGGTGAAAGAACTCCTACAAAAGTTCCATGATCTAGGATGCAATACGTCTTTAAAGACCCATTTCCTTACATTCCCATCTTGATTCCCCCCCCCTAAGAATGTGGAGCTGTAAGCAAGTGGGGGTTAAAGGTTCCATGAAGATATCGCAGCAATATAATGTATATATATATATATATATATATATATATATCAGGGTCGTTGGTATGAGTCAATACTCGCTGACTACTGCTGGACAGTTATAAGGGATACTCGGTCTTCGATATACAAGGGGCAATCCAAAAATAAATGTTCACAGGAAATAAACTGAAAAATACTGCTGACTTCTTATATAACACTGTTTTTTGAAAGATGACTGATTGTATTGTATTTATTAGTTAGTAATAATTTTTTTGTTTTTTAAATTTACCCATAAATTGATGGATGGGCTGTGGTGTATATTAAAAACAAGAGCTAATGAATAAATTTAATTTGCATATTCGTTTTTTCAACCCAAAATTAGTAAGAATAGGTTATTTAAAACTAGGAAACAGAAAAAAGTGGTGGTTTTTTTAAAATTTTGCCTAGAGTAATCAGTCGAATTAAACCTGAATGAAACACGTGGGAAGTTGTTGAGAGTATTGTCATGTGATTATGACGTCAGGTGAATCGACTCCATTCTAGTCACACATCCACTAATTGTGGAACTGGAAATTGTGAGAGAATTAGATTCATAATGTCTATTTTCCTTTGAGGACTTGCCACGTAGAGGGGCTAATTTAAGTTTAGTCTGTCTAGGCTCAAAGTTTTCACGTTCAGGGGGGGGGGTGGAGAAAGAGGTGTCAACTCAAGTATCGTCCTCGTCATCTGACTGGGGTCAAAATTTAAGAAGTCCATTGCCAATACCCCTCCTGAGTTCTTCTCGTTTTTGAATACAATTCTATAATTAGTTAAAAAGTTAATTCTTAAGTTTTTTTTCCTTTTTTTTTTGTCTTTTATTTTTAACTGTATTTATATCCAATGTACAGATCAATCTATTGTTACTGTTCCCTGATATGCACGATTGGCTCCCTAAATATTTTTCTGTATATGATGTTTTATTTGTGTCTATTTCCTTTGTAAGGGATTCTTATATACTTTCCTTGTGCTCCTTCAAAAAACTTTTTACTTAGTATGTATGCATTGAAAATAATATTTATTTGCATCAATAAATTCATTTCCCCCTTTCTCCAGAGTTTTTATTTTCTGGACTTCTTCAGTCAGTGATTCAAAATCTATATTTGTGCAAGTTCTTCTGAGTAAGTTCATGCAAGTTGCTTTTTATCTATGTGCTGATTACTTTTTAATATTATATTTTGTTATTGTGCTTCTAATTATTATTATTTATACTATCAGGCAATACCAGCACCTTATGCTGCATTTAATTTACTTTGTTAAATACTGTTTTGCGACTCTTGTGGTAGTGGGGTTCCTCGGAACTCACTGGATGATTGCCAGTAATCCTCATTTTGCTTTAATTTTAAAGTCTGGTGGACAGTTTGGATAGGCCCTGAAATTATAACTTGACTCGTATATGCCTGCCCTCCGAACCTTTCTGTATTAATCAGTCAACTGCCCATGTCCCTCACATAAATACTTTGAAACATATAAGAAGAAACATGCCGAATCGACCATAACATACATTTAATAGGGTATCGTAGAATGATATTTACGATCCCATCCTTCAATCGGCGTTTTACGTGACATAAATAGAACATTAGATGAAAAGAGCGAAACATAAAAAACTATTACGAGCAGCGAATAACGGAGTGAAAGACTAAAATGTTTTACAGTATTCTATATCTCGAAGTACCTCTTGTGTGTATTTATTTAACGGCATCTAGAGTATATTTTAAATTCCCTTATTCGCTGCACTTTTGGAATTGTAGAAAAGAAGCGGAGATTCGAAAAATGTAGAAGCGATTCTAATTTCAAATATTACAGCTATAAAAAAATTATGCAATCATAGATCTTTAAGACTACTTTCATACATTTTTCTATTTGAGCTTATCAAGTAGAAAAATGTATGAATCATATCTTAGAATTACACTGATGGAGTGAAAGAGTTATCTTATATTTTTACACATTCCGCTGTTGATACTGCCTTTTAAGCTCTATAAATAGTTATTATCTTATTTGCAAATACTTCACTAAAAAAACGTCAAAATGTCAAACATTCCCGTCTTAATGAATGTTAGATTATAAGAAAAAAGAAAAGAAACCTTTTAAAACCTTATATTTTTCATCATTCTTTAATGCAATCCTTTTAAAAACATCTTCCCTATTTAAACTGATGAAAACTGAAAAATACTAAAGAGTTTTTTTGTTAAAAAAGTATCCCAAGTATTGCATATACGAAAAATGTTTCACGAGAATTTATATTAAGACATATAAGTGATTTTTCCGAAATTACTTTTAAGCTTTTTTATACGTTTACTTGTTAAATTTTGCCTCTGATTTTCAAGAACTGACGTCCTATTTACTTAAACAATTCTGACAGCATTTTTTCAATAAACATAATCCGTTCTCATACACATTACCCCTTATTCTTAAAAATCTACATTTCCTCAAGTCAGTTCTTATATGTTGTTCACTTTAGATATTTTGTTTGTTTCAAATAAGTTGCATTTGGGCAGCTAAAAGCCATTTGCAGACACAGTAAGTCCCCGAGAGTGGAAGCCATTTCATTGGTGGCACCATTTAGTGGCGGCTTCCGCTACCAAATCGTGACGATTGAATTTTATTAAATTCAAACACTCGTCGGATGCTAAATATTGCCGATTAATTTTGCCGAAAGTACCAGAGCCAAATTGTTGCTCAAGGGATCTTTTACATGCCACATAATCATATGACATGCGTGCCTACGATTTTCTCATCCAGAAAATCTATCGACTCCAGCCGGTACTGAACCGTCAACCTTAGGCTTACGAGGAGGCACGCTACCTCACAGCCAGCGAGCCATCTTCATCTTGGATATTGATTTATTTAAATTAAAATTTATGGTATTAGCTTCTATTACAAGATCATGATTTAAATTTGGGGATGATTTTCATCCTAAGTGGTAGATAAATGGGGTGATTTAAATTTTTTTTAAATGTTTCATTTTGTAAAATATAATAAAAAATGTTTCTTTTGAGTATGGTAAATAATGTTTGGTTAAATACTTAACCAAAGATTCTGAAGAATTACAAATTATTAATTTTCCGTTTAAAGTTTATTATTTTTTTTAAATGTGAGAATACCTAACTTTAAAAATTTATGAAACCTAAATTTCTCAAAGGATCAATAGGGCAACAGAAATCCTTATTTCTATTGCCCTATCATACTGTAGAATAACCTCATTAGATGAACACTCTAAGACAACACTTGTTATTTTTGAAGCACGGGGGGGGGGAGAAGAACGGCCAGATGGGTTATTGTATTCTTCAAAGGGGACCCGTATTCTTTTCACACACCCGGGGCAAAACAGATCTTGAGCCGACTCTGGAAACTGCTTTAATAATATCATATATTTTCCTTCTCTGACAACCAGATGGTTTTTTCTTCACAACGATTTTTTGAAGAGACACACTTGTTCGGCGGTCATCCATTATTTCATTCTTTCTCAGATGCTTGTCACGATATACTTGAATGGAAGGAGTGTTGGCGTGTTGTGAGGAAGAAATACCCGAGAGGGTTATTCGTAGTGTCAAAGTGAGAGGTCAATTAATAGACCCTCCATATGGTTTATGAGGTACGACGACTTAAAAGATCTCAGCCACTACAGCTTTTCTTCTCAGGAGCCATTGGAATTGGGACAAAGGCAGAGAATGCCAAGTGCAAACCCACGACGCTCGCCAATTAGAAATCATTGGGGTCGTGAAAGAGACCCACTCAGGGGGTTTACAGAGTGGTTTCGGAAGATCAAAAGAAGAAGTAACTGCGAGAACTCCTTTAAGATGAAGTGACGGAGTCTGTGGGGCAGCCGCACTAGTGATTGATCTAGGGTAGTACAAATGAAAAAGGTTGTGGAGACAGCCGCACCAGGGAGACGATCCTCTGAAGGTTATCCTTTTTTTTAAAAAAAAAATTAATTTGCATAAATAAAATGCATTTTGGCCAAAACGGTGTGATCTCTTTCGCTCCCCAGAAATGAAGTCACGATTTTACAATACTAATTGCCATTATAGTCGCAACCTGTGTTCTGAGTGGGTGCCATTAAGGGCTCACTTCACACATTGGAAGTTACACGCTAAATTTATCGAGGCTCAAAATCTTTGTGTAGGTGTGTTATGGAGTGAAGGGTGTCGTCTTTATTACTTGACCGAGGTTAAATTACCAATAACCCTCGTGATGTTTCAAAAGGCAGTGTTAGTAAAAAATTAATCAGCCTTCACCGAGACTGTCTTACAAAAGAAAAAAAATATATTTCGTTATATTATTGCATTAAATAGATCAGCTCTGTTTTTGATAGTTTAAATAGCACCTAATTCTATTTTTTGACATTCTTTTTATATTCTGATTCATTGATAATTTGCAAGGGATATTAAATGTTGTAAACGTATTATTTCTAGGATGTAATTTTATTTTCTTCAGAAATCCACTTAAATTTATGCATTTTGCTTGAATATAGGTTACAAAGTATCCGATACTGTAAGAAAAGAAATATTTGATCTTGAAATGTATACAGATGAAGAAAAGCTTTTAATGATGGGAAACCTAGCTGCTCTTTTTGGTAAGTATATTTTATTTGAATTTTTTAAGCAACTCTTCGACTCTGATTATTGTGATCAAAAACTATAAATTTTTTATTTTTCAATTTTATTCAATGTTGCCATTAAAATATGCACACACAGTAGATATTAACTTTAACAAATATTTTTACGACTGATATAAACATGTAGCAGCACTCGAGGGGGATTTATTTCATTTTTCATCTGAAAATAATTATTTTAATCAGAAGAATTTTCGTTTCGTCAATTCTCTCAAATGCTGAATGCAGTTGAAATCCTTTAGGGATGTTTCCTAAATGTTCCCTTATGAAAATTAATAAATAGATATTCTGCTTCCCACCCATTTGAAATGCTTAAGGAGACTACTGTTTATTAAAAGCAGCAATATTTGGTTGGCGTTCAAAACTCATGTAATGTTATCTTTTCGATCGTTTACGTGAAACAATTAACCGAAAATGACCCAAGCTGTGGGGTGCAAACTTAAGTGTTTGGCATCACATATTCTCAACACCATTATTTGTCACTTTTTTACAAAGCGTTTGTAAATGCTACTGTAAAAACACCCTATTCACCTGATATGGCACCACGCGAATTTTTCTTATTTCCACGTTTGATACTGCATCATCGTAATCACTATTTTGAGTCGATTGATGCTATAAAAAATCACTAATACCTTTAATGGATTTCAAAAAAATGATTTTTAGACAGGATATAAGGACAATTTACGCAGAAGTGTATTGTAATCGAACAGGATTGCCTTGAAGGAAATTATGTATTATTGTTGACAAATAAATTGAAACTCTTTGTTTTATGACAGAAATATGGAAATTTTTTGATCGCAATTAGATAGTTAAATGTTGCTGAACAATAGATTCAATATGAGGATCGATTATACATATTATTTAAGAACAAAAATAGTGATTTCCTGCTGTTTTAAATTATATAGTGTGGGGTATAAGAAAATATAGGGGACGGTTAGAATAGGGGTTTCAAAGTGTCTCATGTGTCTTTTTTGCAATCTTACCGTTGGTTCACACTTTTTAAGTTAGTTATCGAGTTACTCTTAAATACTAATTAAATAAAAAAATCAGCAATCAAATTACATAATATTTATTCCAGTAAAAAGTACAAACAAAAATTTTTGTCAAGGAAAAGAAAAGAGAAATAGAAAGAAAGAGAGAAAGCCACGTTTCTTTTAAAAAACAAAAGCAAGTAGTGTAAAAAATTCTTACGTCAATTCCTACTTAGATAAACAAAGAAAAATATTGTTTTGTTTAATTTTTATTAAGTAATTACAATTATAATATAGATATGTACGAGGGGTGATCAGAAAAAGGTTGCAAGCCGAATAAAGAAATATTTATTAACAATAGACAGAAAATACAAAAGGGAATTAAGAGGCATACGTGCTTATCTCATTATCGACATAATCAGCAAGTCTATTTAGGAATTTATCAAAACGCAGAACCAACTTGCTTAACCCGTCTTGGTAGAAATCAGGTTCCTATTCATTGAGCCAGGTCACCAGCTTGCTTCTTCACCATAATCTTCCACGATTTGACTGAATGCCAGATGTGGACCCATTCTTTCCTCATAAAAATCAAATCACGGCTTGCACTTCCAAACGAGACCAATTTCCTAAAAGATCTTGCCATTTCAACCTTCTGAATCGTCTGGAAACTTCCACTACCTACCCGCAAACCAGCTATATGACAAGTAGCGCCATTTGTCTCCACCCTGGGGAAACAAAATTTCTCCTTAATATGCAGTTTCCAAATGCTGCGGCATTTCACCTTTTGTTCTGATCATCCCTCGTATATATACACATATGAAAGAATCCCAATATTAAAAATATATTGTTCCTTGATATATAGATTTTCCTTGTAATTTTCCATTTTCCTTTCTATATAGGGTGTTGGGCTATTGTTTTGTTTGTTACAATTTATTAATTAATTAAATTAAATTATTCCAATAAAATAGTGTAATAAAAAGAAATCACATTCTCAGAAATTAGTCCATTCCAGGTGGGATTCGAACCGATGACCTTTGGATTAGAAGTCCAACGTGCTAGCCATTGCGCTACAGAGACATAACGAGCGATTTTCCTTTTTATGTATGGTGTTGGTCGATTACTTTTGTTTGTTACTATTTATTCATTAATTAAATTAAATTAATTAATTAATATTTAAAAAACTGTATGAACATCAAATGCCATTCACTACAAGTTTTTAAAAATTTATTTGAACTTGTGTGGATCAATAAAAAGTAATTTTATTAACAATTGAAAATTTGAACAATGTATATACAAGGGGTGATCAAATGAAAAGATACGAAACGACATAAAAATGAAACAGTTAAATATTTGCATATTCCGCCAAGAGAGAATGTAGCGAGACATCTCGGGATGCCATTGGAGACTCTGACTGGGATCGGATCATGCGCGGGTGCACGCATGCGCAGGAGAGAGCAAAGGCTCTTATAAAAAGCGGCGTCCAAATGATGCGAGCACAGAATTACTCGAGCACAGAAAAAGCATTAACTCCGATGTGTACTGTGAGACACTCCGACGCCTACGCAGGTCCATCAAGAACAAAAGACCGGGGCTGCTCACGGAGGGTGTGGTTCTGCTCCATGATAACGCGCGTCCACACGTCTCCAGAGTCACACAAATGGAACTGGACAAGTTCCAATGGGAGACGTTGGACCCTCCGTCCTACAGTCCGGACATGTCACCCTGCGATTTCCATGTGTTTGGTCCACTGAAGAAACACCTGAAAGGAAAGCGCTTCAACTTGGACGACGTACTCAAGGACACTGTGAAGGACTGGGTCTCGTCACAGCCACAAGAATTCTGGGAACAAGGAATCCAGCGGCTTGTTCATCAGTGGGATCGTTGTGCTCAGGCCTATGGTGTATATTTTGAATAAAGTCTATATTTGTACCCACCGTGTCGTTTCGTACCTTTTCATTTGATCACCCCTTGTATATATATAGGGAGAGTGTGAATTACTGATAGGAATTAAACAAAAAATAAAATAGAAGAGAGCACGTATGAAATACTGATTTATTTTGTTACGTTATTATCAATAGATCGTTCATTTCCAGAGTTGACATAGTTACTTTTCAGCTTATAACTAATGCAAATTAAGAAAATTTTTATAAATCTTAAGAAATCTGGATTAATCTTAAATTTCAAATCTAATACCTTTTAAATCACTGGGAAAAAATAGAAAAAATTCAATACAAGAACCTTGATGAGCGTTTTAAAAGGACATTATTAGGACATTTTCCTTGCCGGTCGAATTAAACGTATAATAAATTTGACATAACTAAATAATTCTGGTATTTTCTAAATTTTGTGTAAAGTTTCTTTCTAGCAAAAAATGAAACTTATTAGTAATCAAGTTTGTAACTGAAGGGATTATTTTCAACTCATGAAATTATTTCAAAATAACCTTTTCCCGAAGTGAAGTGTGAATAATTTTCCATTGCAATTAACTTGTTTTACCTACGATAGAGGATGTATCACATTATTTTGTTATTTACTTTCCTTTGGATAATTCATTATTTCTATCACTAATATTTGTAAGAAAAAACAGCTGAAGTGTGCTTTTGAGTTTTTGAAGTATCCCCCCCCCTCAAGTCCCGATAGACTCTCTTCAGGAGTGTCATTCCCAATAGCATTCAAGTTTTCCTGGATATCTCTTGAGATACCAAATCTCTTCACCCAAACACGATGTTCTCGACAAGAAAAAATTAATCCACCTGGGAGATCTCGAATCTATCTTCCGTCTTGAGAACAAGTGGTCTGAAATAGGGAGGATTGTCATCCAGTGTAGAAGTCATCTTTTTTGAGTCTTTATTTTAATATTATCGGAATTTTTTTTTTTACGCTTTATGTTCCTTTTTAAAAAAAATGAAGCTCTTAATGACAACATTTTACTTGATTTTTTTTTACAATTATGTTTTACATTGACAGTTTTTTATTAAATCGGTTCGTCTCATGTGACTAAAAAAATTATGAGAGTTTTCGAAACAATAAGTTACACAGTAAGATGTTTGGCATTCGTATGGATGATTAATAGTCTGTTTCCCTAATTCCAATTTCTTGGTACAATAACATTTGTTTCAGACAGAAAGGATGATTCCTTATAAACAATCATTTTTCTATTGTTTCTTATGCCACCTGACCGACCGTAACATCAGATCAAGGCCCACAAAATTCATCGTGGCAAAGGGCTAGTAGTACCCCTGTCATTAATCGTAGTTTTGAGCACCATGCAGGGGACAGTACGATTTGGCTCTGTTCCACATCACTTATCTTCTACTTCCACCACCCTCACAAGAGGACTTGTGGCTCGACGTCTATTTAGAGTACTCTCATTGCCACACACAAAGGCACTACACATTTACAAACATCCATGTCTTCTCCAGGATTTGAACCCAGGTCCTTCTAGCTGAGCGACACTAACCACTATACCGGATGGGCAGTACAATCATCTTTATTAATATAAATATATCCCCCTATTACTTGAGATATATTGTTAGAAGTGTGAGATAGAAACATCTTTCTGTGCGTAAAAAACCTTCAATCATTTTATATCCAGAGCTTAAACATTCTACGTAAAGTTATCTAGTTTCAAGAACAAACTTCTATCGAAAAAGTAAAGGATGCTTTTCATTTCAGTTACAGTTTAGTTGTATAAATTTTGGGTAATTAATATAGGATCGTTTGGAAAAGTAAAATGTGTGGTTAGAATAAAATAAGTATTAAAATGAATATACAAAAACAAAAGAAAATGCATAACAAAAGATAAAATATTTTACTTCTTTTTCTCAAAATATAATATATACTTACGAAACATTACAAAATTTTATTTTAATCCAGTGTGATTTACAATAATTACTTGAAAACTAAATTCATTATTGGTGAAAGCAAACATTTTAGAGGAGGTCAGATATAATTGATTAGAACCGATATCAATAACTCATTGGTGGCTAGTAAATAAAGAGTTGTATAGTGATAAGATTTTTTGAATTTTTCAATTCTCTCAATAATTGTCTTGTCAATACCAAGACAGTTTTTATCCAAAATGGGATTATATGTTACTCCTTTGGCTAATTTTTACAAAAGAAAGAAGGAATTGGACTCTAAGATTCACATGTGCTAAAAGTTTTTAATAAATGTGAAATTTAAGGGTTTTAACGTGCATTTCTTTGCATTTTTAGTTTCCTTAACACATTTCTTAAGTTTTCATTCCAAATGTTTCCCTCGCGGAATTTATCTTTTGAACACGTCAAGTGCAGGATTTACAACAGAGGCGGGCAAACTTTCCCAGGGTAAGGGATACTTCTAATTTTTTCAAGCTGTTGCGGTCCACCCTTTGACGTAGGTGTCGTGAGCTAAGAAAAAGAGGTCCCCCCCCCCCAATATTTTTTAACTTAATAATAAATGCGGAATAGGCACTTACCTACATAACTACTTTTAAGACAGTATTTAAAGAAAAATGCAAGATACAAACATAGTAAAAATAGCCACAAATGAAAAAAATATCAAATGATGCATTTATTATCAAACTATTCAAAATACATTGAAAACTAAAGCATTTTCATTTAAGGTTAGATCTCGTAGTAATAGTCAGTAGAAGACTTAGTCTTCATACTGTCAGGGAATCTTGAATATTTCGATATATACAGTCGGGCCTCTATTTAAAAAAGACGTTAAATCTAAAAAGAAATTCGTTATGTGGAAATTTCGTTCAATAGATTTCATCGTTTAATATACTTTAAAAACCATATAAAGCAAATTTATAAAAACAAATAATTATTTACACTTTTTTTGGTAAATTAATACCTGTTTATTTTATATATCTTACCCATCAAAAATAAATCTGGAAGAAAAAGGAAAAAAAGAACACTGTGTCTAGGAATATACTGTATTTTTAACTTAAAAAATAATTTTATCTTAAAATTAAGAATTTTATCTAATGACATTTTCTAATTTTAATCCTTAAAGTAGTTTTCAGCTGAAATTATTTTATAATCAGTAATATTAAGCAAACATTATCAAATACGTCCTTAAGTCTAATTACCAATAAAATCTGTTAATTGTGTTCGAATTTTTGTTTGAAAAATTAGGGTAATTTTTTATTGCTTTCGGGGAGTTATGCACCTCGTAAAATCAGTTCAAAGTCATTGATCACCATAGAGTATGTTTCAAGAGGGAATAACTTGAAATGCCCAGAAATGTTCTAAAAATAAGGGGGGGGGGGAGAATGGAATCGCAAGACAAAATGTTCGTTGAATAGAAATTGCACTTCTCTATTTGGAGGTTATTTTATGAAGAAAATACTAGAATATTCTTGGATCTGATAAAAAGTTCGCAAAATGGAGTTCCGACTGTAATAACTAACTGCTAATCTTCAAGTGCTCACCCCCAAATGACTTGGCGGTCCACCGGTCGATCGAAATCGACTTAATTGCCAACCTCTATTTTAGAGTGTTGAAACATTTTGAGTGTCTCTAGTCTTAGACTTTTCATTAAATATTATCCTTTTTCTTAATAGTGTTTAGTAATTATTGATTTCTCTTTTTCTTTAATTTTTAAAAAGTAATTCAGAAAAGATATTTTAATCCTAGCAATTTTTAACTAGGAAAATTTTCAAAAGAAATGTATGTCATCATCGTTATAAATAGTAAACAAAACAATGTTGAATGAGAAAAACTAGAGCATAATCAGATATGGATTTTATAAAAAGATATATAAGGGTAGAAAAAGATATATAATTCCAAATTAACAGCACATGCTGTCATTTATTTTAGGTGATCAAACTCGTATAAAATATTACAATTGTCATGAAAACGTATTCATAGAATATATATAATTTGTTGAATTGTATATGTAAAAGCCGATTATATAAATTATTTTCAAGGAAATTTCTTTTAATTGCTATAAGGAGTGATGAATTTTATAGAAATTGATAAAATTATGCAGAAAATGTTATCTGAATATAAATTATGCACTTACATTTGTGTTGCATTTTGCTTAGCAATTTAAATGCCTTTTTACATTAGTTTATTCATCATTTTTCTAATGCTGAATTATGTTCACCTATTTAGTCCCAGGGATGTTTACAACTAAATTCTTTGTAATAAATTCTACTGAATAAATTGACTCCTTTGATCGGGAATATTCCTTCTTCCTTTCTTCTTTCAGAGATTGAAGAGACTAAACATTTTCAAAAAATTAATGTTTAGCAAATCTTATTAAATCTAATGAACGAAACTATTTAGATTTTGTAGCTTATTCAGTGAATCTAGGAAGAGAGATAATTTAAATTTATAAATCACTATGAGAGGAATTTTATTTTCAAAAAATTATTTTCGTAAATTATGCGATAAATTAACATTTCTCGCTCGAACATAATTTGTATTTACGTGAATAAATAACAAATGCTTGTCAATGTGGTGCAAGGTAAAACTAATTTCTATTTTCCCCTCGAATATATATTCTTTTTTCTTAAATTCAAACTGTTACACAACAAATATAGTTAAAAAAGACACTTCACGCAATATTTTCCCTAAAATTTCCCCTCCACTGTTAAAAGGATCAATTCATTGTTGTACAGTCGCTCATTTTTCTGTGTTTTTATTGCATTATTATTTTAATGCGATAGTTAATTTTTTTTAAAAAAAACTTCTTAGTGTTTTTTTTTAAATTTCATATGTGGATTAATTCATTATTCGCATCATTCTCAGAGAAGCCACACAAGGGCTATTGGTAACGTATGTCGTAATTTTGAAACGTGATCAAGTGACGAGGACGGCACATGCGTTTGCACCCCAATTATTCATAACAAGAGTGACGTGTAAAAGTTAAATGATGAAACTTTGTCTGTATTTTACCCAGTAAACTTTTTTCCATAACAATTTTAACAAAATCTTTCATTACAATATTTAGTTGCTTAGTATTTATATATGTGCAAAATATCAAAGTCATAAGATTTTACAAAAATTATTTGTATTGAAATTTACACTTTTGAGAAATTGCAATTAAAATATGGATTTACCATTAAGTATTGCATATCAGCATCACATAATTCTTTTTATTGCTGAAATAATTTTTATTTTGCAAGAGTTAAAATTTTAAGTGCATTGGAAGCAAAAACGAAATGCTGTCTTCTCCCATAAATCCATTTTTTAACCGATATTTGTGACGTGTCCCCCTCCGTCCGCTGCTTGCGTCTTTCTTTAATTCCTAAGACTAAGATCTAAGAAAAACCGCTTCTAAGATTACAAGTATAGTTTCTCCAGAAATAAGTGATGCACAAAAAGCATTTACAAATTCTACTAAAATCTTAACTGTTTCTTAGTGGCTTCTGAATGGAGTATTTAATTACATTCAAGAAGGGTTAAAATGCTCAAGTCAGTGAATTAGCTTAATGAACACTACAAAGTACTTCACTTAAGCAACTAAGACACAAACTATGAATGGCCAGATCTGTTATATCTGCAATTTTTTTAATTTTCTTTTAGTACAACGATGAGTAACTTAAATTCGATAACAAACATTTCGCATTTATTTATATATGTATACAATATATTTGAATCGCCGAACTAGGATCTATATAGATATAAGGTATTTAAAATTAAAGGAAAAATAGTTATAATTTGCAAGAACATAAAAGTGATATATATTTACAGTTATATAAATATTTAATATATGAATATTTAATATATATATATATATATATATATATTTAAAATAATTTTTATGCATTGTAGGGAGGTTAGGTTGTGAGAATATTTTGATTCTCTACCTCGGTATATTTTATATTAATTGTGAAAGTGTAGTATTTTAATATGTTTCCACCAAAAGAATTCGAAGAATAAGAGCTTTTTTACTTACTCATTGCTGATAATATTACTTATACCTTGAAATTCCAATTAAAATATAAACTATTACTTATCCATTCAATTCTTTTTTTATAATGAATTTTATCAAAAAAATGTCACTTTTTTATTAAATTGGCTTCACATACCCCATAGAGATTAACTCCAGTTTAAACACTTCAGAATTTCTAAATTAAGCATTTAGAAAAACTTGTATGAAGAAATTTCTAAAAATTGGTTTATTTAAAATCAATGTTTTTCCTAGCCGTATAACTACATATTAATAACAATATAGGGAAGAAGATCTGCATGTTTTTGAGCAGAATAAATTTAAGTTTTATCCAGACGAACACATTTATTGTTAAAATACACAACATTTAAGAGGCAAACGTCATTGCCTTTCAATGGCTATAATTCTTATACATGCGCACGTCACTGACACTCTGGTACATTGTCCATGTTTTTTTTCTTTTTAAACTTCTCTCAATGTTCTCTAGTTAGTTCTCCCTCACACTCCTTCAGTAAGTGTGACTTTTATTGAAGGATGCTGCAATTTGATGGAAATGGGTGTGGACTGGCTATATATATATACTGCTGATTGTAAAAAATGCAACACCATGAAGGAATCATCAGAATTAAAGGAAATTTAATGCACAAACGACTTGTATTAATACAAATAAATGACGAAATTTTCAAAGCTAAAAACAATATTAAGTGTCCAAAATCAGTATTTGGTGTAGCCACCACACGCTGCAATAAGTGTTGCTATACGACGTGGCATAGAGTCAAACAGATTTTGAATGTCTGCTTGTGGAAGAGAATTCCATATTGCTTGCATGCACAGCAAAAGTTTGTCTTTTGAAGCTGCAGGATGCGAAATCACAAATGAGACGTCACCAACCAAATTCTACACGTGCTCAATAGGCGGCATATCCGACGAATAAGCAGGCCAAGGAAGAAGTTGCATGTGTTGGGCTGAAATAAAGTCTCGAACAGTCTTTGCAACATGTGGGCGCGCATTATCCTGCTGAAAGATAGCTCCAGATGTGCCTTTAAGGAAGAGAACGACTTCAAGCTGTGGTACTTCACGGATGTACCTGTTGCTACTGAGATTACCCTCAATTTGTAGCAAATTGGATCGTCCATGATACAAAATCGCACCCCAAACCATAACTTTGGGTGTTAGGCCACTATGTCATTCGAAAACGAACTCTGGAAGGCAGCGTTCACCGGCATAGCGTCTAACACCAATGTGGCCATCATGGTCCCACAAATTGATGCGTCATTCATCTGAAAAGACAACTTGGTGCCAATCAGCTTGCCAAGCTCTGTGCTCATGATCTCATTGCAGACGCAGCCGTCGATGGTTTGCCATGAGGGGGATCCTGTATAAAGGCACCCTTGCACGCAATCCACGGTGCAGCAGACGTTGACGAATTGACGAAGCCGACATTAGTACACCTGTAGCAATAGACCAACGTGCTGCCAACTGCCTGGAGGAAGCTGTACGGTCATTCACCGCCATGTGGAGCAGGTGTTCATCGTCGCACGCTGACGTCACCTTCCGTCATCCACTACCTAGTTTTCCGAGTTGTTCGGGTCTCGTCGGTCCACTGGTTTCAAACTCACATCACTGTGGAACTCTTCCACTGAACACAAGCTCCTATTGCACGATAGGACAATCTTCTTTCTCGAAGGCCGATAATCCTCCCTCGTTCAAACTCCATAAGTTGCTGGAATTTCTCCTTATTTCGTCGTGGAGGCATACTTAGGTCTCACTAAACGTAAGCCACTTACAAATAATCATTAACTATTTTCAACATCCTGTTACAGCCCTGTTTTTATAAGCTTTCAGAATCAGTTCAGAGGGCACTGCTCACACCACGCTTGCGCAAAAGCTCTGAAACGTTTATTTTACGTAACCTCCTATAATTGATATTTTCTGCAAAGTTCATTTTATTCTGATGATTTCTTCATAGTGTTGCATTTCTTACAAACAGAAGTATATATATATATATGTGTGTCAGAAAAGTGACTCACTCATCTCAGAACCTCCAGAAATATTAGACCTACAAACTTTAACTATGGCAGGCATGTTTCTTTTGATGGATTGAGATCTGATAAGAACAGGGTTTGCGGAATTAGACACTCAAAAACGGGGTGGCTTACGGGGGCTTAGTGTTATTAAATAACATATTTGAAATTTGGCTGGCATGCATCTTTTTTTGAGCAGAGATCTGCTAAATGCAGGTTTTGCGAGAACTGTCTCTCACAATGGCGTAGAAGTAAGTATATATATATAATACGTTGTTTAAGATAACATTTATATATATTTTTTGGTAATATTGATATATCGACTGACAGATGAAGGTGGAAAATACCGGGATAATCAGCAATTTTTATTTGTTTTACCTCTCTATTTTATTTGCTAATTTTTTTTCTTTTTTTAAAATTTAAATTGCTATTTACTTAAAAAATTCAAAATGTAAATTAAATTTTGAAAATAAATTTTTTTTTCTAGAGAGATTTTTTTATCCTTGTCTCTTGATCTTTTCAATTCCTTCGTACGAAAAACGGGCATACCTGCTAGTATATACATATAATATTAAATAGGTGCAAAATTAAGTTTAGAAGAAAATAAGTATTTTAAATTGGACGCTATTAGGCAATTCTTCCACATGGGAGACTGTTTTTTTTTTGTACAATGTACTTTGAAGCAATGCGTAAGACATAGCTCAACGTCACAATCTGGGTAGTAATACATGGCTTCTTTAGGGCTCTTTTTTCTAAGATCATCAATACATATAATACTGCCTTGCATGTACCATTTTCTTGTCAGTTGCTAAAATCACTTGTAAAAAAATGTCTTTCAGTGAGACGAAGTGGATTTAGAATAAATATTCACTTCTTCCTATGAGGAAGGCATTCTTTTTTTATGTCGCTAGAAGCACGTCATTCTGTCAGCCAATCTACGATATATCTATGTCAATCTAAAATCTACGAAGATTTTCAGAATTTTTTCCTTTATCACAGTTTGTTTTTCTCTTTTGAGTTGAATTTTTATTATTTTTCCCAAGAGTAATTTTACGAGATAAATACAATGTATTATCATTGTTATTTAGCAACGTAAGTACAGAGTGAAATTTCATTCTCAAAACTTTTTCCATATTTCAAATTTCTGGATAACTTTCTGTATATATATTCCATACGAAATGTTTTTCTCGTGAAATCAGAAAAAAAAATATTAGAACAGTGGTAATGATTCAATGGATAGCTTCTCTTCTCAGAACTGTGAACTCATTCGAAGCAAACATACGGCCAAACATTGAAGAAGCGTATGAGCTCTTTCAACCCATACAATGTACGAACAAGTTCATTGAGTTCCAGAAGGGAAGCGCACGAGTCATTAAGTCGTTGAGATAGAATAAAAATAAATAATAAAACACTGCTTAAAATCCGGCAGATAAAGCGTACTTTCAACACAAACAGTAAGATCGAAATGGATGCGCGTTATAAGCCGGGTAGAAAATTGTTGACTTTAAAAGTAAAAAAAAGAGGTAAGTATAAAAAATTAAGACTTCTATATATATATATATATATATATATAGAAATAAAGTTTATTTAAAATAAATGACAAACCTTATGAACTTTTTCTAGAAGTATACAACGTTTACAAATGCCTGGGATATAGCCTCGAATAAATGACTTGAAAACATAAGAATTATTGCTTAAGAACACTTGGGGTGTTACGTAAAAAGGTGGTGCGGCGAACATACCTCAAAATTGAAATCGACTCGAATTGAGAACATACCTACTTGAAAGTATAGGTGCGCGTTATACACCAGACTTGACTGTATTCATGTGCATAGTTTACAAAGTATAGTAAGCAGTTGATTTAAAAAAATTGGAATTGTTGCCTTTTTGTAATGATAAAAAATTTATCATTACAAAATTATGCAGCTAATAGCCAAATTATTATTTTAATATCCCTTCATGGCTCTCTAAACCATTGAAGGGATATAAATATTAATTCATAATAAAAACTTACTAATATATATACTTATTCATCTCATTTATGAAACGAACTATTCTAAATGATAACAGTATAGAAAGAAATGTGAGACGATCTAATTTTCAATGACTGTCTGTTGAAATTAAAAACAACATTCGTAAATGATCTTTTGAAACAACTTGTGAAGGAAAAAAAGAATTTCGGAAATCATCTCTTTCAATAAACTAAAAGAACATCGAGAGCAATGCCCTAGTAGACTTTAATTCCCTGAATAAAAGAGATTTCCCAACTCATCGAGTAGAAATTCGTCTTTTTTCTTTTGATACATCTTCAAACACGGGCATCTAAAGACTTGAATTCTATCTATTGAAAATCAAAGCTTACATCTCGTCGAAAGGAAATCAATTGAGCTGAAAGAAAGGAAAAAAATAAGACAAAATAATTACATCAAGTTAACAGCTTTTGGATGTTCTAACTTTTTAAAACATTTGTATCTTTTGAAGGACTCCAGTAAATTAAAGACGAATTTTATATTAACAAAGGGAACATTAGTCAATACATAATTTGTTCTTTACACATAATACAAACTACTAGCTCAAAAATCTAATTTAGAACTTTCCTTTAATCACAAAATGTTTCCAAAAGCTTAAACATTTTTTAATGTGTTCAAATTACTTTTTAAGTAACTGCATTACAATATGAGATTCTTATACAAACATTATTCTGAAAAATACTTCTTAATTCTCTACTAATATGAAGACTTATTAAGAAAATTACACCCATTCTCTGACCTGTATTTTCTCTTATGCTCTAACCCCTAATTTTAATTAGTTGTATTAATTTACAGAGAATCTGTAAGGGACAAAAAATTTTAACTACATGAATTGAATTTTCTCTTCCTTTTTACAACATTGAAATTTGTTTAAAAAAATTTAAACATTTTGTTTAAGAAAACAATCTTCCTCTTTTATTCTTGTGAATTTAAAAGATAAAACTCCATCAGATTTTATTAATATAACATTCGTTTTCATCCTATATTACGTTTCCTAAAAACACTTCTAAAATGAAAAATCTAATTATCTTTTGTTATTGAAAGCAATACACGAATCTCGAAGCATTATTAGAATTTAATACGTTATTGCATATTGACTCGAAAATATCCTTTACAATTTCCAGTTTATTAGCTTATTTTCCTTTAAAGAAGGTTTTAAAAAGGAGATTTATCTATCATTTTACATTTTATTCTTTCAATAGAGCTAATACATTTCGACATTCTAGAACTAGAAAAAATTTGAAAGTACATTAAGATATTCCTTCAGTTGATACTATAAAATCTTTAAGAAAATTCTAAATTCCTGTAAATCTTTATTCACATAAACACACGTTAAATACTACACAATGCAGAGAAACGCGCGATACCAGTGTTAATACTATTATACATCCAAATGGAATGAAAACTTTTTCTTGGTTATTTTTATTCACCTAGCTTATAATTATTACATTTGTGAGCAAATTGTAAAAAAACACAAATTTTCTCTAATTTTTCAAAATTTACTGAATTTATTAAAAGGAAACTTAGAATGAAAATACTTAAAATGTTTGATGTAGCAAGATGGCTCAATTGTGGAAGATTTAATACTTGGTGCTATCGCCTCGACAGAAATACAGCTCTCACAGCGAACTCTCGTGCTGTTTTTGAGTTTTGAGGACAAATAAATCCCTTTCTTCCACAAAGGCCAGGAGTCTCAAATTTTCGAGAAGGAAAAGTTGTTATAGTGAAACAATATAACTAAGGTATCAAAGAGCCGTTTATATGCATACGCAAACGTAAAAAACAAGGGGTAGGGGTAAAAAAATTGTCAAAATTGATCAAAACTGTTGAGCTTCATTTAATATTTTTTATGCTATGTAAGTAAAGTTACGCACAAGTAACACATTATACTCTTTTCAAATTTAAGACTACCTAACATATTTTCATTTCTGTGGTTCAGTGCAAAAACAACCATTGTCAAAATATGATGTTGGAAATTAAACTCTCGAATTTCGTGGGGAAAAAAATATCCGCACTAATTGTATCATTAGAATTGGTTCTGAAATTTCATGTTTACATTAATAATTAGAACCGACTTTTTGATTGTTCTGGAATATAAAAGTCATCTGAATGATTTTTAGTAATTATTAAGCATGTCGTATAATACATAATGTGTTTTTGTCCCTTCTTTTGGGGGTTTCAGTATATCTCTTGTTCATTTAAGAATGCTCCCGCACAAATAAGTAAGTATATGAAAATAAGTAAACGTAACTGGAAATCACTTTAGGAAGTATTTTTACTACTAAATTGAACTTTTCTCATTTAGAACTAATTTTATATATTCACTGATCCTCAAAAAACTTTGGCAATGAAAAATAATTTAAAACAGAAGTAGGTGTCTTAAGCCAGTCAAATGTTTAAATGTCTATGAAAAGACAGGTAAATTCTTTCAATAAATAACTATAAAGGGAAAATGGAGAGAAAAACAAATTAAAGTTGACATAATTATTTTTTTATCAATACATAAAAACAGATGTCTTAAGAGCTGCAACGGTTTACGAAAAGAGCCGCGGGCTTCCGATCCCTGAGCAAGGCACTTCTTAGCTCAAGGAGGGGCCAGGTGTGCAGCAAAGGTTCTGCTAAGAGCATTCCAAAGATACTCTATGGGATTCAGGTTTGGGGATCTGGCTGATCACTCTATCCTCTGAATATCTTGCATCTCGAAGTATTTGCCGATCAGCCAAGCCATGTGTAGACGAATGCTGTCTATGAAAATAAATTGGGTGCCAATTGTCTTCCTGTAAAGCTTTACACAAGACTCCTCCCTATACTTATGATCAGTCTAGGTGCCTGCTTGAAAGCTCCCGTCCAACATCCCACTGGTCTCCGGCCCCTTCTTTGAGGCGGGAGAGATGGATTTTTCCATTTGTCGAGAATCAGTCTTCCAACTGCATTTCGGCTCAAGAATGAAGAAAACACAGGCCCTCTACTCCCCTGTCCAAGAAAGATTACTGCACTATGTTAGGCGTGTCCTTCTCCAACTTGCAGTGAATGGGACGCACCATTGGTCTCTTGACATAAAGCCCGGGTTCATTACGTCTTCATTAAACTTTATACGTAGAAAGTGAGGTGCCAGAAGCAACGGAGAGCTCATTTATGAATTGAGGAGTTATATCTCCGTATTGCGTCCTGCAGTTAGATCTAAGTAGCGATCATCTTGGCTGGTCGTAACTTTTGAGTGCCTTGTAACTAGTTTTCCGGGTCTTGTTCTGTTTTATTAGAACAAGGTTCCATAATTTGGAAACCACATTTCGAGACACATGGAGCCATTTTTGTTTCTTTGCTTGAAATTGTGGTATGCCTCCGATCCCCCAACTGCTCTCCCTCGTATTTCATCAAATAGAAGTTGTTAGTGTTCCATTATTTGTAAAAGTTTCAAAAATAATCTTAAGCCATCTAAAACGCGAGCAAAAATAAAACCGTAAGGAGTAATTTTTAATTACCTATTTTACCAGTTATCTTAATTTGCATATAATAAAAGAGAGATAAAATTTGTTTAAAAAAACAACTGAGGAAAGCATCTTGTCTTTGTTATGCATAGCAATCTTCATTATAAAGGGGTTGAGTAGTTTCTTAAAAATAATCGCAAAATGTGTTTGTTTCTGAACTTTTGAACACCCATGAGTGTGAACTGTATTTAATAAAATTAGATATATCTCTATCTAAAACAGAAGTTTTCGTAGTCAAACTCAACACGTAACATCCAAAATCAAACGAGCTGATTTTTTTACGCGTTTTTTTTACGAAATAAACTCATAGTTCAGTAGAAAGTAAAAACATTTTTTTTACGAAGTAAACTCATAGTTCAGTAGAAAGTAAAAACATTTTTTTTACTCGCTTATTGTACATGTGCTCTCTGTATTCTTTTCTTCGTTTCCTCGTTCAAGTCTCTAATAGCCCATTATGTTGTTCTAGTGTGACGTTAATTAAGCAAATACATTCGTAATTGCCCATTCATGTTGTTTCTGCTTTTCTTTTCATGTTTCGCCCGTGTTTTTCTGTAATGACACAAGACCTTTCTTTTACTGTTGAATTATTTTATTCTGAAACTGACATTTAAAAAATATGTTTGTATTAAAGTGTAACTAATGACTTCTTTTATGGTGCAGTATAGTATTGCAAGGTGGGTAAAGATAGTTATACTCCTCTTAGTCAACATTGCTTTACTCAAAAATAGGAAAATTACTTCATTAACTTTCTCATTATATATATTATCCATAAATATATACAAATAGCTATAAGCCTAAGTATAAACAGTCAAGAGAGCAAGAAAAGTTAGCCTCAATTGTGCAACATCAATAGCAAACTCTTGCACTTAGAAACCAAGATTGCAGGTTTAAAGTAAGTTTTCTGATGTCAAGCTTCACCTGTAATCAGCCTATACACTGGGTCATAGGAAAAGGAAGAAATATTTTAGAATTGTAGTTATTACTAAATAAAAAATACACATTAATATCAATATAACAATCAAATTTAGTTCACGATGAGTACTTACTAGTATTGAGTTAACATCGATGTAATAAAGCTTACTTTGTGAGCACAGCATTATGTTATGTTTCCCGCCGAATACAAAAGAGCCATTAGCAGAATCGAATTGAAGTATAATTAGTAAATTATGATAAAATAATAGTAAGTTTATATATATATATATACAAAAACAAGTTATAAACCGAAGATAACTATAGTCGTTATACACTGCTGGCCACCGTAAATGCAACACCCTGAAGAAAGCACGCAAATAACATGAAATTTAAAACATGCATTAGCGGAGGTGAGATATGCACATGATTAGAATTTCAGCGCAGACACACATCACGCACACCTGTGGCGCCACCTCAAAGTGCTATTTAAGTCTTGGAGATTTCGACGATTTCAAGTTCGGCAATTGTGTTTTTCTTGTGGTTTTTTCAAAACACGGTCAGTTATGTCTCGTAGAAAACAGCGATCAGCTTTTGATCAAGTATCCGAATTCGACAGAGGAAGGATTGTGGCCTACCGAGACTGTGGATTATCTTTCAGGAAATCGGTAGTCGTGTTGGACGAAACCAAACAACTGTAATGCGGATATGTGACCGTTGGATGCAGGATGGTACGACGGACCGACATGGTCGATCGCATCCACCTCAGTGCAACACTTCACGTGAGGACAGGCAAATTGTGCGCATGGCAGTGACGGATCGCTCAGTCACATCACGAACCATAGCACAGCACATTGAGCCTGTAACGCATCATTCAGTGTCTGCGCGTACCATTCGACGCCATTTACAGCAGAGTGGTCTGTCCGCAAGACGTCCATTGCCTGGTTTCCCTTGACGCAGAACCACAGACGTCTCCGCCGCCAATGACCGTTGTCGGGGTGAGAACATTTGGAGAGTGCCAATTTGGTGTCGTTAATCTTTTGATGGTGATTGGCTCGCCAAGAGCCATTGTGAAGTTTCAAAGTGCGTCACTAATAAACAATCAAATCAAATGTGAATAACGTAATAATCGATGTATCTGTGGTTTTAATATACAATTCTTCGTAAAATAAATATAAATTTTTGCAATTTTCACTATTGTTGAAGATGCCACTTTTGTGGTACATTTTGTTTCGGAGGAAAGGGAGCTGAGACACATTCTTTCACTTGTGAGTTCATAGTGGAGTGTCCTATAAAAACAAAAAACAAATATACATTAAAAATCAAATTTTATAGGTATATAAAAATAAAATGCTGGTTAAAGTTTTTAAAAAAATTAAATAACTGTTCTTTATTTTTTAGATAAACAATAGCTTTTGAAAAACATTTCCAATTCGATACAACACTAATTTAACACAAGCATAATATTTCATGATAGTTTCATGTTATTTAGAATGTTTTTTTCATAAACCGATACCTATTAAATGTTATTAAAAAATTTCTATGCTCAAACCTGTATTTTGTTTCTATTCTTTTGTAAATTCAAAACAGCGTCAAAAACTTTCTATGTATAATTCTTTGTGGACACATTGAAATAAGCATTTATTTCCAAAATCTGAACCAAATTCTCATCTATGATGTATAACGTCAAATCTAACTGAATAATTCTCGAAAAGCCAATTATATTGATTATTCATAAAATATGCAAGCCAATAAAACACAATCTTCCAATTTTCGATGTTAAAAGCACACATACACACATTAGCAATTTTTAAAAATATTGATTCATGTTTATTTAAATATGAAAAAAAGTTAAACTATTTAAGGTATCCTAAGCTACGTGCAAAACAGTGTTTTTTTTTTCTAAATTGAGGGATGAGGACTTTTTTCTGTGATTTTGAGATATATTTAGAAAAGGTATTCAGAAAAAAAAATAAAATTTGTAAAAATTACTTAAACATTGTCTACTCTGGGGAAAAGTTTATGGGTGATTTTTTAACTTTTGAATATTTTTGTGGTACATTAATATTCATTTTATATGACCCAAAATATAACAGATGTTTAAATTATATAACATATTTTGAACATTAGAACGATATTTCTCCATCATATAGGAAATCGCTTTAAAAGAGCGTTTAATATTTGTATAAATAATTGTAAATTTTTTGTATCAATATAGTGGATTTTTTTAGGAAAAAAATAGTTCGAAGCAATTCTGACATTAGTCAACGCATATGCAAAAAATTTCTCAGTTAATTACCTTCATAACTTTTTCACCAACTCCTGTCCTCGTTTCAACTTTTTTCGAATTAACGTATTTTGTGTATAAAACTCATTTTAAAGTCGGTAACTGCACGTTTAAAGTTGGTAACTGTTTTAGTAAAAGTAGAAAGAACCACTCTTATTAAAACAGTTGGAATTTTTCTACAAGTAAGCGGAAAATAAAAACTTGACATTATTATAAACTAAATAAAATAGCCTTCAATATGTTAAGCCTGCCGCCCATCCGGTGTAGTGGTTAGTGACGCTGACTGTGGCACCGTAGGGACTGGGTTCGAATCCCGGAGAAGGCAAGGATGTTTGTGTCATAATCTTTCCATCTTTGTGTTGTAAACCCCGTGTAATACTTTGTGTGGTGCACGAGGCTTATAAATAATTCAAAAAAATATGTTAAAACATAAAATTGTTTATACTGTAATAAAGGTTTGATAAGATTTTGTGCTCATATATTTTACAATAATATTAATAATTAACATATATGACTCATAAATTATTGCTTAAACGTAGTGTTAAGATATAAATAAAAAATTTGATTGTATCATATAAATAAATGCCATGGAGAGAAACAAGAGAAAAATGTTTACATTCATAAGTTGTTTACTTCTAAAAGTTGATTCATTTATTCCAAACTTAATTATTATCTCCAAAAACCTATTTGATGAAATGAATGCTATTAGAATAAATTTTGTCAGTTTAATTTGTAACCATAGATACAGCAGCCGATGGGTCATAGTCGTGGACGTTGGTGTTGACCTGTGTCCTGATTCTACTTAAGAACTAACAGAATAAACTGCCGCACTTTAAATGGAATCGAATCTCAAAGTTTACCCTAGTGGGATGTGAAATACTAGTTCAAGTACCGCACTCTTCACATGATCGGTATTTCAATTAAGGAGTTTCATTGTTCCCAATTGGTTTAATTAATGCTTATCATCATCGTTACTTAAATAAAAATAATTTATTGAATCTCTAAATTTTTAATTCAGTGTTCTTAATTATCATTCATGTGGTGTGATATAAAAGTTAGAATGGGTGTTTATTAGCATCGTAGTCTATAAAGCAAAACGAGAGCTATTAGAGACGTTTTGTAACTTTGAACCATTAACAATTGGCTTCAATAGATTTAACATGCATCGAGTTCTCTACACGGTGGGTTTTCAGTTGCACGAGACTCGAACTGATGGCACTTCAAACAGAAGACCGTGACCACTAGGCTACCGTGGCAACATAAGAGTTAGAAGAGATTTGGAATGTTGTTCCTATATAATGATAGTGATTTAGGATCATGAAATCCATCCCCAATACTCTGTGTGTGGCCCTTTTACTTCACACAAACACAAACAAATCACTGTTAGAATTATTTAAAAGGTAGACAAGTAGGACTCCACTGAAGTAAGTTCTCCTGCTTGTTTCCATTTGTTAACAGTTGGAGATTCTTTGTGAGTGAGGTGACCGAGGTACCCAAGTGGTTAAAGTATCGGATCATGGCAGGCATGTCATGAGTTCGAGCCTAGTACCACTAAATTCCCGCCGTGTAAGGGAGCGATGCACGTTAAATCTGTCGAGAGCTCAAACGTCTTCCCATTGATGTGGTAGCTAGAAGAGGGGATGCCAGCTCAGGTGTCGTCCTCGTCACTTGACCATGGTTCAAAACTACGAGGTCCGTCACCAAAAGCCCTCGTGGAGCTGAATGGGGCGACGTTAATATTCACTCACTCACTCATTCTTTGTGAGTGAGGGAAGGTTTATTTATACATAAGGCGAGACGAGGGCTATAAGAAATCGAATTCGTAATTTTAAACAGTGGACAAGTGACGAGGATGACATCAAGGCGGTGCCCCTCTCCTAACCACCTCACCACGCCAATGGAGGACTTTAAGCCTCGACAAATTGAACATGTATCAGCACTTAAACACGGCGGCAGTTGCATACATCATTAAAGCTTCTTTATCCTCTCTAGATCCAAGTGACCAAATATTAACGTCACACTGTTCAACTACTAGAGGGCTTTTGGCGACAGACCTCGTCATTTTGAAACATAATCAAGTGACGAGGACGACACCTGAGCTGGCAACCACTCTCCTAATTTCCAAACTACATCAATGGGATGATATTTTTACCTCGACAGATTTAAGGTGCATCGCCCTCCTACACGGCGGGTCTTCAGCGGTACTAAGCTCGAACTCATGACACGCCAGTCACGAGAACGTTACCTTGACCACTAGGCTACCGCGATCACCTCCAAACCCAAGGTACGCAACGTTTGTATAAGTGGTTTTAACTTCATATCTTATTAAAGGATGAAAACAATCAATTGATATCAAAGGTTATCTCTCTTTCGTGCACGTTCATGCTTTTCAGTTTTATCCAGATTTGTAATTTTTTCTTAGAGATTTTCAACGCACAAAGCAGCAACGGCTGACTCGACAAGAAGCCAAAAGAGTGAGCTATTTTTTAAATAACTAAGTGAAACCTTTGAACTTCATATTTTTGTATATGATGTCGATGATTTCCAAGAGTTGATAGATCATATAACTATCACAATTTTAACAGTTGTATTATTCTAATTAGACGTAACTTTTGATGTATCCATTTATCCATCTTCGGTTGTTATTCAGCTCTAGATGCAAAAGAGATTCAAACAGAAATTTTGCGTGTAATATTTTTTGCGACGAGGACGTTCTTATTTTGTTGATTTATTGTTATCCACTTAATTTTAAGTAAGAATATATATATATATCATTATTATATTCTAGTCAGCAATTTAAGAATAGTTTAGAAATACATAAAATTTTTAAAGAAACTTTTTTTATGCTGTCATATTTCGTGCTAATTTGAGATATGGTTTATTTGTAATTAATCATAAATAAATTATGTTCTTCAATCTAAGTTTTAATTTATATATACACACATATTTTAAGAAACTTAAAATTTTAGTGTTGTATTCTGATTTAAAACATTTAACATAGAAAAAAGTAGAGGAAATTGTGAATCAAACTGATTGCATTTCTGATGGTGTAGTTTTTCCTGATGAGGTTGATGTATTTGTTGAAAATGGAGATGAAGAGGGTATAAACGAGACTATAGAAATATAGCACCACATATTATAATGAACACCTATGAAGTAAAAGCTTGGAGTACAACTTTTTTCTGATGTTAGATTGAAGTTTCCTTCGATTTATGACAAATTTGCACCCAATTACAGAAGTGAAGGTTAAAAAGTTAGAATTCGTGTTTATTTTTAATAAATGCAATTATTTTTGGATTTCTGCTTGTAACAAATAATTGCTTTGAAAAATTTCATTTAAAAGGTTAATTATGAATTTTTTCCATTTTTAAGGAAGACTTATTAAAATAAAAGCAATCGTGGGAAAAATTGGAATTTTTCTTATTGTTATAGTTAAGGGGGGGGACCTCTGAGGCGTACATACATGTACCTTTCAAAATAACAAAAGTACTAATAAAAATTTAATTTGTTCTTCCATTTGTACTTTGACAAAACGATTAGAAAAATTAAACTACCCCAAAATTATTTCCTGCATAAAAAAATGTCAGGTCTGAAGATGTTTGAAATGAGAATCTCATCTAGTGACGGAACAGTAGTACATACAAATAGACCTTACTATTTCAACACAACTGCAGTGAATAAATTGAAGATAGAGCAGAATTATCTGAGAAATTACCAAAGTGTCAGAAAATTTTAGTAGAACGATTAGTGATGAGGTTCTGAAGAGTTATTTATGGTTTCGCAACGAGTTTGACGTAGAAGTTAATTGACATTAATAGTGCATCATTCAAGCTTTGCAAAATGGAGGCCTTATTTTGAAGATAAGTTACATTTATATTTCTTAAGAAATTAAAAACAATTTAAGATTTTAAAATTGAGTTCGTTAACCATTCCATCTAAATAAGTTCTTTTGACCCCAAAAATGTTTTTCAAAAAATATATTCAAACGTGTACTTTTCCACCCACTTGATCTGAGAGTCCCAACCGCGTAACAGTAATCCCTATCACGTTAGAGGCTTGTGTTCTTTTTGGTTACCTTGGAATTCATGGGAAATCTTTCAATCCGAGAAATCTCTCCAATGCGGTTGTAGGCCTTTGCCAAATTGGCGTCAAGAGTCCCCTAAGTGCCTAACAATTTTTCTCAATCATTATTTTCCTTGTTAATTCCCTCTCATTTTACTCAAATAATCGACAGTATTTTTTTTGGAATTAAAATGTAAGCGGATTTGTTTTTCTAAATTAATAGATGCTTAGTTTCATATGACCAAATATGATCTCAATGCCAATAAAAAGAGCAATCGATTACCTACTTGTCTGTTACGGTCCTTAAATAATTAAGCAACTCACAACACGGCAAAATACTCTTCGAACAAATTTCTCTCGATGAAAAAATTTTTCGTCTTTTTTTGTTCACTTTCTAAATAAGAACGTATTTTCAACATAAGAACAGTTCTGTGTTTAAAGCAACTTACTGTAAACCTACGTAAAATAGACAAACTATTTCTACAATCTTTAGTAGCATCGGAACTCGAGCCCCCGACTCAATGGAAATAACACAGGGTATGACCATGACTTCTCTGTTAATCTTTTTCACAAGTTCACTTATTTTAAAAAGAAAAACAGAACCTGTGATTGATTGAACGGTTTAGATGGATTTTGATTAGTGATGTTAATCAATCCAGCAGCCAAAACATCGGTTTCCCAACAAAACTCACTTTTTTCCCATGGAGGACGATAACTTGTATATACAAAGCATGTAAAACTATAGGTATTATGAATAAATAAATTATAGTTTAAAAAAAACTAAACAACCTTTTATAGTTAAAGTCGTAGCTTAATCTTTTAGTCGTCAGATGCGGGATCGGATCCGAAAATGGGAAATCAATCGGATGATCATGATCAGGACAATGGAACAAAATTATTAAATTATTGTATTGTCATCAGTCCTGGACAAGTGAGCAAAATTTCGAATTAATCTGACCTTATTAAGAGGGTAAAAATTGAGTTCAAGGATTCCGTTACATACAAATGAAGCTTATAAAAGGGTAATAAAAAGAAAACATCATACAGAAATGATATTTAATATATTCACGAATATACACTCTATAACAAAAAAACGACGTCCCAAGAAGGAGTTGCCCTATTGCAATGAAATTTTGTATGTAAAGACATTTTTACCGAACATGCAAATGATTAAAATTTGGTGTCCAATAAAGGAATAGCGGGAGCTACAGTGCATTGAAACTGCTCACTCAGCAGGTGTCAATAAGAAGCTTTTATCAATATGATGGTCCAAATTTCTGTTGTACGTTGCGATTTAGGATACCTTTCAGTGACTGAAAAAAATGCCTCACTGCAGGATTTGAGCTCATAATGAGCAACTGTGCGAGTTTGACAAACGTCGTATTATTGGATTGAAAGAGGCTGGGAAAATCGGGGAATTGCTTGTCATATGGGTCGAAGCGATGCGACCATTAAAAGATGCTGGCAAGAATGGGCGGACAGTGGCAGATTTCAGCGTCATGATGGTAGCGGTTGACCTAGGGCTAGAGCATATCGGGAGGACAGATTGTCAGATCAGCTGTCACAGCGCCTGATTCCATCGTTATTAACTATCAGGCGTGCGCCCCACATAAGAATGTCCATGACCATTCACAGACGGCTGATAGAAAGTTACGTGAAGATAGGGTGAAATTTACGGTCGTACCGACCCCTACGCCACCTGTCACTCCCACCTGAAATTTTCAAGCCAGATTACAGTGGTACTTGGTTCGATCAGGTTGGAATCATGCTGAATGGGGACGTATAATGTTTATCAACGAATCCCACTTCCAACTGTGTCCTGACGATCATCGAAGACGTCTCTGGAAACGCCAGGCGTGCCATCCTGCTTTTACTATTACCCGCCACACAGGCCCGCAACCAGGAGTTATGGTCTGGCGTGCAGTTTCTTTAGACAGCCGAACCCCTTTGGTCGTCATTAGAGACACTTAAAGCACAGCGGTACGTGGAAGACATTCTGTGAACTGTTTTGCTACCGTTCCCTTTGCAGTATCCTGGCTTTATTTTTCAGCAAGATAATTCCAGACCACATACGGAACGTGTTGTTATGAGCTATCTTGCAGCTTGTCAAACACTTCCTTGGCCAGCCAGATCTCTCTCCAATCGACCATGCATGGGATATGATAGGAAGGCGATGGCATCTACCAGGTAATTTTGATGACTTGGCCCGACAATTGAAGCAAATTTGGCAATAAATACCGCAGTAGATCATCAGTTTGCTTTATCACTCTATGCCATGTTGTGTGGCAGCTTACATCCAGACTAGAGGTGGGTCAACACCTCATTACTTTGTAACTACGTAACTCTGAAGTTAAACATTCAATTTTTCTTAAATTTTAATCATTTTTTTATTCTGCACACAATTTTTCTACCCACCAATTTTGAGAATAGTTGGGATATGATGGGAAGGCGACTGCATCTACCGGAGAATTTTGATGACCTGGCCTGACAATTGAAGCAAATTTGGCAAGTAATACTACAGGATACCGGGGTGCTTTATCACTCTATGCCACATCGTGTGGTTGCTTGCATCCAGGCTAGAGGTGGGTCAAACACCTTATTGAGCTTGTTACTTTGTAACTATGTAACTTGGAAATAAAACATTCAATTTTCATAAAGTTTTCATCATTTTCTATTCTGTACATAATCTCTCTACCCACTAATTTTTGTCTTTATCGGGTAACTCGTTCTTGGTACGTCGTGTTGTTGTTTTTATTGAGTGTATTTCAGTCTGGAGACAGTGATTTCCAATAAAATATCAAAATTGATATTCAAAATTCGAACCATGGAAAGAATGAATTAAATTCCAGAAGTGAAGTACATTGTTATGCTTTTGGATGTATATTATTTTTTCTCAATTCCGGAAAAGGCTGATAAATCGAAGGTTTCCTGCCTTTAAGTGTTTAACCGCATCCTTTTAGCCTCTCCATCTTTATCAGTAAAATCACTTTCTTTCCACTTTAAGTCATTGTGTACACATTTATCAAAAATTCCTTTTTCACGTGCGTGGTTGTGTCGAAAGGTTTATTCTCTTTTCTCTTTCAAATCGCGTGAGTTCATTCATTGTTGTCTTAGTCGGTTGCTAAGATAAAACATTTTTTTGCATGACTCATTACTCGTCGTTTGAGTGCTTAAGATTGCATAAAAAATAAAAGTACGAAGCAGGATATTTCTAGAAAAAGATTATTTTCATATAAATTATATTAAATTAAATATAAAATTAAATACGGATGGCAAATTTTAATTTTTCCTAAAGTGACTTTGAAACTCAACAGCGTTAAAAAATTAAAGAGTTAATAAAATGAAAAATTACTTTATTGCTGATCCCTACTTAGCTGCATATTTGAAGAGTAATTACTGAATGATTGAAAACAACCTTTGCTTTATTTCAAATAAGTGTACCGAACTGTGAAAACAAGTTTTCGCAAAATTATATTCAATTTTAAATTTGTCATTGTAGTACGTACAGTGGGTAAAAAAAGTATTGGCAATTGTCTATAATTGATCATATTAGCTAACAAAGAAAATGATTGACAATTTTAACTGGACATAACGAACACAGGAGGTAATAAACACACAAATCTAATGAAACTTTCATTTTAATATGCCTTTTACACAAAATATACAACAAAAACGTAAATTTGCATGTCAAAAAAGTATTGGCAAAGTTCTTACTGTTATGCAAATTTTGTCATGTTGAGGTCACGTGTTTAGACTGATAAGAAAGACTGTTATAGTTTAAAGTCTGCAGTGCTATTTCAAAAAATTTAAAGCGTTATTTTGTTAATGCTGTGATAAAATGGCTTCGAAATCGAAGGAGTTGGATGTTAATGTTAAAAACATGACTATTCAGCTCAGAAATGAGGGTTTAACTTATCGTGCTATAGGAATACAACTGAACATAAGTTTATTTACTGTCAGAAGTGTTGTAAAAAAGTTCAACGAGACGGGATCCACAGAAAATAAGGCTAGAAGTGGACGGCCTGGAATATTTTCTGCAAGGGAGAAACGTAGCATTATCAAAGAGGTTAAGAAAAATCCCAAAATAAGTGCACCCTAGTTAGCCAAAAATGTTGCTAATACTTCGCATAAAACTTTTAGTGTACAGACTATACGGAATGTTTTACATGAAGAAAGTTATTATGGAAGGACAGCTAGAAAGAAACCTTTCATTTCGGAAAGAAACAGAAGAGATTAGATTTTGCAAAATCTCTTGTTAATTTATCAGATGAGTTTTGGGACACATTTATTTTTTTCGACGAATCGAAGTTTAACATTTTCGGGAGTGATGGACGACAATATGTGTGGAGAAAGCCAAACACCGAACTGGAAAAACAACATTTAACACAGACTGTGTGTGAAACATGGTAGAGGCTTAGTTTGGGGCTGTATGGCAGCAAACGGAGTTGATAAACTGTTCTTCATTGATGGTATTATGACAGCCCGCACGTACATCGACATATTGCGCCATAATTTGCAATACAGTACTCAAAAACTTGGCTTAGGAACTTCATTTGTGTTTCAACAAGACAATGACCCTAAGCATACAGCGAACCTCGCCCGGGAGTGGTTACTGTATAACTTTCCTCGCCAGTTAAAGACGCCGTCTCAATCGCCTGACATAAATCCAATTGAGAATTTATGGCACAAATTGGACGTAGAAGTCAGGAAACATAAAATTTCGTGTAAAGACGAACTTAAGCGTATACTCCTGCAAGAATGGCACAAAATTCCCAATAGTACAACCAAGACTTTGGTTATGAGAAATAGATTACAAGCTGTTATAAATGCAAAAGGTATGCATACAAAGTATTAAACATATCCTGATTTTGTTCTCGCATTTTACTTATTATTTTGCCAATAATTTTTTGACATGCAAGAATACGTTTTTGTTGTATATTTTCTGTAAAAGACATATTAAAATGAAAGTTTCATTAGATTTGTGTGTTTATTAACTTCTGTGTTCGTTATGTCCAGTTAAAATTGTCAAGCACTTCCTTTGTTAGCTAATTTAATCTATTATAGGCAATTGCCAATACTTTTTTTACCCACTGTACATCTATTAAATTTTACCTTTAAAAATTTAGCTATATTTCATGAACCAATTAGTACTTTGACCAATTAGTACTTTGGTCATAACATGTCTAAATGTGATATGGCGTTGCAATATAGGAGACGAAATATAAAACATTTTGCACGAGAAAAGTAATTCAATAGGAACATAAAATATATATATGAACATAAAATATTCTGTTCTCTATAGCAGTCGTTTCCAACCCCCGGGTCGCAGACCGGCTATTTTATTTACTGTGGCGTATTCGTCTCGGGTTTGTGTGCCACTTTCCACGAAAATCACTTTATATTCCATGCTAAATCACTTGATATTCATTTTTTGGTGTAACTATTTTATATTTTAACTCTTGATCTAGCGCATTATGGTTTACTGCAAATTATTTTAAGTAATATTTTTTTTTTGAGTCACTGCATTGAAAATTAAGGAATATACATAAATAAAATACTGAACTTTGGGGAATTGAATTCGTTAGAGCTTATTAATTAAAGTGGTATTTTAAAGTACCGTCCGGTCCACAAAGGTCTCAAATATTCTCATAGTACAAAAAGACCGAAAGGCTTTTTAAAAATGTGCTAAATAATCAGAGAACATTAATATTTTGTAGCACAAACTATTTATTCTAAAGATTATTTTTTAAATTTTTAAAATTATATATATTTACTTTCTTTACACAAACTTAATTTGATGATAGTAAAATAAAGTTTTTTTCTTTTTCATTAATACACAAATACATTACATGTTGTGTATTTTGAGTGAAGTTTCGATTGAATGTTTTTTAAAGTACTGCATCCCGGGGAATGGAATGCTATATTTTCTTAACATGGACAACTGCACTTTGAGTCTTGTTCAGTCTCTGGATCGTCATCTTAAGAACCTGATATATAGCATAATTATATTGTGTTTATAAAATTCACAGAATATCATTGAAGTGTATAAGTCAATTTATTATCTTTCGTACTCGTATACATTAGAACTCTCTTTTATACTCGTTCGTAGATTAATGGGAGTTGTAAGACCACTCCGGCTCTAACACCTGGTAATTATCTTTTAAGTTACTTTGATAGCTCAGCTATTTACATTTCAGTAAAAATTTTGATTTGAGAGGAAAATTTAATGCCAACATTAAAAGAATTACATGGGAATTAAAGGTTAAATTAATTTAAAAGTATCTAAAAAATGGAGAGGAACTCCAAAAGACAGCTTAGATTTGATCATAAGAGGGGATGACCTTCATCCTCTCCTAACTACCACACCACACCAACGGGAGAATGTTTGAGCTCTCGACCGAATTAACGTGCATCCCTACTCTATACGGCGTGTTATTTTAGAGTGAGACGTTAATAATCAGTCAATCAATCGACAGGTTTAAGGCTCCGTAAGATTAAAATTGTGGGGAAAAGTATATTGTCCGATTTACCATACTTGTAGACAAAGAATAGGAAAGAAGGGCTTTTCTTAAAATGATTTATCTTCGGGACAACTACCTAAGAGATTTTTGGGGGTGGAAAGAGTAATGGACTCAAGCCTCATGGTGCGCGTTGAATCTGTATTCATGATAAATAAATCTGCTGAAACTGTAGTTTTAGTCATTCTTCTTCACTCTACCATCATTATAGAGCAATAATCCTCACATCTTGTAGGACGTTCATTCAAACAAATGAATCAATCTGAATTGGTTTCGTTTTCTATGTAGGCTAATATTGCAATGATGTATCAGAAGATTGAAAGGACTTTAAATGGAGTAATGTGGTAAAAATAAATCTGAGGGCGATGGTTTTTGAATCGATTTTAGTATAGAGTTGCGGAACAATGGAGGACGCAGCACTTTAAATTTGCATATTAACAATGCGTCACTAGGTTTGCGAACACTGATGTTAGAACATTTGTTTTACTGCAGATAATGTTCGGAATAACGGAGTTAACTGTACTTTAAATTAAACAGTCTATATCCAATGGGAAGTGGAAATGCTGTCCCTGGTGTTGTCATTGTTCTAAATTACTAGGTTTCCCACTAGTGTTCCATTATACTATTGAAGCGGAACATTTATACAGCAAATTATTTGGAAAGATACGAGTATTTATTTATTTTTGCCTCTCGAAAAGGTAAGTACTTCCTATGGAAACATTAGGGTCCATAGAGTGCTTAACAGGGGTATTTGATAAAAGTGGTAAACGTTCTACGCATGATAAATATAATAAAGATACATAAATTTCCCAAGTAAACAATGATAAAACATATTAATAAAATGTACACGATTTAACAGTGCGTATTTCGTAGCATTTTCCTCCCTGACTATAATTCAAGTAACAAGTTAATACGGTTAAATTTTTAAGGCACGTATATACGCACGTAATCGATTTTGATCTATTTTTAAGTTAAGATGAATAATAAATTATTACCCAACATTTTCACACACAGCTTTTTTAATTCAATGATAAGATTTATGAAATGTGAAGTAATAAATTTTATCACCTGGCTCTTTATTATTTTTTTTACCTTATTTTATCTTGTTTGCACATTTAAAAGCATGCCTCATATCTCTGAAGTAACTATAGTAGACTACTAACTACAGTAGAAGAAACCATATTAGAGAGAGAAACGTTTGTATAGGAAGGAAGTAAACAAAGCGATAAAATCAGGATTATAAAATTTGTGAGATCGTACCTAAGGTGATTTTCCCACTTTATGGGTCGAGGTTTTCTGACTATTATCATGATCGATAAGAATATATTCTAGAAAAAGCTTTGTTGTGCAAGAAGCAATTCATTTGAATGGAATACGTATGCGCACATATTTACAATGAGACTACGTAACAAATTTAGAGTGATTAGTAATTAGGGATTTCTGATGTGTTTTTGACACTTTCCAAGAGCCAAACATTTTGACATTTTCTTTTGTCCCATTAATAAATTTAAAAAATGGGTATATATATATACTAGCTGTTACCCGCCCGCTTCGCTGGGTATTTCAAGATGTTTTATAAATTTTTACTGCTTATATATATGTATAAATTATTGATATCTAAGTCCTAGCATTAAGAATTCGATTGAATTGAAAAATATACTTATACCTTTAACTGTCGAAAAAAAAAGGGCAGAACTCATCTAATTTGTATTTTCTAAAAATCTCTAAAATTGAAGTATAGAATGATATTTGCTCTTTCGTAACCCAAAAACCAAGTGGACTCCCGCAAAACCAATTTTCGGTGGATCTCTACTCCGTAAATTGAACATGCAAGCCAAATTTCAAGTCTAAATCTAACAGAAAAAAGCAAAAGTTTTACTATAAATATCCCCGTAATCCCGTTGAGAGCCGTTTTCCAAAATTACCGCTCTTAGCGGATTTCAATTCAACAAAAGAAAAATGCAAACCAAATTTCATTATTATAGTCCTTGTAGCTCGAAAAAAGTAATTTTTGTCAATACGTCCCAGTAACCCCTTGCACCCCCCCCCTAAGAACTTGATTTGCTTAAAATACATTTAGTGGATCTCTATTCAACAAAAGAAACATGCTTAACAAATTTCAAGTATATGGGTCTAACAATTAAAAACATTAATTTTTTTCTGTAACTCCTCTTGACCCCTCGCAAACATCCTTAGGGGTCAATTTTCGTTTCACTCTTTGTTAGAGGAACTCTATTCCATGAAAGGAACATGCCTACCAATTTTCAAGCAAGATGATCAAATAGTTTTAAAATGGAAATATTTATCGATTACGCCTCTTAAACTCCCGAAATTAAACTTGGTAGTTGATATTCGCTAAACCCATTTTGTAGCGGTTCTCTACTTTACGAAAGGAATCTGCTTATCAAATTTCAAGACTGTACGTCTAACAGTTTAAAAATGGGGATAATTGTCTATAACGCCACTTGAAACCCCGCAACGCCACTTCTGGGTCTGTTTTCACAAAACCCATTTTGTAGGGGAATTGCACTCTTTGAAAGGAATCTGCTTAGCAAAATTTGAAGACTGTGCGTCCAATTAATTAAAAATGCAAAAAAATTATCAATAACGCACCTTGAACCCCGCAACACCACCTAGGGGTCGATTTTCACAAAACACATTTTGCAGTGTATTTCTATCCTATGAGAGGAATCTGCTAACCAAATTTCAAGACTGTGAGTCTAATAGTTTAAAAAAAGAAATAATTATTTATATCTGCCCTTAACCCCCCGCAACACTTCTTGGGAGTCTAATTTCTCCAAACCCGTTTTGTAGCGGATATTTACTCCATGAAAGAAACATTCCTACCAATTTTCAAGCAGGTAGGTCAAATAGTTTAAAAACGAAAATATTTATCTCTTACGCCACATATTCCCCTGCAACGCCACTTAGAGGTCTGTTTTCACAAAAGCTTCTTATAGCTGATCTCTACTCTATGAAAGAAATCTCTTTATAAAATATAAAGACTGTGCGTCTAATAGTTTAAAAATGGAAATAATTATCTATAACGCCCCTTAAGTCCCCTCAACGCCACTTGGGGGCAATTTTCACGAAACAAATTTTTAGCGTATCTCTACCCTATGAGAGGAATCTGCTTACTAAGTTTCAAGACTGTACGTCTAATAACTTAAAAATAAAAATTTATAACGCCCCTTAAACCCCCCACCTCCACAACAACCCCTTGGGGGTCAATTTTCCCAAAACCCATTTCGTAGCGGATATTTACTCCAGGAAAGAAACTTAACTACCAATTTTGAAGCAGGTAGGTGAAGTAGTTTAAAAACGGATATATTTATCTATTACGCCCCTTAATCCCCCGCAACGCCACTTAGAAGTCTGTTTTCACAAAACCCGTTTTGTAACTGATCATTATTCTACGAAAGGAATCTATATATCAAATTTAAAGACAGTGCGTCAAATAGTTTAAAAATGGAAATAATTATCTATAACGCCCCTTAAGCCCCTACAACGCCACTTGGGGGTCGATTTTCAGCAAACTCAATTCGTAGCGGATCTCTACTCTCTGAAAGGAATCCGCTTACCCAATTTCAAGATTGTACATCAAGTAGTTTAAACATGGAAACTATTATTAAAGCCCTTAACCCCCCGTTACGCCCCTTGCGTTTCGAATTTCGGAAAATCCTTTCTTAGCTGATGTCTACTCTATCAAAGGAACATGTCTACCAAATTTCAAGTCTGTAGGTTGAATAGTTCCAGAGATTTCGTGATTAGTCAGTCAGTCAGTCAGTCAGTCAGTCAGTCAGTGAGTGAGTCGCTTTTCTCCTTTATATATATAGATATATAGTTTTTTCGTACTAAAGCCTATTCGTAGAAGAAAGGGATCATATAAGTATTGCATTCTTTTCACTTATTGTTAACAAAAAGATAAAACTAAAATAGAACTCGAGCAAGTCTTTGGATTTTTTTTATTTGAAATTTGACACGCACACAGCATGGGCCGTTTTTTTAGATTCGTGGAAAATATACTGTTTTTTATTTATTTAATCATTATTATGAGCTATCGGTGCTGGGTTATTACATGTATTATGTTATCAGAAAGGTGTTATCATATATGTAGAGCGAAATAAATGCACATATATATATATATTACAGTCAATCTGATTAGTTAATTATTATTAATACTCTAATCTAAGATTATTAATAGTAACTATATATATATATAAGTAATCTGGTTAAACTGAATTTATGAGAATTTCCCATTCCTCTGTTTTGACAAATAAAGGGTGTGCGATGAACTAATTTTCAACACCCTTTATCTAGAAATTTCCATTGCCTAATACACTTAAAAAAAAATGTTATTTTACTATAAAGCAAAATTAAAAAGTATTGATGTAAATATTTTAAACTTATGATATTTAATAATATGTTAAAATTATTGAAGCACACACATCTGTATATATATATGTATATCATATAATGCATATGTTATTATAATGTTATTATGTTATAATACTATTATGTTTGGTTTTATCTAATGTTTACAATACCAGAGGTTCATTAGCATATCACAGCATATAAATACATAAAAATTACATTAGAGTTTATATATAATAAATTCTATCTAATTAAAAGCACATTTTAATCAAATGTTATTTGCTACGGAGTATCGAGCTCACCCATAGGATTTAGAGCTACTAACTTGTCCTCCGATTATAGACAGAAAAAAATCAGTAAGAAAATAAGAATATTTAAAAATAATAAAAATTCCGCAAAAAGCAGATGCGAGTAGACCAAGAAGAGAGAATAACCAATCAGGAATGGTTTCCCAACCATACAAGATAAAATATAGTAGTATGGGGACAATAAAGAACATAGTGATCAGAGCGTCCCCAGGAGAACTGCCTATGTGATTAGAAGTAGAAAAACTACTTGCCCCTATAAAGGTAAACTGGGAAAGGGCCAAAATTGGTAAGAAAAAGTAAGTTGCCTAGAAAAGGGAAGGATTTACAATGGGATTTCTAATAAACAGTTGACCCTTTCACCCGTTTGACAATCATTCCAGCAAGAAGTCCAACAGTCACAGATAAAGTTTTTGAAATAATTCTTCAGAAAAGAGCCTCATCCTCAAAAAATTGTTTCTACATAAAAGTGCAATTATTAAGGGGGTTATATTATAGTGAACTTTAATCAACCTTAAGTTGATAAATTAGCCTATTCTTTGAGGTAATGGACTCGTGGCTAGCATGTTATGAGTTTGATTCTTGTACCGCTGAAGACCCGACGTGCAGAGGGGGATGATGCACGTTAAATCTGTCGAGGCTCAAACGTCCTCCCGTAGGTGTGGTGGTGTCCGCTCAGGTTTCGTCCTTATCACTTGACCATGGTTCAAAATTACGATGTTCGTCGCCAAAAGCCCTCGTGTAGCTGACAAGTGCGACGTTAATATTCACTCACGCTAGAGAAAAATTCTGAATAAAAAACAGTATTATAGTTATCCATCTTAGTAAGGAAGGATTTAAATGAGGTTCTAGGTAGAGAATAAATCTATAAAAATTATGTATCTTGCTTTTTCCATAACCATAGAAAAGTTTTTGCAGAGTGTAAAAATTGGAAAAAAAAAAACTGTGTGTCGGTGCCGACGCAAGACTGGAGTTTATTCCTTGAGTATCTTTGATTCTATAGTAGGCAAATAGGGTAAATAAAGGGATCTCGAATGATACTGAAAGCATGCATGCATTTTCTTTATTCCATGTACATTTTTTATAATCACACATTCGATAATATATATATATACACCAATCATGTTATACATAAGTATGTTACCCGTAGTATGAGGACATTGTTAATAACGTTGATTTACTTCAATGTTGACATCACTTTGAGTATTAATTACATTAATAATCTTGGCATTATTAATCAGTGTGACAAGAGTCTTATGGCAACTAAAGTATGATACGTGAACGTCAGTAGATACCTGATTTACGAATCGTGAAAACATCGCATTAATAATTATAACATACCAAGTCGTCCCCAGTGCGGTATCAGAAACAAAATCCAAATTAAGCTTTGATTTTAAAAATTGGACTAATCTCAATCCTTCATCTTTTTTCAAAATCAATTTTGAAATCCCCTCCAAGTACGAGTTCAAGCACATGATACTGTTTCTTCAGTAGTTTAGAAACACTTTCCGTGTATATGCTAAAGCTAACATTCATTATTTTATATACATAAAAAAAACCAATAAAAAAATTAAATGTCTTAAAAAGGACAACTACTAATGGAAAATTTTTAGAGTAAATATAAGGCTATATTTCAAAATAAAGAATAATTATTGTTTTAAATAACAACTTTAAATCGATCACTTTTTCTTTAAAGATTATGCTTATTGAAAGGAATATATCAGTGAATTTTTTCAATTTTGCATATGTGTCAGTAACGTTATTTTTCAAATGTACATCGAAATATTTTTAAGTAAACTAAATTTTTAAATGAGGTTCAAAATTCTATTTTATGTTTCATTATATCTCAAGATAACACACAAAAACGACATTTAGATATATTGTAAATAATTATTTATATTATTATAAACTTATTTAAATAATGCTAACTGTCAAAACTCGCGAAAAAGTCGTTTGGCTCGAAAACTGGTTTTCGACGACGCCTATGACGCCAGTGAGTGAATATTAACGTCGCACTGATTAGCAACACGAGGGCTTTTGGCGACGGTCCGCGTAATTTGAACCATGGTCAAATGACGCGGACGACACCTGAGCTGGCACCCCCTCTCCTAACTACCACACCACACCATCGGGAGGATGTTTGAGCTCTCGACAGATTTAACGTGCATCGCTCCCCTACACGGCGGATCTTCAGTGGTACTGGGATCGAACTCATGGTACGCTAGCCATGATCCGATGCCTAGACCACTTGGCCACCACGGCCCCCCAACGACGCCAGTAAGTGAAACGAAAGTAAACGTAATGAGCGATTTTTTTAGGGCTTAGTTCTTAAGTTTTTCTTTCCAAATTTCACACATTGATAACAAACAACGGAAATTTTTAAACAAAAAAGGCCAAAAGAAATAATGCGTAAATGAATTCTTGTAAAAATGATACTAGATGGGAAACAGACTTTTTAAAATTCCTAATTTTTAAACAATTTTTTTTTAAATTTTTGGACAAAACATGCATAATAACGTTTGACTCTCGGGAAAAACGTTTCGTGTGATCATTTTTATAAATGACGAAGTTATTGGTTACAAATTTGAGTATTTTTTGAAAAATCGTAAAAAAAAAGCTTTCGGTATTGTAAATCACTGATTCTAAAAGGACGAAAGTATGATCTGTTTTTATACGGAATGTAAACTTATTACAATGAGAAATCCGTACAGAACGGTTGAAAAATTATTTTCATAAAAAAACTCATCGATGTTGACTTATTTTTGAAGAAATCGTTATTTTGTAAAAAAGAATTATACCGTATCTTGGCAAAATGAAAGATTTTTTCGATTCTGTAATTATCTTTGTCTTATTTGCGTAAGAAGAGAAGGATCGCATTTTTAAAAACGACGGAAAAGTAGGAACTGTTTCCTGTTTCTTTCGACAGCGGCTTGGCGCAGGACACATCATAACCTTTTTTTTTTTTGTTAACGCTTGTACAAATAACATTCCTCATAAAATTTCTATACCGGGGACTTTATATGAAAAAAAAATCAATTTTAAAGAATAAACTCAAATATATCAGAAATACTTACATTATGTTCATTTTCAGACCCAATTAAAGCATGAATGAAAACCACAGATATATAAATTTTATTAAATATATTTGTATAACTTTCTTATACGTGATTATATATGTAAAGCTTATGAGACAATGCATACAAGTATAATTTATGGGTTAATATATTTGTATACATTTACATATAATGTATGAGAGAGAGAGAGAGAGAGAGAGAGAGAGAGAGAGAGAGAGAGAGAGAGAGAGAGAATCCCCTCAATATACATGTGATAGCATGTGTAATGTACATCCGAAAGCGAGAAATAAAATTTATATACATAATTTTCATGTACAATACTAATGTATAATTTGCATTCGACTTAAAACATATACATGAATATGTATTTTTTTTAATATGTTTGAATTTGTAATTTTTATGAGATGCAATATATAATTTTCACGTGAATTAATTTAGATAATTTTATTACATAATAATCGTAGCTAATAACTGCAGAAAAATGCCTTAAAATACGACAAGGGCTCTTAAAGAGATATATTTCAGACAGTTCTAAAAAAAATTACTGTGAAACAAGGAAATGGAAACAATTAGAACAAAATGAAATAATTATGCTCATTTTTTTCTTTTTGTGCTTAGATTCGATATTATTTCTATTGAAGTACTTATATTTTATTGAAATATTTTATAAACAGATTCTATAAAAGAGAAATGATTTGATAACACATTAAATTAATTTCACAATTTATCTTACACTAATTTTTAAAACGTGCTACTGAAATTTAGGGAAAATATTCAAGTAAACCACCCCAATGTGAAATGCTTGTAAGGCTACTGAATAATACTTGTTATATTGGATAACATTAATTTTTCATTAGGTTGCAAGGAATAAAGAACGCTTCACCGGCAGAGATAGGCTGAAAAAAATCGACAATAACGTTAGGCTATTAAGAAATGTAGTTTCAGTCCTTTTAATAAACGCTATTATCCCATTAGTACTAAATGAAAATATTAATATTTTATTTAAGGGCAAACTCCTTTTTTATCTGTATAGGCCAATTTAATGATTAGAATTCGAAATAAATATTTTCTGTTTTAATGCGTATTCGTAAGATTTACCCGATTTTATTAAAGATGCAGATTTTTAAATGTGCTATTAAAATATATTAGAGTAATGAAAAATATGTAAAAATGTCCAGCTTGTAAAAAAAGAAGTAATATAAAAAAATTAAGTCAATTCCTACTTAGGTCAACAAAGAAAATTTTTATTTTAGTTATTTTTTATTAAATAGTTACAATAAATATGTGTATATGCATATGACAGAATCACAATATTAAGTGACAAAATAGAAAGCGATTTTCCTTGCAATTTTTTATTTTCTTATCTATATATGGTGTTGGACTATTATTTTTGTTTTTTATTATTTATTAATTAATTTAATTATTCCAATAAAATAGTGTAGTAAAAAGAAATCATTCTCAGAAATTAGGCCATCCCAGGTGGGATTCAAACCCACGACCTTTGGATTAAAAATCCAAAGAGCTATCTATTGCGCTAAGGGGACACAACAAAAGATTTTCCTTTCTATATATGCTGCTTAACTATTATTTTTTGTTTGTTACAATTAGTTCATTTTATAATTTAATTAATTAATATTTGAAAAAACTGTCATAACATCAAGTGTCATCCACTACAAGTTTAAAAACTTGAACGTGTGTGGGGATGAATAAAAAGTATTTTATTAGCGATTGAAAATTTGAATAAAATTTTAAATATATGTAGGTAGATTGTGAACTAATAGTAGGAATTGAAAAAAATTAAACAAAAACAGGGACACATTTTTCTATAAGAAGAAACTAAACATTTCTGATTTTCTTCTTAAGTCTGAGCAAAAGACTGAAATAATCCATCACAAAACGCGGGACTAAGGAATAATTAATCATGATCTACGGGGCATTTACAAGGAAATCGAAATAAATGAATGTAAGTTCATTGCCCTCCAAAGAAAAGCAAGGGAAATTTTTGAATTTATGTATACAAAAATGATCCAAATTTAAATTCTTAAAATATAGAATGCAGGGCTTTAAGTTATGTATGGGAATAATTCTGCTGGCTTAAATTTCTTTTTCGGGGCAGGAATCAAAACAAGAAAAAATTACACAAAATCTAATTTAAATTTTTGAAACAATACAGAAGTAGACAGTATTATAAACATTGTATAGTGAGGACTGTTTAAAAAAAGAGTGGGATTGAACCAGTTTTACGGCTAGCCAAACCTTTTCGCTTTGTTTAGAATACTGAGGAAAACTCCATGTGGAATACGAAGAATAAAAAAAGTTTTAAATTCATTATTTATAAAAGGGTCACATACTTAAATACACATTCAAGAACGCTCAGATCATGCTCAAATCAAAGAACAATGAACCAGTTATTTAGTGATCTAAACGCAAATTTAAGCTTTAAAATAAAAACCGATTGATAGCATTATTAATAAGTATAGTTACTGAAACATTTATCAACTCAAAGTCTGTAGTAAAAAATCAAATTCCAGAGGAATAACATAAGGAATATTTTGTAGTTTTCCTTACTATAAAACAATGAAATCGAAATATTTTTATTAGCTACTATTTTTAGAGCTGCAGTATAGCCATCTGTAATTCGAGAAGGGAAGTATTAAAATGAAAAAAAAATGCGATTAACATGTTTATATATAAGATCATAAAATGAATACAGTCAACACATTGAAATGCCAACTGAATAATATAGTCAAATATTTAATATAAATTGTCGAATGTTTCTGATTTGAAAAAGTGGAATGCAGTAGCCAACTGATCACGCACCCGGTGTTGTTTCTATCGAGTCAGTGGCTCGAGTCGTGATGCCACAAGATCCATCCTATAGGCATGTTAAATCTCCCCAGGATGAAACACTAGTTGAAGAGGTGTGGAGAATGAAAGCACAAGTGTCTATCTTGTCACTAGACCGTGGTTCTAAATCCCGTTGGCAATATGTCTCGTGTTGTTCCGTCATTAATAAATAACGGAGTGTTATAACAGAATGTTATCTAATAAGAAAGTAAATAAAAGAGAGAGGTACTCTTAGAATAAATTTTTTCGAATCTTCTATTATAAATAGTGTTTGTATGGAATTATATTCTTCTTTTCAGATTTTATTTCATTACTATTAAAATTGTATTTTTTATTATTTAATGAGCTATGTATGTTCATTTATATACGATGCTTAATTTCCATTCAATTATGATATACAAATTGAAAATAATAATAATATGTATTTTCTGTTGAATAGCTAGTTTTACTGTCCTGTATTTGCCAACGCCACGCAAAATTAAAGTTACATTTTTAAAAGCAAGAGTCATATTTATTAGTACGGTGTGATTGGACAAATAGTTTTTACAATAAATACAATTTTTATGCCAGATTTAATGTGTATTTAAAAACCACCCACGGTCAAATTAATTGGTATATATATTAGAGTTTTAAAATCGTTAATTAAATCTAAAGTCTTGCAAAGAATAAGAAAACGAAATGTTATTTATTCTATAAGTATTTTTTTATTGAGAACATTTATAAACCTCGTGCACCACACAATGTATAACACAGAGGCTTACAACACAAAGGAGAAAGGATTACAACACAAACATCCATGCCTTTTCCGGGATTCGAGCCCAGTCCCTACGGCACCGTAGTCAGCGTCACTAACCACTCTGGTACCGGATGGGCGGCACTATATTTCAACTTTTAATATATGAATGGGAACTTAATATAAAATTTTAAAAACTTACAAAAAAGATTATTTTATAAACTGCCCTTTTAATCTTATATTTGAGTTATGATGGATATTTTGAACTGAAACTATTCTAAAATAATATTTCCATACATGTTCAAGTGTTCAAAAAATAAAAAGAAATAATTTTTCCTTATGCATATATTTTTAGCATTGAATTTGTTAAGTGCGAAACTGTTTTTTTTTTGTCTCTCTCGTATGTACCCTGAAACAAAACTGAGAGTGTAAAAAATTTACTTTATCAATTTAGTGATAGATACTGAGAGTCAAATAATAAACAATTCTTCTCTTTTATTTTAGGGAGTGCCGTTTGGAACATTGTAGCTACGTTTTTGAAACTTCCTATTTCCGGAACTCATAGTATTATCGGAGCCATCCTTGGTTTCACTTGTGTAGCTAAAGGTTTCCGTGGTATACGGTGGAAGACATTAGGCTTCATAGGTAAGTCAATGATTTATGGAACTGATAAAAGATTCTCCTTGTCTTATCTGAAACAACTTTCCTTTTCTCTATTTATTTAATGCTTATGTAAATATCGGCGATGGCTTAATCGAGATTAAAAAGGGTATAAAAATGCCTAAGCAATCTAGAACTGAGAGAATATCCCTTAGCGAGTGGAATAAATAATATTCACTTTCCAGTTTATCCTATGTTATAATTTGCCGCATTCTTTCTGTCGTATTGTGTGTTCGAGTCCCAGTGCCCCGAAAGATCTGCTGTGTAGATGGATTGGGGGATGTTAAATCTGTCGAAGTTGAAAGCTCTCACGTTGGCGTGATTTAGAAATTTGGAGTACCTATTGAGTCGTCTTAGTGTATTGTGTGAAAAAGGGTGTTAGTTTAGGTGTTACCTTCGTCACACATTTAACCAAGGTTCCGTCTCCCATAGCCCTTCATGGTTAATAAGCAATCACCAATTGGAGTAAAATTATTATTGACTTGCATTTTCAGCTCATATAGTTATCATCCTTCCTTATTTTTGAAGAATTTTGTTTCTTACTGATGATTAGTAACTCCGTTAAGCTTTACTAAAGATAATATGTCTGCTATACTTATGGATTGAGTGTTTTCCTCTTGATAAGACCAATAGACAAGATTTTTTTTAAAAAAATATACCTGCAAAATGATCTTATTTTGAGATTTAACAATATAATGAGAAGGTATTTTTAAAGCTTACTCGACGGAAATAGTTAATCAGTTTTTAAAAAGTCGTAATTAATATATTCTTATTATCCAAAATCTTATTTTCAAATATTTTTTTTTATCTATGATATATTTTAATCATACTCGCCTAATATTGAAATAAACTTAACACATGGCTATTCACAGATAATTCTTAAGAGTAATAATTGTAATGATGTATGTTATCTACATCGATAAATTTGGAAAAGCCATTACAGAGCTTCAAGTTAAATTTATAAATAAATAAAATCATTCCCTGTAATTAAATTTAACTTTTTGCGTTGTTTCATACACTCTTTTAATTATTTTGAATTTTTGTGCATCATGTAAGTATGTAAAATATATTCTAAAAATATGTAAATAATTTAAAATATTATTTGTTTATTTATGATAATACTGTGGTTAGAAAGTGATTTAATAATATGAATATATTCCCGATATATTAAATTAGAACAGTATTGTATTATTTTTCTCTATGTAATTTCTTCAACTCTATTGCATTATAGACCTTGAAAAAATAATCAACAATATAATCTATATAGCTGTTCCACTTTTTATGGGCCGCGGTAGCCAAATGGTCTAGGTATCGGATCCTGGCTGGTGTGTCATGTGTTCGAGCCCAGTACCACTGAAGGCCCACCGTATAGGGAAGCGATGCACATTCAATCTATCGAGAGCTCAAACGTCCTCCCGTTTGTGTGGTGTGGTAGTTAGGAGAAAGGAGTGCCAGCTCGGGTGTCGTCCTCGTCACTTGGCCATGGTTCAAAATGACGAGGTCCGTCGCCAAAAGCTCTCGTGTAGCTGAACAGTGCGACGTTAATATTTACTCACTCCGCTTTTTATGTTATCGCCAATATTTTCAATAGATAGATCAACATACCGATCCACTTCTAATTCTTTATCAAAGAATCTGAATAATCCATTCCAAAGCAGTCATTATTCACATCAAGTCCTTTTTCAGTGATGAAATTTGGCATATTAACGTTGTGTCATTGGCAACTTTTAGCGAAATATAGATTGAAAAATGTAGCCACAAAGTGAATAATAGGTTTAAAATAAAACAGGTTGCCATAACACGTAAAATCTTTGTCAATAAATCTCTGGTATGGCGTTAATAAATACCGAAATTCACCTTCCCTTTTGTTCTTTTAAAATTACTTTTAATTTTTCAAATACTGTTTGATACAACTATATAGTTTCCATGAAGACAGATATTCGTGATTCAACGAATTGTATATCTATAAACTTACTTTTCTTCTTCTTTTCTCTCTTTCTTCCTGCGGCAGTGTTTGCATACAGATTACTGAAAAAGTTGTATGTATAATGCTTAAGAAAGAGAGAAATTAATCTCATCTCGCTTGCTTTAATATTACCTTACCATTATGTAAAGAAATAAATTGATTATTAGGTTATGCAATATCTAGATGACTTTATCATTTTTAACACCCTTTTATAAGCTTCACTTGTATGTAACGAAATCTTTGAACACAATTTTCACCCACTTTAAAAGGTCATATTAATTCCAAATTTTGCTCACTTGTCCAGATTGGTGACAATATAATTAATTTAATGATTTTGTTCCATTGTCCTGATCAGGATCAACAGTATTAACGATTTCCTATTTTCAGATCCCATCCCGCATCTGGCGACTCATTTCAAATCCCATTTCCAGATTTGGCGACTAATGCCAGATTTGGTGACTAAAAGATAAAGTTACAACTTAGTTCGATTAACTATAAAAGGGTGTTTTTTAGTTTTCTAAAACTATAATTTGTGTTTCATGCTTTTGCTCTTTATGGTATAAAATTGTGTATGTCACTGTTTTTTTTTAATGGTATCATTTGAAGTATTTTTATTTTATTCTGTATATTGTCATTTTCTGATAGTTTATATTCTTTTTATGAGTATTTTCTTTCAACTTTCTTTCAAAATGGCTTTTATTTCATTTATTTTTTGGCATACGATCAAAAACTACATGTATGCTTTGTTATATAAGACAAGATACATTTTTTTTCTGTTTTTGTCTTGGGACATAAAATCGATTAAAATACTTTTAATATGAAAATCTGTATTTTGTGAATCGATATTCCTTCCAGCGTTTATGCAATAGCACTTACATTGAATTTAATTTTGAAAGTGTGATAGAATTTTAACTTTCCTGTAAGAACCCATATATATGACTTTGACGTAAGCAGAAGACTGACTTTTGATACACTTTTGTATTGCATACTGTTATATGTGATTCCAGCCTCTTCACTCCTTAGAATGTCAGTTGATTAGTTATTCTATTAACGTAGTGCTGAGAAGCAACATGGCGGCTGTGGTCAAGGTAACAGAATCGTGGCCGGCGTGTCATGATTTCGAGCCCAGTACCGCTGATGACTCACCGTGTAGGGGAGTGATGCACGTTAAATGTGTCGAGAGCTCAAACATCCTGCCGTAGGTGTGATTTTGAAGTTAGGAGACTGGGTTCCAGTTCAGGTGTCGTTCACGTCACTTGACCATGGTTCAAAATGGGGAAGTCCGTCGCCAAAAGCCCTTGAGTAGCTGAATAGAGCGACGTTAATATTCACTCACTCACGCAATACTCTGTCGAGGCGATGAACCTCGACAGTATCGTGTACAGAGGATGATACACGTAAAATCTCTCGAGTCGTATTTATCACTTTGACGTGTAAGGAAAGTAGGGTGCTTTATAAATTCAGGTATCATCCTCGACATTTGACCGAGGTTCAAAACTACGAGATCCGTCACCAGTAGCCATCACGTTGCTACGAAGTACAAAGGCAAAAACAATATGTTTGATCTTCGACATATTTAACGTGTTTTATAATGTTGAATAAAAACTTATGTATTTTGCTTTTCCGTTTGTATACCTGCCCACAGATCAACATTTTCTGAAAGCCAGTTATCTCTAATTGAATTACTATTCAAGATTGTCTTATCAAAACCGCCTCCCGTTGTGCAAATTTGGAGTAAGGGGAACCAGTTCAGGGATTGTCTTCGTCAAGTGACCATGGTTTGAATTACAAGGTCCTTTGCCAATAACCCTCGCTTTGCTTCGCAGTGTGACGTAAATTAAAAACCAAATCTTATAGATAATGCATCAGAAAATCCAAAAAAATATCGAAGTTTTAATTTTAAAAATGCATGATGTTAATTTAAATAACTCCTGGTCATAAAAACTATCAATAAAAAAAATAAAATTTCTTTACTAAGTAGTTTAGAGGGATTTGAAATAGGAATATAAGGTTTTCGTTCAAAACAACCGAAGTGAAAAGAAAAATCTGAAAACCGTTATTTACAGACGTGCTGTATTCGCCTAACCTTCAAACATTTAGGCTGAATCAAAAAAGCTTCTTTTAGAATAAGATGAAGCTTAAGTAGTACATTGAAGAGTGGATTCAGAACCACTGCTTTAGCACATTTCAGATTAATGTCAATTAAAAATTAAAGAAATTTTACTAGCCATGTATTTTTATTCGTTAATTTAATTTTTTAGTCACATTAAACTGAAGAAAGAGCTATTTACATTGACATATTTCTTATTCACCACTTTTTCTTTAAATTTATAGTGTCCCTAAAACTGGCAAATCAATCCTTTAAATCTTGCCCCTGTATTTTTCCAAAACTTTAATTAGCAAAATCACAAGGGGAAAAAATTACCCTTTTAAAACAAAAATTTTTCTCATTTAAAATGTAAAAAAATGGGCTGAGCCGGTTTGGGGAAGAGAGAAAGTGGATTAGTAAATATCGTATGGGGGGGGGGGGTACTGTAAAATATCGTACTGTAAAAAAGCTTTCAACGAATAATTAAATGTGTAGGTCATTCTAGTTGTCAATAGAAGAGATTCATTAAATTCGTTAACATTATTTATTAGCAACAAATTTAAATCCTTTTACAAACGTGAGTAGATGAATTTTCTTTCCCGATTGAACAACCACATATTTTATCTAATTTCGGTTCCAAAAATTTATGTCTAGAACAGAATAAGTAAAGTTAGCATTATTCACACAAAACCTATATATATATATATATAATTGCATAGAACTTCCTAAATAATCAGAGCATTTAATACTTACTCCAAATTGTTGTTTCAAAATTTATGTTTGTGGAATTAAAATATTCTAAAATATATTCACTTTTCCCATAATTTTACCATGTTTTAAAGCATTTTAAAAATAATTCCTATTGTTAATTGATTATAACTTTTCGGTAAAATCTTTTTTTTTTTGTACATAATAAAATAGTTTTTCCTTGTTGTATAATGCTCTTTTGATGTTAAAAATTTTCAAGAAAATTGTTTAAAAGGTATCAGAGCATAAAATTTGTTAATTTATTTGATTTATTGTTACCTCCATTTTTATTTGGTGATGAAAGATTGCCAAATTTCGTCCAAAATTTTCCCTAATTGCGTGAAATAGAGGAAAATAATTACTTAATATACTCAAAGATATTAATATTTAAACAACGCATTTGCTTTCTCTGAGGGATTACATAACAGAAAAATTAAATTATATTTTGATTATTTAAGAATGTTTTAATGCTTAAATAATACCTATTTGAAATCAATTGTAGCTAAAAGTTGAAAAATTGAATGTTAATTATACTAATTCAAAATTTTTAAAATTTTAATAATACGGAATAAACTTTTACCCTTGTAGAGATATACTTATTGTTTATAATGAAAGATAGGCAATTTCCTGATTCAGAATTTTCAAAATATATTATTTATTTTTTTGAAAAATACATTTTTTTTTTCAATTTTCTTAAAGAAATATAGATTTTAATGAAACTGGTTGAAATAAATTTGAAATAAAAAAAAAACAAGATTTGAATATAATCGAAGCAAACAAAATTTATGGTTTGCAATCAAGGAATACCAGTCTGACTAGAAACATTTTTATTTTTACATTAACACAGAATGTATAGAAATGATCCAATATTTCTATGTGTAACCTTAAGCTGACTTTACCACTTACCAATGAAAATTACTTTTTCAAAAAAGAAAAAAAGAATAGTTGTTTTGGGATAGTTTCCAAAAAATTTGTTCGGTTCTGCGCTATCAACCGAGAGAAAAAAACAAAACCATTGCTAAGACCTTTTTTGTGTTGATATTGGGATTAAGTGACTCATTGCTTTTGACAGATGTCTTACGATTCACTCTTCCACTACCATCCGTTGTCATAGCAACCATTTTTACCCACTAAAGTTGCTGTATGGGATTTTTTTCCCGAGTGAGCCACTTTCTAGAATTCCATTAGCACTTGTTTCGATGCTGAAAGAAAGGATTTGCGACGAAAGGCTTTCAGCAGACTTTTTTCAGTATAGTTTGTTCATTACTTAGCAAGTAAACAAAGTTGCTCGACATAACTTTCGAAGTCAAAATAATAACTTGCCCCTTCCCCTTCTCCCCTTCTTTTCGATCGATTTAAGGAGCTAATAAATTACTGACTTTTTTTCTCCTTGGAGAGATTGCGCAAGCTTTTTGATTTTATGAAACGATGTTTTTCGTAACTGTACAGTTTTTGTAAAAGGATTCAAAATTCAATTGAGCTTCTTTCTTTTTCTTTGAGTGCTGAAGCGAATAAATATTTTTTAAATATTTTAATGTGGCAACATTGTTTTATACTTGTGACTAATGGTATAAATCAATATATTATACATTTGTTTTTAAATTTCACCACTAATGCAACTTTAATTATGACTAATGAAGTAATTAATTTCTTTGTACCGGTTTTTTTTACGAAGTTATTTTCTCTCCATAAGTTTCAGTTGCAAATTTCCCATGCCTCTCAAAACTTAGCACAATGAAACAAATTTAAATGATGTTGTACGCAACTGCTCAGTTTTAACAAAAGAAAAGAATGAATGATTTCTTTTTTCCCTACTTAAAAATAATGTAACTAAATTATAAAACAAATTAGTTCACTTGTCTATATATATTAAAATAAAATATTTATTTGATATCAGGAACGATGCTTGAAAAAATCCATTACTATTAGCGTGTTTTCATTCATGTGCAAAATATTCAATCAACCTGTTGTCATCAAATTTTGTTTAAAATGTTTCCATGGTTAATTGCAATTTAATAGTTTTCCAGCTCAATGCATTGATTCCCTTTCTGTTCGTTTTAATTTTCAAATTTATAAGATCACACCTTGATTTCTAAAATTTTTTGACAAAAAAGGATTTAGATAATAACAATCTCTTTTTTCCCCTTTTATTCTATTTCCCTTTTTTATCCCTAGAACAAGTTTAATTAAAACTCTTAATTAAATTTTATTCAACAAATTAATTTCACTTATAACTCTAACTGCAAATCTGAGAAAACCTACTAATTTCTCCTGGGAAATATCCTTTTAAAGTGAATGGAGCTATTCAAAACTCCATCTTAAAAAGTTTGAGTCCTGTCCAACATTTTACATCCGAAAGAAGAAACGATTCTCCCAGTGTCAACCTCTAAATTCGGATTTCTGCTACACAAATCTGACTTCAAAGCTTTTGGTGCTCTTGAATTATCTGCAATTAAATCCCTTCTTTTCTAAAGATCAAAAACCAGCGCTTTCCAATTACGCAGAATCATTTAAAAGAGTTAATTCAAACGACTGTTTTACATCTTCGTTTGTCAAATAATTGAAATGCCTATTAAAACATGCTTCAATTGGTTGACACAGAATAGTTGAAAGAATTCGGCAGCTTTGTACTATCCTCTCTCATTCAGTAATTGGAAACTAAACTCCCAGAAACCGGTAAACAAGTTCGAGTTTTAGTTTCTGATAAAAGGTTTTAGAAAGCGTAATTTAACATTAAAGTAAACTTAATTCAGTTTATCTCCTTTCTATCAGTTACTATGTTTTGACATTATTTAAGAGTGTGTCCCTTCTGTGAACTTTGATTGATGAGAGAGAAACTCTTAAAAGTAACGCTTTAAAAATTCTGTATACGCTTTTGTTAGCTTATATAATCCCCAGCAAATATTCGTCGATAAAAGCTGTTAGGGTAATGTGCGAAACTTTTAAAATTTGTTACCAGCTTTAAAGAATTGACTTTTATTTAAAAAGGTGTTATGGAGAATAATTAAACTATTCATTGAGAAACAGCAAACAGGAGTTCTTATAGAAGAGAAATTTTGATGTGTAGTGTTTATCAATTTATTTTTTGATAATGACTTGAGATCTAATTAAAAATTGATTTTAATTGCATTCTGCAAAACCATCAATAATTTGACGACTGTTGTAATTTTTTGAAAATTTAAAACAGATTCACACGCATACATACACTAGTTTTTCAAAATTTATAGAAATATTTATACAGTACGGAATTGAATAATCAAATTATGAAAGATAAATATGCTTAGATTACTTTTGTTTAATTAATGCTCGAATAATTTCCTTTAATAATTTTTAAAATTTTCAAAATACTTCGCTAGTGTTTTGCGTTAAATTAACTAACTGACTTAAATTTTAATATTCATCCTGTTTCGTATTCGAGATGATGACTTTTTTGCACATTAATGTGGTAACTATTCTATCTTGAATAATGTTATTAGTTAAATTTGGACTTAAAATACGTTTTTTAAAATTTCAGTTGGTTATTTGCAAATACTCAGATAAAAATTCAATGCACATGAAAAATTACATACGCAAGCAGAATTAAATAGTCAATGTTATACAAAAAAAAGCTACTTATTCGATACCACAAAAACAAATTATTAAGCTAACCCGCAATTGCAAAATCAAGCTTTTGGAGTACACAATATTTGTCGAAGCGGGTATTTAAGTAAATTAAGAATTACGAAAGCAAGCAAATAAACTCGCTCTCGAAAAATCATAATATTGTAGAAACAAGATGATGTGCATCATATACTCTCTATACCCTAAGTATTAAAAATTTTAAAGATTTTTATGCGATTGAAGTAGATGAAGAAAAATTGCTATAAAATGCATTCTTTTGATCTCGTTCTATCTAGTTGTGATTATTTCGAACTTGAGGGATCCTAACACAGCAAATAAATGTGCTCCATCTTTATTATATAAAACTCTTTTTTTAATTACTTCAGTTATAATATAGCCATGCAACATGTACAATAAATCTATACAAAAGTTCTAATTAAATAATACGCTTAATTGACGCATCCGAATTTCTTACTGTAATTATACTGTATAACAAAACTTATAAACTGTAACTGTAAACAAAACTGTATTGTAGAACAAAAAAAAGTTTAAAACCAAACGAAAATGAGAAGTGACAGTTCTTACCATCTGATCATCAACTCCTTTCTCTACAGCAGGTAAGAACTTTTGACTCGTTTGGACACCTTCAAGCGGGAGTGAATGAATGTTGGGTTTTATGGCGAAGAGCCCATTTTGGCTCAGCAGGCTACTAGGAAAACTAATAGCACATTGCATGTATCTAATGTCGTGTCTAATTATTATTTGAAATGACAAATCCCTTCAAAATGTAAGTATAATGAATTTGACTTTTTCAGTTGCCTCTTGGTTTCTGTCTCCTCTGCTTTCCGGTTTGGTATCAGTAGCAATTTTTCTCCTCATCAGAAGATTTATCCTAAGCAAAGTAAGAAGTTCAATAAGGTAGGGATACACACCACCGCTTTGCATCATAAAAAAACGAATTTTTAAATACACGTGGGAATATTTTGGGAGTAAATAAAATATTAAATTTCCGAGTAATTCTAGCTTTCCCTGTACGGACATCTAAGAAACATCTTAGAATTTTGTAACAACTATATAAATTCATGATTATTGCGACTGATAAAATGAACGACTTGAGTTTTCACTAATCTTAAATTTATTCATATTAGCAGTTCCTAAGAAACACTTTCAATTATTCGTGCAGTCTTTGGTGTTATATTACGCCATAAAAACAATCAGACGCTTATCTGTTAATTAATATGCAACATAATAGTTGTTTTTAGGATTTTGTAACTGTCGTGTATTATAGTTTAATAAGCTGGGTGCAAGAAATAAAAATTAGAATAAACAAATAATTTTACTCGTAATTATCCGAATTTTTTATGGCGTTGCAAAAATATTCTTTTTTTATAAATATAAATATTTAAAATACTGTTTTCCTCTCTTAGTATACTGAGATACAAAAGCAAACTATTTTTTTAAAAAATTCCCTTTGTTTAAAGTCCTGCTACTATTAAAATCGAATCATATTAATTGTAAAATAAATTCTACTCTCTTCAGTCATAAGAATATTCTTTTCCACATTCAGTATGAGGCAGAATATCTTCATAGATGAATGATCATTTGATTTTGCATTGGTAAGCGTAATAGCCTTTCTTTACTAATCTAGTGTTCATTTATGGGGAATGGAGATAACTTGAAAAGGCCAAGTTACTGTGCCTCCGGCAAATTTGATCCAAAACATATCGGGAGAATATATGGAATAACATACGTTACTTGCGATTCGTTGAATAAACTCGAATTTTAGGAAAGCCTTGTTTGTATGGCATCTATACACAGAAGTAAAAGGTTAAAGTAAGGTCTTTGCCTCTTCGGCATACTTAATATATTTTTTTATTATTAAATCTTCACTGGTTCCATTCATTTTTTTACAATACCGAGGGAAGCAAAATAAAATGAAATTATAAAGGAACACACAGTTAAAACCGAGATAGATTAGAATAATGTGTACAAAGTTTGAGTAGAAGAATCAAATTTTCATAGATGGTTAAAAATTTACTATGCGATGTGAATAGACATTTCGTTAAATGTATATGAACTAATTATAATAATCATACCACACACTAAAGAATTAAAAATTTTAAAGAAACTTTTCTTTCCCGAATTACGATTTTTTCCCCAGCCGAATATGTAGACTATAATAAGTTTGTAAAGCGCCTTGCTTAGCTTGTAGATCAGTTACAATAAACGAAAAAATATGTTCTCAAAGAGCAAAATGTATATAAATTAAAATATTATATTAAGTTTTCACAAAAATATCGATGATTGAAAGTTTCGTCCCGAGCTTGATGATAACTTTGACTTTTGATAAAGCCTTAACTTCTCGACGGTGACCGCGGTGTTGTATAACAAAGCACTCAGAGACATCGATATCACTGTTGAGGAAAATCGATATTGCTTCTTCAAAGAAAGATGGGTTCTTCCCCTTTAGACGCTCAATCAATGTTTCATCGGCAGATATTATGATCTCTGGAATCTATTTCTTTTGATCACTGATCTCTTGTGATGACCACACAACAGATCGGTATCGGCGAATGATGGGGGAAAAGTATTTCCATTCTATCAATACCAGATAAAAATATTAAAAATAAAAGGAAGTGCAATAATGATATTGTGCAGAATATAGTAAATCGCTTAACTATTAGAATGTTTCGAACATCAGGTGGTGAAAATTTAGTTATGTGCTCTTCATGTAAAGTCCCATATACTATTAATCATATTTGAATTTATCATTTTGCACTTTTATAAGTGTACCTTTTATCGTTCATATGTTTCAAATATTTCAAACCTAGTAGATGAACAGCCTTACCGAAGCTTGTTTTTTTTTTAAATTTCGTTTGTTATACTGTATTTAAATACTATGCCTTCCTTTTTACTGTTTTTACCCATAAATTTTCTTGTTTTAAATTTTAAGACAATATTTTAAGCGTATGTGTTTTTTGCGTAGCTTGACCACAAAGTGGCTTTGAGTTCTTAAGCTTTACTCTTACTTATCCAGACAACAGCCAATTACTTAAAATATTTAATACATGCATTCATTTACAATTTAAAAATTCTTACTGAGCAAATAACTTAGTACAATACCAATAAAATAACACATTTTTAAGACTCTGAAAAGAAAAAACTGAGAATTAAATCTCAATACATTAATTATTCTAATTAAAGCAACTGTGTATCGTTATAATTTCGTTATTTGCTCGGATTCACAACTCGGATTAACTATAATAGCCAAAGATTTCATGCCTTCATAACTTCATTATTTGCCTAGATACTTACAGCAAAAATAATTAGAATATTGAATAAAAACTGTGTATTTGTGTTTTAATAATAGAGTCTTGAAATGGGAATCTATCCACACTCATTAATTTTATTTTGTCTTTATCACTGTGATGAAAGTGAGAAATTAAATTAAAAAGAAAATTTTTATAGAGGATTTTCAAGTGTAAATTCTTTAAATCAATTTTTTTCAGTGACAAAATTAACTTAAAGGTAAAATAATTTTTAATACAATTTAAATTTTATAAGTACATGTTAAAATTACGAAAAATCTTTACAGAGATATTTTAGGAAAAGTTTCTTTAGTAAATAGAAATCATATAAGAGCGTGTTTTTCATCAGGAAACGAAAAAAGATGCAGTTTTCTTCGAAATTAATTTATTAAAACTTATTTATTATGAATGACATCATTAAGAAGTCTGATAATCGAAGTTTTGTGCTACAAAACTATGTTTTGCGATTTTCACTCATCGTATCCAAACCACAAAACTATTTTTTATTTTCTTGAATATCTGCTCTCTTATAGAAATGTTTCTTATTTATTAGAGTAGCCAAGGTTATGGTCCTGAGTTGATGAATCTGTCGAGACTCAATGTCCTTTCGTTAGTGTTAGGAAAAGGGTGCCAGCTCGGATGTTTGTGCTCGTTTCTTAACCGAGGTTCAAAATGGCTAGGTCCGTCGCCAATAACCCTAGCGTTTCTTTACAGTGAGAACACCACCAGCAAAATAACCTTGCTTTAATTTCTTCCGTCTCAAGTTACATTTTAATATATTAGTTATCCAACTTATGATTTAACATCACATCCTATAACAATCTGCTGTCCAAGACAAATTAATGACGAAAAATTATTTTCTTTAAGTTAGTTTTAATTTCCGCAACGACAATAGTCCAGGTTAACTAAGTATTAAATAAACTCCCATCTCAAAAGTTATAACTCCATGAATCAACTGAGTAGGTTAATGGCTTGATTCATAGCGCAGTACTGAAAGCATAACGAGAGTCCACGTTCAGAGAAGGGCTCCTCTGTGAGGGAGGGAGTGTTTGTTTAAGTTGCAACACGAAGGCTATTGGTGATGAACCTCGTCATTTTGAGCTATGGTCAAGTAACACTCGAGCTCGCAATCTACTCTCCAACGGGAACACCAAACTTCAAAAGATGTAACGTCATCTTTTCATTATAGGTTTTCAGCGACACCAAGACTCGACAAACGACTCAGACTACAAGCTCGTGACCATCAATAAAATTTGGTTCCTTAGCCAAAGCCAACTGAATGCAGCTTACATTTTAAACTGGTCTTTTGCATAACATTTAAGAAAAGTATGCATATATTTCATTTGTGTGGGAGTGTGACTAAATTTTAAGACACATTTCTTCAATATTACACATATAATGTAATAACTTGTAACGTATTTATATTCAAACCGTCTAGATTTTTGCATTCACGACGGTATCATCAAATCCTTAGAAAAACAGCTCACTCACAGCTGAATAAGTTTTATAGTTTTTCAAACAATGTGCTTGATTAAAAATGTTTTTAAGAAAATAAACATTCCAATGAAGTGTTCAATATTTCGTAATCTAGGATAGTTAAATATTTATTTTTGAGTAAAATTCTCGGCTATTTCAAAAAGCATTAATGGGATACATTTTTTTCTCCTTTTCAAAGTTAGGATATGTGCGTGATAAACGTGCATGCTGTTTTAAAGAATGGGAATAATTTCTTTCTTGGGTTTAGACTGCGTCAAAATATGCCCTACTCGTAGTTTTATGTAGTAGGACTGTTGAGGAAAAGCATTTCGTGTGTCCTCCATGTATCCAAAATGAGTTCGTTGATCTATTGCATGGCTACTGATACAATTAAGGTTATGTGAATTAAATACGGGAAACTGTACATCTCTTAAATAATTGAGAATCGTGCCTTTTCAGTTGTATTGGAGAAAACTACATACTATTTAGATGTATTATACTAAAGAACATCACGTAGCTTCAATAATTCCATTTTTCAAAACGCAAAGAGAATTTTTCATTATGCATACTTCTTATCGTGAATATAGGGACGTATAGAGAAAAACACTAATTTGTGGGAACGCTTCCAAGTCCCCCCCCCCCCTATTTTTCCTAATATAACGATAAAAAAATTATTTTAACTTTTCCACTTATTCGCACTTAAATCCTGTGAATTTTTTTCGATAACAATTCAATTTATTATAACTAATTATCCTTCACAACACAATTTACAAATTCTTTGTAATAGCTACGCATTTGCTAAAATATTATTTCTTATCACATTTTTTACAGAAAATTTGGAAACTTGTTAACTTATTTATAATATCAATTATTTTTAAATTCAAAAATATTAATTATCTAAGCAAATTAATTACAAATTTTCTTTTTCATCTTTGTTTTTTTTGTCTATTGTGTATCGTTATCTATAACTGGTGTGTGTACTAGATCAGATTGAACTCGATCATTTCAAACTGTAACACGGCAAATTACAAAATAAAAGAAAAGCTCGAATAATATTTGGAGATAACTTAGGAAATCCAATTGCAAATAATACAGGGAGATAATGATCGTTGAAAAACAGGTAATTTTGTCCGAAATGAAGGCTATTTTACCTTGTTATTGCTTGCAAAAAAGGAAAGAAAACTGCTTAGCCTGGCATCAGTAAAGACATTGACAATATCTTGATCACGCTAATCGAGATCCCAGACATTGTCTTTTCTTCTGTCTTCAATATAAAGTTCCAGCAACTTTATTATTAGAGAGAAAGTGTTTTTGTCTTTAAATCCTATTTGAAAGAGCTTAGATAAAAAAAAATAAGTTGGATGAAAGTTAGCACACACAAAAGTAAAAACTAGGAAAGTTTGCTCAGCTAATTGGAAGAAATTGGATGTCAGCCATTTGGAAGAGGAAAAAAAATTAAAGGTTTCCTTTTCGGAGTTGCATACAGGTAACTAACTACCTTTGATACAAGTACTTCAAAAGTTACCAATTTATAGAAAGAGCGCTGATAATTTATTCTGTTAATTTTGCTTGAATCTTATGTCTTAATCAGGTACTAAATTGTTTAGTTAGTTCAAAAATTATGTGTTTCTTTGTCAGTATCGTTATACTGAATACTTCTTATTTAATTTCTAATTGTAAGCAAAAAATGCATTTAAGCCATAAATTCTTGTTTTTAAAAAAACTTTTAATGAAAACAAAATGAAAATATCTTCAATTTAGAATCATCTGAATTTTTCGAATATTACAAGTAAAATTGAATTTTTCTTTTTTAATATAAATTTCTAAAATAAAAACTCTTTAAAGGCAAACCAAAGCAGTTTTTTACTAAAAATCTATTTTTCAAAGCATAGTTAGAGCTATCAAGGCGACATTAAATTAAAAAATTTAGCTGTCATTACAAAATATTTAGAGTTCAAACTCTATAATCTTAGTAAAACATTAAAACTTTTTTGAAAGAATTTTAGTGCGTTTTATAATTTTTAAATAAAATTAAAATTACTCGCTACCATTTCCATTAGCTTACGGTACTGTTTTTCAGTTCTAAGATGACATGAACTACTACATTTTTCTTCAAATATTATATTTACTACTTTAGCAATTATGAACGCGGAATTGTATGCCAGGAGTTTGAGAATGGGACTACTTAAAGTTTTTAAAACATGTAATAAACAAGTTTTTTCAATTTCTAAAACATTATTAACCTGAAAAGTTAATAAATCAAGCAAAGTGAAAACTTTTCATATATAGAAATAAAAATGAACTATTATTTATATTTCTAGGCTACTGTGGTGGATTGAATTGATTATAACAACAATGAAAATTTGTTCTACGAAATTATAGCCTTTGTGTGGCTACTGAGTTAATCAATATTCAGTTAATCGACCAATAATAAACATACAAATTTTGAAGGCATGTACATTTTTTGCTTTTGTTTCTTTGAAGCAACATTTCATTTTTCTATATTTAAAAACTACTTTTCTGCAACAATAAGAACATTTGCTTACAGAATTGGAGTTCAACAACAAGATAATGTGAAGAATCTTGTAATTTTGAATCGCAACCCAGGATACGAGGCCGACACTTGAATATTTCTTTGTCATTATTATACACACACATTTGTATATCAATATCTTTTTCTCCTTCTCATTCAATGTATTGATTTACCATCATCGTTTGAGGGTTTTATTAACAAACATAAGAGACCAATTTATGTGGGATTTTCTACCAGACTGTAAAGATTTATTCTAGAATATTTTTTTCCACATTCATTGCAAAGTTTATTCAAAAACCCTCTCTGGTTTCTTGTTTGTTTTGTTGCATATAACATTTTCAGAGACAAAAAATTTGTTTAATTGTAGTCAGTTACAATAGAATAGAAAAATTTTAAGTTGTTTTCATCATTTAAAAATATAATTTCCTTCGGACATATTATGAATCAAATGTACGTGTTTTATATCAATGAATGGCCCGTCCATATATTCGAAAATTAGGTTAGTTATATTAACTATGTAGGTAAAACTAATTTTATAAAAACGGATTCTAAATTAAAAACCTTTTTGCCTCATTCATCTTTCAAAGGTAAGTAGAAATTATGACTTTGAGCTGCCCGAGTAAACTTGTTTTCATCCCATGATATTTGCCGTCTTTTTTTTAGTGAAGCGCGATTCTTTAGCAATTTTTCTGCTATTTCAATCCTTTTCACTGATTCCATTCGTGAGTACTGTTATCGAGTCAGCATTATCACGAACTAATGGCCGTTATTGATTCTGTCGAGTCTCAATTCTTCATCCAACTAAAGACCGACCGTATAGATTAGCTAATGCGTGCTATATCTATTGAGATTAAAAGTCCTCCTGTTGGAATAGTGTGTGCGTTAGTGTGCCAGCTCAGGTGTCTTCCTCGGCATTTGACCGCGGTTGAAAATTACGAAATCCGTCGCCAAAGCTATAACAGTAGTTTCAAAATGACACGTTAATAAGCAATCAGTTAATCGCTTGAGATTCTATTTTTTCCCCTTTCTTGCATCCATAGTCGAGATGCCAGTCTATATTTTTAAGATTATTTTTGTAAATTAATGACAGTTTAGCCAAAGTAGGGTCCTTGTACCCATAAAGCCAACCTAAATTATTCACCTTCCTTATAATATTGCGGGCCCTTAATTTAAATTTATTAGTTTATATATATATTAGTCGACATTATCAGTCAGTAGCTGTCAATCTAAATAAAATCTTAAGCTACTCTTTTTAGTCGAATAAGAAGAATTTTGAGGCTGTGCATGTTTGATAATTTTACATTATATATTTGTCTGTAAATTATGAACTTCAAATGGATAGATGGAGATACAATTTCATAAAGTAATCTCCAATCATTTCGATACTGGCTTTAAGGAAGAGGCGAGGAAAGGTTTACACTGAATTCCGGGCAGTATTATTTTTCTTTTCAACTATAATATAAAATGAAATATTATGTCTCATATTCAGTTGAGAATTCACAAACGTACAGCCAAAGGAAATGCTTAGAATTTTCAGATTTTTTCCGACTAACAAGAAAACGAACAAACTTCAATTATGTTAGAAATTTTTCCAGTGAATTCTTAAGAAATATATTTGATTTCTAAACTAAAACTTTCTGACATGATAAAAATTCCTCAACGATTTAAAATGTTTCCCATAAAAATATTTAAAATGCTTTACAAATTGTTTATATTTGAGTGTTACATTTATTATTCAATTTTATTAAAGTTTATATATGTTACTAAAATTTAATAGCATGTGTTACAGCAACAGAATGTAGAATCCTGTGTCTTATTAGAATTATATATATATACATGTGTGTATACGTCTGTTTGTAAGTAAACAGTATACGAAGCAAATTTCGTCTTCCAGCATCGAAAATTGGCTACCTCGGTCGTTGAAGCCAGCTGCTTCTCGTGTATTGGATATGCCGTATTCTTCTGTGCGAGAAATCTTGTGGTGTATTTTTCCAATTTTATCCGTTCAAAATCAAGGCTGGACACCAACTGGAGGATGAAGGCCCAGAGGTTCGAAAAAGTTTTGCACGTCTGTACTTGCTGGTATTGTGGTTGACGTCATCCGACCATGGAATATTCTGTGGAGAAACGAAGCCCACTTTCACCTCGATGGGCAAATTAATATCCGCAATTTTTGAATTTGGGCCACGGAAAATCTTCCTACAATCCAGGAAAACCTTATGCATCCTAAAAAAATAACAGTATGGTGTGTTTTCAGAGCTACATTTATCATTAGACCTCATTATTTGAAGAGATAAGACCAAAACAGAATCTAAACCTGTTCTCTCACAATAAAAAGTTACCGTTAAATGTTGAGATATTTTGTAATCCCACAACTTCAACACAGCGTGGATGCCTTCAGAATGTAACTTCCATGCAGGATGGGGCCGCAGCTCACGTTGCTTGCCGTATAAAGAATTTGCTAGAACTTCATTTTACAAATGCATGGGTCATCAGTCGACATTTTCCATCAGCATGGCTATCATGTTCACCGGATATCCCCTCTCCTGCGACTTTTGGCTGTGTAGTTTCCTTAAAGACAATATCTACCTTCAAAGGCCAGCAGTTCTGCTTGATCTGAAGGACAGCATTCGACGCCATTTTTTCGGCAGTCAGCCGTTGAAAATATGGTTCTGCGATTAGAACATACATTGTCGAGCATGAAGGGTATCATATTGAGCAATTTTAACGTTACTTTATATATTTGAATACTTTTACATCAATATTAAATGTGGTTGTACTAATTTTTTTTATTTAATAAATGTTAAGTGCATCATTTGAATTATCTGTAGATAAATTTGATCTCAATTGGCATTCTAAAGCACTCTTAAGTGGACAAATATTATTTCTTGCCCTAACCCTATATATATATATACTAGCTGTTACCCGCCCGCTTCGCTGCGTATTTCATGTTGTTTTATAAATTTTTACTGCTTATATATACGTAGAAATTATTGATATCTAAGTCCCAGCATTAAGAATTCGATTGAATTGAAAAATATACTTATACCTGTAACTGTCACCTGTTGATAAAAAAAAAAAAGGGCAGAACTCATCTAATTTGTATTTTCTAAAAATCTCTAAAATTGAAGCATAGAATGATGTTTGCTCTTTCGTAACTCAAAAACCAAGTGGATTCCCGCAAAACCAATTTTCGGTGGATCTCTACTCCGTAAATTGAACATGCAAGCCAAATTTCAAGTCTAAATCTAACAGAAAAAAAAAAGTTTTACTATCAAGATCCCCGTAATCCCGTTGAGAGCCGTTTTCCAAAATTACCGCTCTTAGCGGATTTCAATTCAACAAAAGAAAAATGCAAACCAAATTTCATTATTATAGTCCTTGTAGCTCGAAAAAAGTAATTTTTTTTGTCAATACGTCCCAGTAACCCCCTGCAACCCCCCAGAACTTGATTTGCTTAAAATTTATTCTTAGTGGATCCCTATTCAACAAAAGAAACATGCTTAACAAATTTCAAGTATATGGGTCTAACAATTAAAAACAGGAATTTTTTTCTGTAACTCCTCTTGACCCCTCGCAAACATCTTTGGGGTCAATTTTCATTTTACTCTTTATTAGAGGAACTCTATTTCATGAAAGGAACATGCCTACCAATTTTCAAGCAGGATGATCAAGTAGTTTAAAAATGGAAATATTTATCGATTACGCCTGTTAATCTCCCGAAATTAAACTTGGTAGTTGATATTCGCGAAACCCATTTTGTAGCAGTTCTCTACTTTACGAAAGGAATCTGCTTATTAAATTTCAAGACTGTAAGTCTAACAGTTTAAAAATGGGGATAATTGTCTATAACGCCACTTGAGCCCCCGCAACGCCACTTCTGGGTCTGTTTTCACAAAACCCATTTTGTAGGGGAATTGCACTCTAATGAAAGGAATCTGCTTAGCAAAATTTGTGCGTCCAATAAATTAAAAATGCAAATAAAATTATCAATAACGCCCCTTGAACCCCCGCAACGCCACCTAGGGGTCTATTTTCACAAAACACATTTTGTAGTGTATCTCTATCCTATGAGAGGAATCTGCTCACCAAATTTCAAGACTGTGCGTCTAATAGTTTAAAAATAGAAATAATTACTTATATCTGCCCTTAACCCCCCGCAACACCCCTTGGGGTCAATTTTCCCCAAACCCGTTTTGTAACGGATATGTACTCCATGAAAGAAACATTCCTACCAATTTTCAAGCAGGTAGGTCAAGTAGTTTAAAAGCGAAAATATTTATCTATTACGCCACTTAATCCCCCGCAACGCCACTTAGAGGTCTGTTTTACCAAAACCTTCTTATAGCTGATCTCTACTCTATGAAACAAATCTATTTATCAAATATAAAGACTGTGCGTCTAATAGTTTAAAAATGGAAATAATTATCTATAACGCCCCTTATGTCCCGCAACGCCACTTGGGGGCAATTTTCACGAAACCCATTTTGTAGCGTATCTCTACCCTATGAGAGGAATCTACTTACTAAGTTTCAAGACTGTACGTCTAATAGTTAAAAAATCGGAATTTATAACGCCTCTTAAACCCCCCACCCCCGCAACACCCCTTGGGGGGGGTCAATTTTTTAAAAACCCGTTTTGTAGCGGATTTTACTCCATGAAAGAAACTTACCTACCAATTTTCAAGCAGGTAGGTGAAGTAGTTTAAAAACGGATATATTTATCTATTACGCCCCTTAATACCCCGCAACGCCACTTAGAAGTCTGTTTTCACAAAACCCGTTTTGTAACTGATCATTATTCTACGAAAGGAATCTATATATCAAATTTAAAGACAGTGCGTCAAATAGTTTAAAAATGGAAATAATTATCTATAACGCTGCCTAAGCACCTGCAACGCCACTTGGGGGTCAATTTTCAGCAAACTCATTTTGTAGCGGATCTCTACTCTCTGAAAGGAATCCGCTTACCCAATTTCAAGATTGTACATCAAGTAGTTTAAACATGGAAACAATTATTATTAAAGCCCTTAACCCCCCGTAACGCCCCTTGCGTTTCGAATTTCGGAAAATCCTTTCTTAGCTGATGTCTAATCTATTAAAGGAACATGTCTACCAAATTTCAAGTCTGTAGGTTGAATAGTTCCAGAGATTTCGTGATTAGTCAGTCAGTCAGTCAGTCAGTGAGTGAGTCGCTTTTCTCCTTTATATATATAGATATACATAAATTCATACATACATAAATTTAAACCTTTTTACTGTGTTTTAAGTCTGTGGTCTGACACCGTTTACTGCTCCATTTGGTAAACTAAAATATATTTACTAGTCTATAGGTAGTAAAACAGTGTATTGTTTGCCGAATTTTTTTTTCTGTTGTTGCCGTCAGACTGGCTTAAAATTAAATTTCTAGTCGAAGCAACTTTTTAAATACGTATATCATAATAAGTTATTAAATGCTGTAGTTTATAAAAGTATATAATAATTAATTTGAAATGAATAATATTAAATATGGATCTTACTACTAATTAGTTTTTCATAATTTTAAAACGAACAGTATTTTAAGATCAGCATTCTAGTGAGTAGGAAAATAGACATTGAAATTATTTATGTATGGACTTGGATGTTCATTACTAAAATATTAAATTCTACCACTTTGACATCTATTCTCGAATTTTTCTCAGATATTCCTCCTCAAAATATTTTTTGAGACATTTTTTTTCCATAAGAAGCTTTCTTGTTGAGAAAGCTCTTTATATATAAATTATTTCAACTAAACGGAATTTGATTTCAATCCAAGGAGATACGAGGTAAAGGGTTCTAAGACTCGCACAGCCATTCAGCCAAAATGTATGTGTCCTACTTGGGTGCACACGTTATTAGTTAAGTTTCAACTTGTTCTCTCTAGTAATTTTCCGCCAATTTTTGTCTTGCGTGTTTATCGTTCCAATGGATCCACTTGAATATCGTGACTCTTCACTTTGGATGAATTGAACCCTAAGGAAATTCAACCCAAGTTGACAATTTACGGTTTCATATCAAACTTTAAAAAAATGGGCAGCTGAATTTAAACGGGGTCCCACGAAGATGGCCCACGTGTAGGAAAGCCAAAAACTGCAACCCCACCGGAAACCATTGAAAAGGCACGATATCGTGTTGGACGATAAGCAAATGAAAGGGAGTGAGATAGCTGAGGCTGTGGGGATAGCGAAGATGCGAAACCTCTGCGCAAAATGGTGCTGCTTTTGCTGAATGCCGATCAAAAGCAAATGCGCAAACTATTTTTGGAGCAATGTTCGGACCGATTTTGTGTGGCGATTTGTCCCCATGGAAGAGACATAGATTCGCCACTACATGGTAGCAACGAAACAGCAGTCCAACTGGTGGTTCATTGCCAAAGAAATTCAAGATCTGCTGGAAACGTCATGTCCAGTGTTTTTGGGATCCTGTTAATTGAAAAAGGCAAAAAAATAACAGACTGATATTATTCCAACCTTTTGGACCAGCTGGATGTCAAAATTCGTGAAAAGAGGCCTGACTTGAAGGAAAAATCATCTTTCACCTCGAGAATGCACCTGTACACAAGGTTGCTTTGGCAATAGGAAAACGATATTTCATGAATGATTTGTGTGATAACTCACTGATATCATCAGTATCTAATGTATATCAATAGTTATTACAGCATAAATTTTTTGCGTTGCAAAAATTTAAACTTTATTTTTTGTATTGAATTTAGTATTACATTCTCTTTTAAATGATAGAAAAGACTTTACATTGTGTGCAACGTAACATTTTCTATTAGTATACAAATTTGAAAAACAATTTTAAAAAGTGTGCACAATTTTGGCCACCACTGTATGACAGTCGAGGAGCCTGTTTTATTACTGTGCTAAAAGCGAGAAATATTTTCCCGAATTTCTAATTCTTATGCCTTTATTTTATGTCTTAAGACATTGTAATCATCTTCAATTTCCCTTGAACAGATACATTTATTTTAAGAACAGGGTGAATGATACAAACCAAACTTTGCCCAGCCCCTTCCCCCTTCCCAGAAATTGTATCAAAAAGTTTTGATTTAAAATAGAATTTTATTTTCTTTGCAGATAGGAAAGTATGCATTTTGAATGAATAATCACTTTCCCATCTTAAATTATTTTAAATTTTATTAAATATATTAAATTATATTAGAGAGAGAGTTGCGCTGTGTATTAAACTAATTATTTTGGATGCCCAAATTATTTGATTTGATTAAATTACTTATTTTTGTGTGTACTAGATATATTGGATGAGTTTTTACACACATGCTTTTTCTCTAACTAAATTATTATTTTAATATAATTTATAATCTTTATATGCACCCCATTTGTTCAAAGAAAATATTAAATCCGTTCAATTGATTACAGGGTTCTCTTTGTCTTGGAATAGTTGTATAACTTCGTGATTTTGTTTCAAAAGGCAAACAATGTTTAAAATCATTTGAATAGGGCTAATTAAATGGTTTTAAATAATTGTTAAAATTATTTTTTTATAAATATTTTATAAATTAGAATTTCTTCATTTTATTTTTTTTACCAATCATAGGAAAACTCGAAGAAAACATTCTTTTTTTTATAATACCAAATACAACTTTGAATAAAATTACGCATTTAAGCAATGCATACTAAAATATAAATTATCTTAAATACAAAGTAAAGAAATTGCATTACTTGCAAATATTTCACTCTTTTAAGTAATAATTAAAACATAAATCCCATCTTTAAAATAATACATTACTTCTAATAACGCAAGCTGTCAATTTTTACTAATTAAGTGAATTATCGAAAACCGTTATTCACTTAATTAGTAAAAGCATCAGTTTAATTAGTTTTTTGTCGTTAAAATTGCACGGATAGACATAAGCAAAACATTTGTTTGATGAAATCAAATCTAATTAGTCCTTTTTTGCATCTAGAATAAATTAGACGGATGCAATCGGATCTCACGTAAATTCCTAGTATTAGAGATATTTTAGTTGAAAATATGTACAGCCAAAAAAAATTTTAAGGTAGATTTACTTATTAAAGAACGAAAGAAGAGCAAGGAAAAATTTTTCGCAATTTAATTGTTCTGCATTCTTTGTCATACAAAAACCATCATTTTTGACAAATAATGAACACTGATTCTTTAAAAAAAACAATGAATAACAATTCTAGATTGAACTAATGAATTATCGATTCAATATTTCTCAAACGGATAAAAATCTATAAGAAGCAGGAATTAAAATAACTAAAAAATGTACTTATTACTTTAAAAAAAACTTAAATCAGAAACTCATAAATTTACAGAAATGTTTCTTTCTGGAGATTAGACGGATTTTAATTCAGTCTACGAATATTACACACAGAAGTAATTACTACAGCTATCATGACTCATTTCCGTATGCTCTGAATAAGATTACACGAGATAAGGAAGGTTTAATAGATTTTTAATTATAATAAAGTAAACATAAGCTTTGCTCTCTTAAATTCTCCTTTGCTGAACTTGATATTCACGTAAATGCTATCATTAAAAAGTCATTTCCATAATAGAAGAATCAAGGAAGAAACCATTTTAGCTGAAACATGCGTTTGCTGTTTGTGGGAGGTAGCTGGTTTATATATATATATATATCTTATATTAAGCTATTCCCTTAATGTGGCAGCTGTGAAGTTTGGCATACAAAATCCAGAATAATACTTCTTCTAGTCTATGAGATGAATATAAACAGCCTTATCATTATTCGCATCCTCGAAAAGTTAGAAAAATACATTTTAACTACTCTAGGTTAAAGTAGTGTTTTGTATAATTCACGACGTCAAAGATTCATTTATCTAATAACCAAACCTTTCATTTCAATTTCTTTGTTTTACTTATTATTATTTTTCTTTGTTTTACTTATTATTATATTATTAATCATTCGCACTTTCGATAATGATGTTTAAAAACATTTCTGAAATACTGAGTTAGGATTAGAAACAACTCTGTTATATAAGAGTAAATTTTTATATTTTGTTCTCATTATGGGATAACTTTTTCCAATATATATATATGCCTTCGGATCCTGATTTAATAAATTCATTAGGACTGAAAAAATTATTCGTTAAATCAGGGTTATTCGTAAAATTGGTTTCCAAAAAATAATTCACTTTTGCACTTACCTTTTGGAAATTCCATAAGCAACTACACAAAAAATATCCATAATTGGAAACTATACACACTTTTTATTCAGTAGAAAAAAATTGAATCAGCAAATTATTACGAACCAGTTAATTAGAAATTTTAAAAAATTGACTAACGGATGTTTAAAAGCATTTTGATTCCAACTCGAAAGAATTCTGTTTCGAATTTATGCAGAGAAGAAAATACTACATCCTTTACATCCTGCTGTATGAGGTATGTAAAGAATTTTAAAAAATTAAACAGCTTTGTCAGAAGTTTCGTTATCAATTTCTGCATAAAATTCGCTACGCATTAGGTTTCGACAATCTGCAAAGCTTAAAATTTTCAAAAACCAAATTTTCTACAAAACCGTGCATATAATAAACCTCACTTCTCTCAGGAAACAGAGCAAATGGTAAGAAAATATCCCCTTCGATTTAGCATAAGATGAGTTAAAGGAATTTCCTGTGTCCTATTCAAAATTCACACGGGAAGTTACGTTCATGACTCATCTACACCTGTTATGTCCAATAATGGGATACACTGTCGAAATTTGCTACTTTCTTTATTGGGAAGTTTATTCTGTTCCGGGCAAAAAGGATGTCATTTGAAAAGTCCTGTTTTTTCTAATCCAAACTAATAAAGCATTTTCGCTTGTTGAAATAATTCATTTATTCAGGTTTTATATTATTTGTTAAATAGAGATTTTTGCCTCCATTTTAAATTGCAAAATTCATTAAATAGGGGTTCGTTAAATCTGTATATACATGTATGTATAAAATGCTGGAATTGAGTAGGATTATATTGTCTATAAATATTTAAGTGCTTTAAAAACCTATCATGATATCGCTTTAGTGCTTGTAACTTAATAATTATCAGCATGTTCAAAAAAAGTTGGTATTTGTTTTAACAGCAAGTTCTATAAACAATTACCGATTAACTGATATAATAGTTCTTTTAGAAAAACTGATAACTTTTCTTCGTATTGCTTCTCTATTTACTTTTCTTTTATCGTTAATGTCATTAATCTAAAAATATTATATAAGAAGTATTCAAAGAAAGTGATTTTATAATTTCTTCTTTAGGAAAATCCTGGTGACGCAGGTTTAACTGCTCTTCCACTATTTTATGGTTTTACAGTTTTTGTGAATGTTATTTCTGTAGTACTCGATGGATCCCCCGGTAAGTAATGTTAATTTACTCATAATATTAATTCAAATGCATAGAAGCCATCTAAAATTTCAAAAATGAATCACTTTTAAATCTTATACGCACGCTTCTGAAACTTTAAAGAAACAATTATGCATTTAATGTGTGGTTCGATAGAAAAGGATAGATCTGTGATACAATCTATCCTTCCAAACCTTTCTTTTTATATGACTTAGAACCCTCAACTTCCTTTAATGAGGAACAGGTTTTAAAGGCTACAATAAAGTGATAATTAATTTATAAGAAATATGATTTATAGCTTATAAATAAAGCATTTGTTTATTTTAGCCCATAAAAAGTGATACTCTTTCGTTTTGAAAATATTTTTGCTTGAAAATTATATTCCCTGTTAATAATGTACTAGCTACTTTTTTTTATAGAGAAAACTTTTTGTGTCGTAAATAATGGTTAATAATAATGTTGCTTCTAACTAAAATAAGATTTTATTATTAAGGACTAAAATCAAAAATGTTATATTTAATAAAATTAGAGGAAAAACAACCACACACCACACAGCCGTTTATATTTAAATACATAGGAATTACTAGTTTAATGAAGAGTCAACAATATGTTCATATATTAATCATTAAAGTGTTTTATTTAACAAAAAATATACTCGATAGTTGAAAAATTCAATTAAAAAGTGTTTTTATTTATTTCATCTGAAATATTTTGAGATATAAAAGATATTTCTTCCTACTAGAACAAAGAAATGGCTCAATACCTTTTTAACTTATATAGATCTTAATAACACTCAAAAACGTTACTTTTTGCCACATAACAGACATAACATTATGAGTTTCAATAAAAAATAACTTCCTATATTATTAATGCTTTTGTATTCCATTAGACTTTACGAATGTCTTACTTGTATAATTTTTATTTGATTTATTTTGAAAAAAATGATACAAATTTTGAAATATACTACTAATTATACATATATATATATATATATATATATATATATAATTATCTATATTTATTCAATTTGGTTGAAATAATACGTATAATCCATTGCTATTATACGTATTATTTCAACCAAATAGGATAAATAGCGTACAAGAATCGATGGTTTCTTTTGCACCACTTCTGAAATACGTGCAAAGAATATTACTGCAGCATCCTTAAAGAAATGGTGAAAATAAGGATCTTTACTTCCATAACTTTTTTACTAACAAGAATCCTGGAAATAGGAAGCACAGTAAACCACGTACTAAAAAGACTTTACTTAACTCTTCGAATAGACTTAAGTAAATACTTTGACTCTCAGAAATACATTCTAGCATAAAAATTAGACAGATATTATTTGCTTACACATCGAACACTAAATGGCTTAAGATTTATCAAAATATTTGTTAAATCCATGTTAGTGTTTTTGGTATCCATACTAAAAAAAAAAAAAATTTACTTTTTCAGAAGCAGAAGAATAAGTTTCGTCGAATTTTCTTGAGCTTCAGTTTCAATCTTTCTTTGGCTACTGAGGTTTTTAAATTCTTGTATTTCTCTATTGATCGGTTTTTACTAAGTTTAAAATGTTAAAAATGTTTGTAGCCAGACAGAAATGGAATTTTAGCGACGGAAAAGAAAAAAAATTACGTGGAAGAGAGGGGAAATGCTGAAAGGGATGCATCTACCATATTTGTAGTAAATTGTTTTCATTTATTTAATTTAATGCAAATGGCAGAAAACAATTACGTTTTAATATTTATTCGTCATGTCCTTTAAAGTGGAAATTCTATTCAAAAGAAATAACTGTGTCTATCGATTAATCATTTTTATTGAACTATTTATAGTTCTGCTGAAATGGAAACAGATATTTCAGTTAAGAGAATATTTCTCAATATTTCAAACATTAAAATTATTTGTGAAAAGTGAATTTGAAATTTGCAGGGGTTAGTGTTTACGCTATTAGCAAATCGAGTAATTGAATTTGTTTATCAATATGCACTTCCAACTAATAATATTTTAATTACATTAACTTAATTTATTCATAAAATTCAATTAATTGAAAATCAAATTAACTAATAAACTAAGAAATTTATTTCTAATTTTATAGCTAACATGAAATAAATGGTTTGGTCAATTATTGTTTGTATTCATTTTCTATTGACTTATTTTTAATGCTTGAACTATCATGTATATCACAACGAGTATAAATAATTTCTGAGTTACAGAAAAACACGAATGGGGCTCTTTGGGAGAATTAGAATGACGAAATTAAGCTTAAGACATTAACTGGTTTCATTCAAAAGTATATTATGAAGAGGTTTCTTTTCTTATATTAAAAATTATCCTGAAAGGTTTATTTTAGAAACTCTTTTAGGATTCTGGGTTATTTTTATATTTGAGTTTAAAAATTAACCAATGTTATATCTGAAAACCATCAAATTTTTTTTATAAATTTTATGTTTCATCAGAGATTTTTTTAAAAGATTCTTACCTAAAAATTTACTTTTATTCTCACATCTATGATATTTTGTTTAATGGTTTTAGTATTACCAAAAGAGTTTCTTAAACTTAAAAAAAAAAATTTAAGTTTATTAGCTATATTAGGCCCGTAAACATTTTAAATTTGGTTCCCCACATTTTATTTGACTTTTAAAACTTTTCAAGCCTTTTAATGATGTAATTGTGTCCAATATTATTGAATTACGTTAATTTTGAAATATCTTATATAAAAATTTTAGGAATCTCTCTTCTCTTCTATATTCTCTGTGATGTGAATTGAGAATTGGTAAATTTACATTTTTAAGGAATAATATCATCTCGGGGTAAATTTATTTTAGTTAAATAATTCTTAAGAGAGCTTAGTGCTAACTTTTATGTAATGCGTCAAGTTTAAATATTTTTTTTAGACCAGTTGTCAAACATTTTGTTTCTTTTCTGGATTTTGTAAGGCTTCTAAAGAAACGAAGATGGTATACGAAAGGCTATACAATTGTATTTAATCATTAGATTTCCTATTTCGGAATTTTTGAATGTTCCCAACTATTTATGCCTTACAATTATTGTATTTAAATTATATTTAAGAAGGATTAAGTAGCAGATGTGTATATTAATGAAATGTTTATTAAAAAAGATTAATTTTCATTCTACTTAAATTAACGATGCGATATTTTAAGTACTCCTTCCTTTTTTTTTAAATTTGAAGGGGGTATACCCAAAATTCACTTATTGCTATCCCATCAATGTTTTTCTTCCCTAAGCAATTTGACATAGATATGCCATTCATACTGTGTTTCAGAATTATCATCTAGAGTTATATAAAATGATGTATACTTTCAAAATTCTTGTTCTTTAATAACTAAAGACTTAAGAGTTGGTCTAATTTTTCCGACTTGTCTTGCGTAATAGATCAGTTAGATGAAAATTTCTTTAAAATTCCAAACTTATATTAATCAAACCTAGGCTAAATTCATAAACTTACATATTCGAGATACTTACCTCACAAAAAATGTGCTTTGTTAAATGTTTTACAAAGTGAAAAAGGAAACAAAATTAAAATAATTATAGTAATAAAGGAAATATATAAATTTAAAAGTTCATCTAATCGCAAAGTTTTTCAAAGAAAAGTTTTAGCCACCCAAAAGATATACATTCTTATACATAAATGGTTTAAAACAAATTATTTTACAGTTGAATTTGAAAAAAAAATTCTAACTTTAATAAAATGAAAAACAACGCATTTCGTACGCTAAACGATCGAATTTTTTTTTGTTCCAATTTTATACATGTCAACTTACGACACTCACATATTTACATTGTTGCGTTATCATATTTGCGGTCTTAAAACAAATAATTTTCGCCCAACTCTTTATCTTATGCAAAAGTCTTAGGAGAAGAAATCGTAGGATCCAGAAACATATGGAGAATGATGAAAAAATCAATCTCTCTATATATTAGAATATTTTCCTGTTTTACTATTAATGTATAAATTACTATAATTAATCTATTGATAGAATATTGCTTAATTTTGGCTTGCGTTTTACTTTAATCTAGAATGGATTATAAGAGAGATTTGACTGTTGTAACATATTTTTGAAAATTACTTTCATTATTGGTGAACGAAGGCATTTGAAATGTATTAAAATACAATGGATTGAGAATTTCAACGACAATCCCTTGGTGACTAAAAAATCTTTTTACGTGCTAAAAATATCTAATAAAAACTGAATCTTGTACTTTTTAGTGCTGCGATTGGATAACATACCTGCTTGGCTAGCAGCCACAGTGTCGGGAGTTGTTGCCATCCTCATTGCTATCATTATCCGTGTTCAAGTGGTACCAAGAGAGAGACAAAAAGGTAATTAGCATTCATAGATCGAAAATTTCTTAAAAGCCTTATTAGCTGCAACCTTTTATATATTTGGGATTATGTCATCTTAATTATTAAATCATATTTTGAATTGTTAGATAAAGGCTGTTAAGTCGAGAGATAGAGAATATTTTGTCTAAAACGCATAATTAAGGTGACAAGTTTCCTTTCTCTGATCCCTGACTAAAAAGTATAAAAAATATATAAAAACTACAGATAGAAGACAGTGTAGAATTAATCTAGAAATGAATATGTACTTAAAACTCTAAGCTTTGCTTAAATGAAGAGCCCAATTACTACTTTCGATTTAAAATTTTTTCCTTATTTTTTCCCCCTTTTCTTTATCATTTTAGTTGGAGTAAAAGATACTGGAAGTCTTAGACAGTTTTTTAATGAATGTTACACTTAAGATAAATTATTCTATTGGATTGTGTCGAAAAATTTATCTAACTGAACAAAATGTATCACATAAAAATATTATTTATTTTGTAATATTTTCTATATTCTTTTCTGTTTTTAATATACTTTATTCACAAAAAGATTCAAAAGGACATAAATTGATTTGAAATAGTCAAACAAAACGTTTTTCTAGTTATTAGGAAATAATGTTTAATTTTAAACATGAATAAAAAACCATAATGCTATTTAAGTAAAAGCAAATTAAATTAACACGCTTCACGTCTTTATTGAATGGGGGGGGGGGAAAGCCCTTTTTAATAAAACATACTTTTGCCATTAGGAGTGGAATAAAAGACATGTTCAATAAGAGAAATTGAATTCATACGAATTTCCAAACGTGTAGTAAAAAAATTATTCATTATTAATTCTAGTTATAATTTCAAAACTAATAGCAAAAGTTATTTTTTATCTGTAAACTGTGTTTCTTTTTGAAGCGAATATTTTTAAGAATGAAAATATATTTGAATTGATTCATGCTTTGTGTTTGAGTTTTTAAAAATAATTTTCGTTTGTGTTTCCAAAAAATTGTTTTTAAATCTTAAAGTAAGCGAAAACGTATGAGAGTGAAAGAAAATATTTTTCCTTATTTACGGTTAACAAGTTAAATTGTCCCTATGAGGAATAAATTAAAAGTAAAAAAGCTTTTTTAAAACAAGCTTTTATTTAAACGCGCTAAAAAGAATAAAATAAATTTTTCTTTAAAACTTTTTTTACTATCAACTTTTTCCGTCATTACACAATTTATATGATATAAAAGCTCGTCGCGAGATTAAAGTACTCTTATTTACTTAGTTTGAAATTTTTAAAAATTAAAATCAATCCAATCAAGTTATTTAATTTACTAGTTTATCTGCAGAGGTAAATCTCGCAACAAGCTTTTATATCATATAAATTGTGTAATGACGGAAAAAGTTGATAGTAAAAAAAGTTTTAAAGAAAAATTTATTTTATTCTTTTTAGCGCGTTTAAATAAAAGCTTGTTTTAAAAAAGCTTTTTTACTTTTAATTTATTTTTCACTTTTTAGTTATCACTGGACAGGTTTCTCAGTATGTTCATCTCATTCAATGCTAGGTGTTTGCCTGTTATTTTCGAACAGTTAGCTAAATGAATTCCCCCAAAAAGGGTACTAGACTAAAAACACAATTTTTTTAAAATTCGTAATTTTTAAGCAATTTTTTCAATCTTTGTACAGATCTTGGGTAATATTGTCCTACACACGGAAAAAAAATTCATGAGATTTTCTTCATAAATGACGAAGTTATTAAATGTTTAATTAAAATTTTGAGTATTTCTTGAAAAATCGTAAAAAAAATGTTTTCGGCATTTTATTTTTTAAATGACTAATTCTAAAAAAGCAAAGCATGAGCTGTTTTAGTAAGGAATGTCGATTCATTTAAACAAAAAAAAAATTCATGCGCAACGATTTAGACATTATTTTTATAAAAACGCATCGATTTTGAATTATTTAAAAAAAAATCGTAAGAAATACAAATATTATTTCGTAAAAAACATTATACCTTATCGGGACGAAATAAATGATCTTTCCGATTCTATAATTATTTTTTGTCTGAGCTTCATAGATTAACCTCTTAAGCGGTCAATTTTTTTGACCAAAATTTTCCCGAAAAAAGCCCATTTTTTAACTGCATGTAACTAAGCATAATAATTAACAGAACGTACGAAAATGGAAGATTTTTATTTTAATCTCCGGTTTAAAATTTTACTCACCTTTTTTTAGTTTATAATTTTTGAACACAAAAACCCTTAAATGTTTGTTTTAATGAGTACATTCTGCGTACTATGAAGAATATTTCACATATATCTTAAAATATGTTTTCTTCCACTTACCAAAAAATTTCATGTTCATACCTCTTTTTCATACGATTGATAGGATTTCATGTGTGTGCATATTTATATGCACACACAATATGAAGAATAGTGTAACACTAAGTCTTATATTCCAATGGGGATAGAGATAATATCGACTTCTTTGGATTATCTATCCATTTTCCTTAGGCAACACATTGTACATTGCCTTGTAAATCCCTGTTCTTTATCCAATATTTTCAAGAATATATATTATTGCCTTCAGTGAAAAATTCTCACCTTCACCACTACCAAAATTCTGAATGAAGAATAGTTCAGTACCATGGACAAACTCTCTCTCTCTGCATCTCCTAAAGACACGCTATACTAATAACCTTATTATAGGAATAAAAATGTCTGTGCAAATAAAATATAGAAAGAAAACATTTCGGTGCCTATACAGCGCACGGGCAAATCGGTTGTGGCTAACTTTCAGTAGCCCGTAAGGTGTACGGGCAAACCATTTAAAGAGTTAAAGTTAGAATTTCTATAATACTCCATCTCAATTTAACTTGGCAGCGTTGAGAAAGGTATACAATGTACCAATCTACTTGAAAGATAGCTCTACTTTTATTGTTTTGAATTTAAATCCAAGAAAATAGATAGAAATTTGTAAATAAAATTGCATATGTTGTAGAAATTAGATTATTTTTACGTTAGAGAAATGTAATTATTTTTTAGACAAAGTTAATTAATACAGTCAATAGCGCAACGTTATGAAATTCCAGTTTGGCTGAAAACCGATTTTCGACGCCAACTTTTGTCATTGTTGTAACAATAAAATTATTACAACAATGCAGATATATCAAAGTTGGCGCCCAAAACTAGTTTAACGTTTTTAATTAATATCTTTTTAATTGATTGCTATATTGGAATATAAATGGTCAAAACATGCATTGTCATTCAAACTAAACGTGTACACAAAATTTCAGCTCAATGGGAGGAAGATATCAGCTTCAAAATTGAGTTGCAAGATTCCACCCGAACAAATTACATACATACATACATTGTAAGTTAAATAAAAGCTTTTAAAAACAAACTTGGGTAAAACTATTGATATGTTTTATTCATCATAATGAGTAAATTTACGAAGAAATTTATTATAATGCAGAGTTTTAATGAAAAAAACTGATCAAACAATGATTAAACTGTTTTCATACATAATGTGTAGAGCAAAATTTAAATTCATAAGCAAATTTTTCAAAAACATTCACTTATTTAACTATAAAAGCAATCAAAAAAGCTATAAATATATGTAAAGAATTGTATAAAGCTTTCAAAATTTTTACCTTTCAAACATAAATAAAAGCTTTTTTTATTACTGTGCGATACTGAGATTTTCCTACAAAAAAATCTAAATTTTAAAAATGTAAGAAATTAATCTTTCTTTATATGGAATTGAGAATTTTAAGGGAATTTAAAGACAGCAAAAGAAAAACTTTACTGATTCAATTTTTTTTCAATACAAAACGTTTCCTTTGTCAACCGTTCATTTCGAAAAAATCATAAATAACAGAACAAACTGGTTAAAATAAATTTGTTGGAGGTTAACTTGTGTATGAAACGAATTGACAGGAAAATGAATATAGAATAAAATACAAATGAAAGTTGTGGTCTAATAAAAGAATAAGTTCTTTGAAGTTTTTCCGAGACAGAAGTTTCCAACTCGATTCGTATGCAAAAGGAGACAAATGTTCCCCAGCTGTTTTGGTTTGATTTACTCACGTGTCATACTCAGCAATGATAAACTGAAAAAATACTGAAGAAGAAAAAGGCTCAAGAAACAAACTCGTAATACAGTGGTCACAATATTCCAGAGAAAACGGTTTTTTTTTGCGAAGAAAACTTTAGCTGAATTCTTTAGAAAAAATCTTTCGAATAAAGCATTCAAAATTTATATGTATATATTTTCGTGTCTTGTGTTTTATCTGAGAACTTGAAAATATTTAACTCCGGAAAATGCATGGCGAAGCAATAAGTTGAGATAAGGTTACAGAATATTTAATACAAACATTTTACATAATGTGTATGTATGTCTGATAACTAAATATATAAGCACTACAAAGGACAAGGATATGTGCATTTGACCTCAAATAAAAACTGCTTCTGTGGATTGATAGCATTTGCCAAATATGCATCGTAGTATTATTTTTAGGCAATGTTCCATAAAATTTTTTCCCTTTCGTTTGTTACTTATACTAGTGAAAATCTTTATGTTATAAAACTAAGAAATTTGGTGTTTTCTAACTAATATTTTTAAATTAAAAAAAAGAAATAATTTATATATAATCTCTCAATTGAACTAATTTATTAAAATTGCTTATTTAATGCCTAAGTAAAAGGTAATACTTGTTTTTCTATTTCATTTATTCGAATTATTTTATTTTTATAACAGGGACGCTAATAAACTTTAAAAAATCTTTTGACGTAAACTTGAATACCATTGGGGAAAGGTCAGTCTGTGCAAGATCATATCCATGCCTTAAACACTGGTGTCCAAAAGTTAAGCATAATTGATAATTATGTGAATAAAGAAGGAACTGTAAATCAGAAACGCGGGAAACGTGATATGCGAGTGTAAAATGGTTATAAAATAAGGAAGCAAATCAAAATAATAATAATAATTAATTTTATTATCCAAAGTAGCAGTTTGAAAGAAAACTGAGCATAGCAAGGATTCACACTTTAAAGAAAAAAAAATTGAAGAAAACATTAAATAAAATACTGATGCTGCAGTTTAATAAGGCGTGTGGTCACCTCTGACAGCCAGGCACGCCGCACAGCGAATTACCATACTTGCTATGAGATGATGAATGAGTTGTGGGCTCAAACGGTTCCAAGCTTCTTGGAGAGCTCTCTTCAGTTCTGTAACGGAGCTTGGTGGGTGCGAAAGGGCTGCAATCTGTCTCCCGAGCATTTCCCATACATGCTCGATAGGATTTAAATCAGGGGAGTTCGCAGGCCATGACATGCGCTGGATGTTTTCCGTTTCAAGGAAATCATCAATCAGCACCGCTCGGTGACATGGCGCATTACCATCCATGAATATGAAGTCAGGACCGACAGCACCTCGAAACAAGCGAACATAAGGCTCAAGAACTTCGTCTCTGTATCTTTGAGCAGTCACTGACCCCGTGTCAAAGAAATGGAGGTTTGTGCGGCCGTCCATCATGATGCCCATACCGTTACTCCTCTTGATGCAAAATGATGTCTTTCCGTTATGTTTCTTGGTTCAAAACGTGCTCCACGTTCTCTCCATATCGTTACCCGCCGAGAATCACTACTCAGAATAAACCGGGACTCGTCTCTGAACATCACATTGGCCCCCTCTCCCACACTCCAATATTGATATTTCAAACTCCAGTTCAAACGAGCGCGTTTATGCGCAGACGTGAGAGGAATGCAAACTGCTGGCATACAGGCCACCATGATTGAGTCTCCTGTAAACAGTTTGTCTCGAAATTCGTACTCCTGTGGCGACTGTGAGTGCCGAACCCAGAGCTCTGGCAGTACTGCCTTTCTGACGTCGTGCAGATATCGGTCTTGGTGGGGGGTTGTGACTCTTGGTCGACCTGATACTGGTTGTCGGGTAACATCTCCTGTTCTTTGAAACTTTTGCCACAGTCTTGAGATCACAGGCTGGTCCACATTCAGAATTCGAGACACTTAGGTTTGTGATCGTGAGGATTCCAGCACTCCAAAGATTCTTCCTTTCGTAAACATGTCCAATTGGCGTCTTTGTGCCATCATTCACCTTGTTTGATGGTTAACAGCGTTCCTTCGCACAGCAGTTGCACCAAACTTGTCTGAACTGCCTACGCTGCGTGAATCGGTTTCTCCGCGTTCCGACATGCCCCGGTGTTTCGCGCAGGACGTAGTCGACTGAAAAGTTTTGCATAAACCCAATGTTTCTTCACCTAATTAATATCCGCAAGAAATTTGGAATAATTTTACGATTATTTACTCCATGTTTTTCGCATTTTACGATTTATGCTTAACTTTTGGACACCAGTGTAATTTGATCTTAAAAATGTAATAAAGAAGCTTCCGATTGAAGAAGCCATGAAGTAAAACTTATCAAATATAATTAAATTACCATTCACACAAAAAGTTATTCCTGAGCTCACATTTAATAAAATGTTGATAAATGCGCTAATAATTCGAAGTATGAAGTACTTTTCTATAATTATATAATAAATTATTCTATATTTTAATCGTTTGAATGTTGGTTTTCTTATGATATTGTAAAAAATTTAAATATGAAAACTTAATAAGAAAGGATTTCCTTTTTGTCGAATTGATTTCCGCGCGAATAATTCTCAATTTGAGAGTAAATTTCAAATAACTGTACTTGTTTAAATACTATTGTAATGCTTTCCTTATTCAAAATGAATCTAATTGTTTAAAATAATTACATGAATTAATAATAGTCATTAGCTCTCTTAGTGAATGGCAGTTTAAACGCTCCATATCTAAATAATTCTAGATTATACTATTTTGCAGTTGCGCAGTGGTTCTTAAACTTTCGAACGCGTGGACACTCTTCATGTATTAATCTGACATCGTCGCTTCCAAGGTTTTGAACACTGGTCTCTAACTCCCAACATATAGCCGAGTGATTTAAAAATTCCTGAATAACTTTACGACTGCTTCCGCTACTTAAACACACTTTTTAATATTTTTTCTTAAAAGAATAGTAAAAAAGAATATTTAAAATGATTATGTATATATCGTATAATAAAATGAAAAAATAACAAGACAAAATAAGACAACCAACAAAGCTAAAAGATAGAAACCGGATTCTAAAAAACATAACTATAAAATAAATGGTGGAAATATAACATTGAACAGAGTTAGAACTTTAAAATGGAAGAAACCAAAATAGTCTATGGACTAAAATGGAGACAAATTATGATTTCTAAAGTTGTTGCTGAATTAGGACCAGCAAAATTAGAGTTAAGCATACTTTATGGATCCACCTTCCCCGTACAGCAGAAATTTTCAACATAATAGAAAAAACAGCGCCATTTTGAAAAGTTAAGCCTAAAACAAATACATGTGTATTTTACAACAGACAGTAAAATAAAATTAAAGTATGAAAGGAAAGGTTTCTTACAAAGAGACGAGTATAAAAAATAATTTTGTTAATGAAAAACTAAGCAAAAACTTACATGTAAGAATGCTAACCAAAAGAGAAATAAATGACATTGTACCTGTCAAACACGTGCGCCAAATGACGTATATATGTTCACTTAATTAATCCAACTACTAGTTTTCCCATCTAACGAGATTCAACTGTGACTTAAACACTCGATAATTATGTTCTCAGCTTTTTTAGAGTTGTCGTTACATAATCTACATCGTTTGATATCCGTCAACCAATCAGGAAAGCATATGATTTTGTATATTAACCGAATTTTTATGGAAAATTCACACCGCTGCTTGTAATAATAATGCCACTACGCTAAATATTTTACTACGTTTTTTTATATAAGTGTCGCCTTTGTTGTTTAGTGTTGTAATGTCTTCTACATGCCAATAAAAGTGGATTATTATTCAACAAAATGATTCCTCAATCCTACCACATCTTCTACATGTACAGCATAGTAAATAAAAAATTAATCTTCTCTGTAAAATCACCAATAATTGAATATATAACATAACACTCGTCTTAAAGATTATTTTTTATATAATTACAAAATACTATTTTCAAATAAATAATGTACTTAAAGGTGTTAATTCAAATTTTTTATGTTACGAGTGTTGCATTTCTTTTACAAGCGCTGTTATATCAGATGCAATATTTGAAATCTTCAGTCTCGATTCATAATGAGTTGTAGTAATGGGCATGTAGTTGCAAACAATAAACACTGAATTAATATTCTTGATAAAAAAAAACACATGTTGTAGTAGTTTTTTCATTGGGGGCAGTTTAATTATCTAGTCTAGGATCTTTCAATTTTTCCACGAGGTTTTTCGGAGTCTGTAAAAGAGGCAATTTTAACATTAAAGGAGACCTTCGCAAGCTCCCTAGAAGGGTACTGGAGACCCTGGAAGGGGGGGGGGGTTTACGGACACAGTTTAAGAACAGCTGCACTAGCCTAATCATACATAAAAATGTAACATACAAACTATCTGTGTGTTGTGTGTCAATATTTAGGCTTGTATTTCTTCCTACCTTAAATAAAGAAATCTTTAGAGTAAATTAATGCTTTTTTACCATTTAGGTTTCCAAATGGAAGATCTATTATGCTTAAAAATATTACTTTTTGCCTTTTTTTCACTTAACTACATTTAATATCTTGTGAGAATAGAGACATAAGAAATTTTGTCACAAATGATTCATTACACAAAATTTGTTGCTCAAATCTGAATTGTTACCAACTGATTTTCATATTTAATTAATTTTTATCTATTAAGTTTGTCTTAATAGAACCCAATATCGATGTTAATTAAAATGATTAAAAACTCGTGGCTGCAAATTCACTACCTATAAATGTCATAATATATAATCTTTATCTCGTATCAAATACCAGTTTTACAAGAACACAGAGAAAATGAGATTCCTTCAACCCTGTCTAAGCTTGGATTTAATCTATCACATGATTTACATCCACTCCCTATCATTTTACACTGACTAGCTATCCGGTTAATCACTTTCACTAATCAAATGTAATCGAGCCATGCTCAGCAGAAAATTCCAAGGCATAAGACTATGTCTTCTTGACCATTTATTGTCCAACTATATACGATCATATAAAAATGGTAGATCTATCACTTAAGACTTATGTCCAACGATTGATGAAATATAAACTGTTTAAAGTATTGTTTATTTTAAAATCTTATGATGTGTGTGAATTAAATGTATCGTATCTTAGAAAAATAGACTTAACTGCAGTTATTTTACAATAAACATATGTCCTTTGTTTAAAATATATCATTAATTAATTGCTCTTGTTTTATTGTAATTTATTAATTGTTTTATTATGAATAATTATAATTGATTTAGGTCTATTATAAATCATCCTGATTTATCATCTGTTTCGTTAGTTTAAAAGAACAATTTAAAAAAGATGCATCAATAAAGTTATCTCAACTTAAAAATTTACATTTTATATACTTCAATGAAGCGATATTTTGACAAACAAATTCAAATTTTGTGGGTTTATTTATTCTGCCTCATAGCAATTTCACATATTATTAATTGAAATAAGAATTATGAAAAACACACATAAGTTAAATATTACATAGCAAAACTGAAAAAAGAACTGGGACTGAAATTTTGACTTTCAAATTTTAAATTCACCGAAAAACATGTTTTTGCTTTATTTTTTCACATTTTCTTTTACTTTAGCAAAGACCATTTTGCTTTTATAGATAACAGAAGCATCTTTCAAAATACTTACATTTAAATTCTCTTGTGTTTTCTTTTTAACTTCTTGCTTCATCGCAGAAGATTATTAATCTAATATAATTCAATGTAAAATTTTATTACCGATATTTAAGATATTGATACTTTGAGTTTTTGTTTTGAAAAAAGATCTGATCTTTTTTTAGTTTGACTTTCACTTAAAATCTGTTTTTGAACATCTTTTCCCGCCAATAATGAGTGAAATATTTAAATTTAATAAGGGTTTTAAAGTATTTTTATAGAATAAGAATTCATAATTTTATATATATATTATAAATTAGTTTACATTTGTTATGTTTTGAAAATAAGATAAAATTCTCTATTACAAACAAAAGGATATTTCTGAAATTTAAAATCTCCATTGATTGATAATAATCCCAAAATGTTCCATTGATTGTTCTCGAGGACGAAAATCATTCAATAAATTTAGTAACACTATTTAGAAAAAAAGATCTGTTACTAAATTTATCTTTGAGAAGTCATGGAAATCAAGGATAAAAATCTATTATTTTTAGTTCTGTCTTTCATGTTGAACAATCTTTAACATGTTTCTGTTTTATACGTGTAACGTGCTTAAGAAATCATAAATTTTGAAGTTATTAAAATGTATCAATTTTTTCATATGTTTAAATTGCTGTCTGTGATTTAGAATTTAAGATATTTTTTTTTATAAAAACACTTTACATACTTAAACAAAACAAAGAAATGGGAACATGAGTTTTTCAATTGTATCCTCAACTCCAATAGAACATTTTTAACATAGCAAAGTAATTTTTTCCGAAAAAACTCTTCCAATACTTTTTGAATTTAAAACTTTGCATCCATTTTAAATTAGTTTGATTTTAAACTTTTTTTTATCAATTTTCAATCCATTTTTACCGTACAGTATAAAGCATGATTTTAAAGCATTCAAATAAAATTTGAGCCTTCTCAAGGAGCATTTTGTCGCAACTGTCTTGTGTCTTCTAACACTTTAACGATAAACTGAAAGAATCGGAAAATAACATAAGAATTTGAAAAAAAATGCAAAAAATTATCAAGTGTTGTCAAAAAAAGTATCTCATGTGTAGTAAAAAAAGATTCTCATGTTGGATAATCCATCCTAAACAGGTGAACGAGTATTGTTCTTGTAATTATTATAAAACAAATTCCACGCAATTTTAGCAAAGAACAGTTTTAGTAACCAAGGGGATATATTCTTATCAATAATTATAATTTACAAAAATGAAATTTTCAGCAGTCAATTGAAATTTTAATAAAATATAAAATGACCTATTTTTTGTGAATTTATTTTTTGATCCAACCACAATTCTATTCCCATTGTAACTTTGAGTACCCTTAATAAATAATTTTCGTCAAGTACTTTTTTTTATGTACACAAGTTTCAAGTGGAAAAAATGTTGGACTCAAAAATATATCGAGAAAGAAGCCGAAGAGAGATAAATATGCCAGCCTTATAAAGATAAAACTGCTATAAAAAATTTGATTTAGTTTGTGTCGATTATATATTAGAATTCTTTCCTGTATTCCTGTTAATGTATACATCCTCCTGTTAACTCGAATGCATCAATCATTTTATAAAATATTGCTTTACTTTAACCTAGTAGGAATTATAAGAAATTTATATCCAACTTTTTGAAATTCCATTCATTATTGGTGAAAGCAGGCATTTTAAAAATGGTAAGATAAAATGTAATAGTAGATCAAACCCCCTTGATGGCTAAAGTAATTCCAAAACGATGCAAAAACTGTCGTTCTTCTCCAGCATGTCATCTCTAGATCCTGCAGTTGATTTCTTTCCAGCAGACAATCAATAGAAAAAGGATACCGAGGAGCTATCAAGAAAGGGAGAGACATTTTAAAAAATGATATATATAGAAAGGGAGGAGTAAAATGAGAGTTTTCAAACGAAAAAGAATCTCCAGGCTTAGGATTGTCAATCAATCTGTCATCTGAAAAGCAATTAGGCTTGGAAGCATTGGGTTGCAATTTAGCTTCCCAGATTGCAATTTTTAAAGCTAAATGCTAAAGACTTTGGGAGTGTATTCAAATTTTTAGAGAGAAATAATACTATTTCTACCAAAATACATAAAATTAGAATAATATATCAGAGCCTTTTTGAATAGGACTTCAGAGGAAGAAAATATATATGCATGTCAAAAATGCAAAGCAATATATAGTGCGATGTGTAAATGTGTATTAAAAAATTAAAATTATTGATAAGTATATAATAATGCTTTTAAATTACTTATTTCAAAAAATAAAATACGCATGAAAAATCTTGACTATTTTTAATATTGTTTCTTATTCAGAATTATTTTATTTTTCTCAACGTCCAATTAAAATATTGCCAAGTGATTTCTTATTTGGTGAAAATTTTTGATTTAAACATTTCAGCTCTTTTAAATATTAGGAGTGAACGTTGTAGCCGAGTGGTCAAGATCACGGACTCATCGCGGGCAGTGCCACTGAAGACCTGTCGTGAAGAGGGGCTGATAAATGTAAAATATGTTGAGGCTCAAACACCCTCACGTTGGTGTGGTGTGGACGTTAGGAGAGTGGGGTGGTAGCTCAAGTGTCGTCCTCGTCACTTGACCGTCGTTCAAAATTGCGCGGTTCATCTTCAAAAGCCCTCGTGCAGCTGAATAGTGCAACTTTTACATTCACTCACTCACTCACTCACTCACTCACTCTTCGCAGTTGCATTACCTACTTTGTGACTGAACATTTCATTGCTATTTTTTTCAAAAGTTTACTACGATTATATTCTAAATACTTAAGTAATTTCACATATTTATTTTTAGGAGTCAGCTCACGAGAACAAAACGAGCTATCTGTAGAAAATCCTATTGCTGCTGATGAGAATGCAGAAGTAAGTATATTTTGATTGATATGTATCAAATTACGTTAATAATTACCGGAATCACACTCTTATTAAAAAGCAAAGTATAATTTCTTGTTTATTTCTTTTTTCACATAAGTAAAATCTCTTCCCCATCATTTTATTAGTGGATCTTATAATTATACGCAATAACAAAGCATTCAACTATCTTCTGTGTTGCTGTGTCAATAAAAAAAATCGCTTGAAGGTCGCGCTATAAAAACGCGCGTGTAAGCCTTTTTTTAATCAAAACATACTAGAAATCCAGTGGCTGAGTGGTAGAGTATAGCGCTTCTGCGCCATAGGCCCGGAGTTCAAATTCCGAGTTGAGCAAGGTCGTAACTCAGCCTTTCATTCCTTTAGTGAGTTGTAAATGAGTACCAAGCTTGCTTGGGAACTGAACGCTGGGGATTTCGCGTCAGACTGACCACTTTACTGAAACATCTGCTCATGCACCCCAGCGCCTAAAGTCACGTAAATTGAGATAAGCAAAGTAGGCCTTGGCCCTCATGATTTTTTGCGCCTCTGAGATCAGTTCAGCATGCTATAATATAAAAAGCGATGCTCCAAGAATTAATCTTGTTAAAGCGAAATTTAGTAGATGTGATGTGCATATATCGGAATTAAGTATCAGAGGAACTGAATATTTTATTCAGGAAATATAGTAAAAAGAACCAAAATAGGCAAAAATGCGTTAAACCATCTTTGACCCTAATACAAGCTACTATTGGCTCGTAAAGTTAGTGGATGTCCTTTTGAGGGATTGCAGGAGGACATTTGTAAGTATCAATACGTCATTTGACAATTTTAAAGTTAATGTATTAGCGTGTTTTAAGGATATTTGAAGACTCTTGCCTATCCAAGGCCAAACATGCTCTATTGGAGAGATATCTGGCGATGAAGCCTAACATTTAAATGTTCGAGATGCAAGAACATAACCTTATTAAAATGTAAACCCAATGAATTGAAAGGCAACACACTATGGGGCGTAGAATCTCGATGACGTACAACTACGTTCAAAGGAAATCACGGATGACAAGCAGACGGGGAGATTATCAAATGAAATGATTTTCTCTCTTTCTGATTATCAAAATTCGAGTGATAGTCAAATGAGTATCCGAACGATGTCCCGGATTTCTTCAGATACGTTTCCATTGGTCATCAGGGTTCAATACAAAACAGGAATCATTGCTGACTTCAATTCTTCAAGCGAAATACATCCAGCACCACTGCAAAAACGACTTGATCATCTGAAACGACGATCATTTGAAGTGTTCAAAGGTGAGACATAGATAACGCAATCGTCTTCATGACATCAGTCCCCGGTAACTAAGTCACATATCTATAATCAGAGCCACTAATGGTGTGCCGGTTATACATTGGAACGTTGACAAAGAATCGTCAGTTATCCTGAGCGCTGAACGGGCTTATAACTCAGTCTTAGTGGATTTGGGTTCGATGGCGCTCTAGGCCATCTATACAGCACCGGTTTAGGCTCATTTCGAGCCATGGAGGCAAAAGATCTACAGACCCCCGCGGCACTGGCGGAACAAAATTTATAAGCAGAAAAATCTGGTTAAGTCCGGCTTATACGGGTGCAGGACCCTGGGCGCCCACCTTAAGCATAAACCTGCCCCTCTCTTTATATGCAATAAAACGAATAGTAGTAATGGTTTCGAATTAAATTTAGGTATGGAATTTAGGCATGAGTTAAATATATATTTTTTTCTACCCTTCTAACATCGACATCTTGAGGTTGTTAAAGCAAGAAAAGAAGCACTGTGAAATTTGGTCTTACATTGATAAAAAAAAATGAATAAATTTCAAAATGTTGCCACCTTGATAATTTTGGTGCCCCTAAAAATTTACCACCTTAGGCTTAAGCCTAAGTCCGTCACTTCTCAGACCTCGCATTGTGACGTCACTTTCAGTGGATAGTTACCTTCTTGACGCTTTGAATGATCATGCTTCACTCATTCTTGCCAGTATCATTGACGTTTTGAATGATCATGCTTCACTCATTCTGTGGCCACAGTAGCCAAGTGGTCTAGGCATGAGATCACGGCTAGCGTGTCATGAGTTCGATCCCAGTACCACTGAATACCCGCCGTGTAGGGGAGCGATACACTTTAAATCTGTCGAAAGCTCAAATGTCCTCCCTTTGGCGTGGTGTGGTAGTTAGGAGAGGGGTGTGCCAGTTCAGGTGTCGTCCGCGTCACTTGACCATGATTCAAAATTACGTGGACCGTCGCCAAAAGCCCTCGTGTAGATGAACAGCTCGACGTTAATATTCACTCACTCTTCACTCATTCTTGCCAGTATCATTCGTCGAATGGTAGAATCCCCAAATGTCAAACAATCCTGCAATTTGACCATTCTGCTCCTTTAATTGCGAATCCACTCTTAAATGGTAACATTAGATCCCAGATCACTCGATCCAGCATGCGATTGCTGCCTTCAGGCTGGAAACTGGGCATGATTGCTTTGCTGGTCACAAACATAAAGGTCATTGCCTCTCTAAACAGTATTTTGTGTAGGGAGAATTCCCTAATGAATGTTGAGCTCCTGGAGATTTGCCCTGCTATTTTTGGTAGCATCTACGATAGACCAGAGGGCAGTTACACACACACACACACAAGCTCTGCATTCTTGACTTCCTTCTTTTTCTGCGTTCATTGCTCCTTTTTCTTCAATCCTGGTTTTTTTTATCCTAATTTGTTGTTACTACTCGTGCGTTTGCGCAGAGTGTTTTCACTTGAGCGAATCATGCATTAGTCAAGTGCTGCAGCTATAAATAATAATAAAACACTAGATTAAATTGTTTGCGAATCCGTCGTCTAGACATTTGTGCACTTCAAAGATCAAAGGAACCACATTCGTTTGGAAGTTATGTCTTAGTATTGGCATGTCCTATATTTTATACGGTATCCGGATTCGTCTGTGGAATGCCCTGAAAATCGGTCATTGGCTACCAAAAGTTGATAATTTGCGTATTCTATGGTGAGGTATGTGCGCATATGCAATTTTGTCCCAATGGGATAGCTTTATCTTGGTGAGTCACTTTTTATGTTATAGAGTATGTATCTATGAATCAAACATTTTCAGCGTGTAATATCAACAGATAAACTAACAGAACAGTTCAACTTTTATGAAAATGTAGAACCAAATTTGCCCTTAGTTACTTCAAAACCAAAGTAATACTATGGAAGCGTAAATCTAACCTGTATTTACTTTTGACTATATCTGTAATACAGCATAATATATTCATAAAAATAATTAATGTTAGGTAGAGATGATATTATTGGACATTTTAGTGGTTCTTCCAGATAAATAATGATTCTACTAGATCTTGGAATTTTTCAAGGATAGCCTATCTCTTTTGAAAAAGCACATATCGCTGATGAATATTATTTTTTCAGCGATTTAAATGCTAATGAATGCAATATATAATTGATTGTTAAGAAAAGAAACGTTTTTCTATTTATTTATCGAGCAAATCTGGCATTCGCATTTGAGATTCACGTCTACATCTAAAACAAATATAATTCTGTGTATTTAATTTTTCCATAATTCAAACTCAAATAAATGCAGCACTTATTTTCTTTAAATAAAAACATTTTGTTAGAGTTAAAAATCGAATAAATATATTGTTTTTCTTAGTTGAGAAATAAGTCTTCAACCACAGACTGAGTGTTGAAAGTTAGGATACTATACGTCAAAGAACTTCCTCCCATACTTTAACTACCGAATGAATAAAGTAGGATTTAGTTACAAAGAGCACTTAAATAAATTTAAAAGACTGAACTTTAAAACATATCCATTTTTTTAGGTTAGTGATGACAGCCGCCCTGAGGTCGCAAATCTTTTTAAGAGTCTTCAAGTGATGACTGCAATTTTTGGGTCCTTTGCTCATGGAGGAAATGACGTAAGGTAAGTAAATTTCTGTTAAAAAAGTTTGAAAATTTCAAACTTGATTCTTCCGACTTTGGATTGAAATGATTCAAAAATAGTCTGACTTTTAATTTTCTTCTGTATTTCTGAATAGATAAACATAGGGTTTCCTTTATTTCTCCCCTATTTTTTGGAAATGTTTTGCTGCATTTCTCGCAATTAATGTATAGTTTTCTTGAAAAGAGCCATTTTAATTAATTTATCCGCGGGAAAACTCTGAAATAAAGAATGGGAATCAAGTGGAATGAGTCGGAAAACAAAGTATTTAAAAATAATGCGAAATGTTTATTAAAACCTAAAATTGCATAGATTAATTTTTGTGCTTACATTGAGATCCTATACAACATCGAACCTTGTTTTTAAAATAGACTATTTTATTTCGCATAATTGATAATTTTAAAAGAAATTGTTATTAAAACGTCATTGTTTAAATTAATTTATAACCTTTTAATGAAACTTGTACAGTTATAGAATGATACCTTTTAAAAAAATCTCCCATTATATGTTTATTTTTTTTCCTGAAATGCCTTTTTTAACATTTTAAATGGAATATAGTATACTAATTTCTATTATGGATTTAAGTTTTAACATGAAAATCGAATATACATAAAATGAGAAAAAATAATGAAATATAATTGCACAGCTTAGAAGATTTTTCCTTATTTCTATTTTTCAGTAATACTATAGCTCCTCTTGTAAGTCTATGGTTGATTTACGCCAATAATCCGGATGGTGAAACTCCGGCATGGTTGTTAATTTACGGTGGAGTAGGTATCAGCGCTGGATTATGGATAATGGGGAGAAAAGTGATTGAAACTATGGGCAAAGACTTGTCTAAAATAACGCCAACAAGGTAAGAGTTAATTTCCCTACCTAATTTTTTTCGGTTTAAAATACATCAAATAAAAATAATTCATTCATTTCTCTTCGTTGAATATGGATATCGGAATGGTAGTTAGTTTTTAGAAAACATTTTTAACTCATTAGAAAATTAGACTTGATAACTAGTTCTGAATATACATTCAATTTTGAAAAGGCTATATAAATAAGAAAAATTGCAATTTTTACATAATTATGTATCGCACACTTTAGGTGTATAAAATGTAGCAAATGACCAAGTATCTCTCAGGAAAAGATTCTAGGGTGCTATCTAGATATGGTTTCTTAAAAAAAAGGGGGGGGGATATTTCACATGTTCATTTAGTTTATCGACAGCACACAGGATGGAAATCTCGTAAGCGATTGAAAGGCCCCACTGAAAAATGAGTTTCTGTTTGTTTTTAAGACCAAAACAAATTATGATTTATGCTTCTCCTTACAAGGTTTAAAATATCTTAAAGGATGATAAATCGTACAGTGCAACTTTTTCTCCCAATTATGAATGAAATATTTCCTGCACTTTAGTAGTTGATTATCAATCTAGATCGTATTGGATGGAAATGTTATTTAATCATTTCAAGGTAGCTATATATTATATAATGAAAGTTTCGAAGAAGAATTCATTTTTACTTTTATTATTGTCAATTGACTTTATTTTTAACTATAGCTTGAAAAATCTGCTTTTTGGGATTTCACTTGAGTGGATAAATATTACAAGTTGATCTTAACATTGGAATGTTTTTTTCTTTCTAGTCAACTTTGCGTCCCTTTTTAAGAAAACCTAACCCTTGAGCAAACATTCTGCTCTAATCTTCTAATGTGGAAAATATTAGAACTGCAATGGATTCTGCCTAAATTTCAAAAGGAATGACATAAGAGGATTAAAGAAATTAAGTATGTGTAAATGAGTGGCTACTGAAAGTAAATCACAAAATAAATACTTAATTTTCTTAATTTAAAAAGTTAGATTACGAATTGGCACAAAAATACAATTTCCTGTAAGTTGAAATATTTATTGATCCAAAATATTGTATGAGCGATATTACAGTGATTGTTTTCTTAAAAAGGTAAAATGCCTGAGTTAAATTGTTTCCGTCCAGATTGAAAAAGTAATTTAGTTGAAATAGTACAATTACATTATATTCGCAGTCAGGGTCTCAAATTGTGCATAGCTGGAACTATTCATATTTAAATTGGACGAATATTCATTACTAAAATTTCTGTAACTCTATGAAAAAATGTTATTCATTGCCAAAACCAATTAGATCAATTGTAAAGCACATTTATATTACAAAAGATGCAGTAAAAATTGTATCCAGTGCTCAATTAAATATATTGACTCGAACATTTTTTTCTTCAATAATATAATTAGGTTTTTCAGTTTCATTTATTTCGCTGTTGACATGATTTACTATATATACACATTTTAATGTAATATCTTATATACTATAAATTAAGTCTGTATCGCAGCCACTTGAATGGACAAAAATGCTTTAAGATACAGCATTATTTCAAAACGTCACATCTAACTTGAGTCAAATCCTATCTCTAATATTTTTGATACTGAAACTTTAAGGAATAATTGCCCTCCTTTCATAATTTTATTCCCGAAATTGACGTTCTATATTCATTCAAATTTTCTAAAAACATCTGAAGAATTTTGTTCTGAGTAGTTTGCAATATCAAATATTTTTTTTCAATATTATTACATTTCGAATTCTGTAACACTAACATATTCTCGAGTCTAGTTACTCTAACTTTGATTCTTTTTTTCAGCGGTTTTACGATTGAGATCGGATCAGCAACAACAGTTTTGATGGCTTCCAAGTTTGGCTTACCAATCAGTACAACCCATTGCAAAGTTGGATCCGTAGTATTCGTCGGTTGTGCTCGAACCAGGAGTACTAAAGAAGTGGATTTAAAATTATTTCGAAGTATTGTACTGGCTTGGTTAGTGACACTTCCATTCACTGCTATTTTCTCAGCATTTATGCTTCTAATTCTATATTCAGTAACAGTTCCATGAAGCCGAAGCATTATGTAACAAATTAGGATGAACGTCAAGAAACATCATTGAGACATGTTGAAATCGCAGCTTTATTTGGTTTTCACAAGCCAAAATACAAGTAAGGCATGCCAGCAGAACATTTACAACAAAACATTTAATTATCAAATATTATTTAACAGGGAAACATTAATAACGAGAGAAATAGATTTACAATAATACATGTATATATACTAAAGTGAGCATAAATATATTGAAGTTATATCATGACATGCTGAACACAAATGACGTCCTCTTAAACCTAACACGCACAAAAGTTCAAGAATAGGTAGAATTTTCAAGTTATTCAAAATATAAATTTCCTGAATATTACAGAACTCAATCTAAAATGGAACTATATGTAATAGTAAAACTATTTAGTTAGTATATCAAAGTGTTTGAAGCTGGAGATAGCAGCCTCTTCCTCATTTAACACCATTACATTTAAGGGAATATGTGAAAAAGAGAATTTTACGATACATCTCACACTTATGGCAGGAAATAGAATTTAATAGTAGTTCATTTTCGTTAATATAACACAGTAAAATATTTTACTTGGAAATTGAACACTTGAAATTCACAGTAATTAAATCAAAGTATTCATTTCATACAATAAACACTTTTTAATTTAAATTAATCGTTAGTAAATCGAGTTTATTATTTAATAATAAAATTTGGTTTAAAAACTGTTTTAAATTACAAGAAAAATGTGTAAGTGGTAATTTACATTAAGTTTTTAAAAATTTGGAAATATTTTACGACTTTGAGATATAAACATTTTAAATATTTCAGGATAATTTCTGAATCATTTAAATAAGATCATAAAGAACCTTTTTAATATTTCTCTGAATAGGATAGTCCAGAAGCTGATTTATTTTTTGACATGGCATTACTCAAGTACGTAAAATATTTCTTGAGAAGTATCTTATTATATGTAATCTTGTAATAAGTGCATTTAAATAACTGCTTATACATAGAAAAAAAAGAAAATGGCTTTCGAAAATGTGTAGAAATACCTTTTGTTGATAAATTTCATTTTTAGCTTTACATATTTTTAGTTCAACTATTTACTTCTACTCTTTTTCTTCTGTACATTAACATTTCTAATGTAGATACAGACTATTTTGTGTAAATAAAATATGCTCTGAAGGCACTTCTGCCACATCTTGTGCTTATTTCAATTCATTTTAAATAAACAAATCAATCAAGATCATTTTTAAATTTAATGGATTAAAATAAAATATATTGAATAAGTATTCAAAGGAATACACTGAAAAAAGAAAGCAATTTATGTAATTTTTTCTACATATTTTCAAATAGAATAGCATTTTTAATACAAAGATTTTTGACAATTTCCTAAATCTCACCCATTTATAAAAAAATATCGCATACTATATTTAATGCATAATTATGCCACAGAACAGCAAATCGTTGTTTTAGAATTACCTTCTTTTGGAATTTGTGCAGAAGGCTTGTATTGGTAGCAATAAAATTGTCCTAATTTCATCTACTTCAAACATTTCAATTCTATATATTTGTACACATTAAATTTTACCTTTTTAGAGATTTTCTGTATACTAACGTCCACACCCTAATAGCTATATATCAGTCTCTATCAACAGTATTTCTCTAATATGCTGTTGCATTCCCCAAAAAATTTCTATTATATCCACGTAGATGAAAATTGTCAAAAACACTTATCATGCATTATATATAGTCCAAGAAATTACATCAATAAAATAACCTATATTTAGAAGACATCTAGTAGTTATTTTAGCGCACTAGAAAGCAATTTCATTTCACTTATTTATCTCTAGATTTCGTGTTATTGATAATATACACAGTTATATTAATATCTGTTTTTTTTTCTCTTCATTATTCGCAAAAATTACATAACAGATAATGTATACGTCAGAGAAAAAACGACTATCCACATTGTAAAGACAAAATATAAGTTATAAACACAACTTAAAACATTTATACAAAATGTACAAAAAATGACTTATTTTACACAGATGAAATGAAACTTGATCAATAAGAAAGAATACAATCTTCATTTTAGATATGTTAAGTATTAATATGATACATTTGGAGAAGGAAAAAAAGCGACCTGCATTTATATTTCAGGAATACTCTAAAATGAATGACAAAAATAAAAGATTAATGTTTGATGCATGGAATTATTCACTACTTCAATAATAAATCTAGCTTACATGCACAAAAATTATATAAGATAATTTATTCATTTCATCAGATAAGAATTAGCAGGTGCAAAAGAAAGTAAGGCACAACTGACGAGTCAAAAACGTTTTAATTTCAGTATTCCATTTTTCTCTAACATTATCATTAAGAATATATTAGTTTAAACACACAAAATTTTAAATGATTTTTTACTTGCTTATTAGGAATATGCCATTTTTTCAAAGACTTATTATATTCATCCTAAAGAAAAAAAAATCCAATTAAAAAGTTTCTCTATACTTACCATAACTACTTATATTTAAAAAAAAAAGATAAATAGTGCGCTTGTATTCACACATAATCCTTGAAATCGAATTGTAAAAAAAAAACCATGATTTGCAAACAAACAAAAGTTTAATTGACATGAGGATATAACTGTTATCATTATGATGTGTAACTAATCTCTCGTGCCAGATGGCTTAGTTTTGTAAAAATTTTAAGTCCATGATGTATCAATCACTAAAAATTATAAAATACAATAGTGTGGAGTATAAAAACACCATATAGCTTAATGGTAAGTGAATATGGGGCTTTCCACATAATAGTACAGTGACAACTTTTCGTTATAGTGTATATATATATATATATAAAGGAACTTTATGTTTCTAAAACAACAAGTAAATTTAAATAGTGAAATCCTTAGCCATCACATGCAGATATTATTGTGTCAACACAAGTGCCATTAATATATGATACAAAACCTAGAAATTCAAATACTTGAAATGGAAAAGTTTATTTCATTAGTTAAAATAGTGTACACATAGGACGGATGGAAGTGCCAAAAATCTAAAATTGAGTTGCACAAAAAGCAAAACCCAAAAAATGTGAGAAGTGCTTATTTACCTACAAGAAACAGGAACAGCGCCACATTAGACCAAATTATTACCCTTATTTAGATGGCACTTTGACAGATGAAGATTAAAATTTTTTAAGTAGACACATAAAATAGGCATATCACAGTGGTACATTTAATATCAGGGGGTTTTTGGCATAATTCTTTTACAATAAAATGTATACATACATCTAACGATACAAAACACAGAATTGGATACATCGTTTAAGTGACTTCTCAAAAGCTTAGAAATCTTGGAAAAAATCACTGTTGCTTGCAAAACTCTGTGCTTAGTTTTATTTATATTCTTAAGATAAGCCCAAAAGAAATAAATCACACATTTACTGTAATTATTAGACATGTACGGAGTAGTTATTTAAGGGTATAAATGAAGTTATAATATCAAACAGCTTAGAATAGTAGTCAGGATTAGCCACACTGTACATGAACAATTCTTTTTTTTTAATCACTGTAACATCAAATATATTACTAAACTATTTCACTCATTCAAGTGATGAGAATGTATGCTCCAAGTTGAAGCTTAAACCGCAGAATTTATTAAGATTTATAACTAGCTTGTACACGTTTTTTCTGAAGCACTTTATTAATAATATCGCAGCGCCTGAGAAACATCTTGAAAATAAATAATTTAAAATATCCGAATATTTTACCGAATGATTCAACAATCTATAGAACAAAAGTTTGGAAAAGATACATCATGAATCATTAAAATAACTAAGACAAAAATTTTCCTTCTAATCTGCTACAAACTTATGAAACTGGAAAACAATAAGTTATATCCATTTTAAAATGAATTATGTATGATTTTAAATTATATTTCAAACTATTTGTTTAATAAACCCACTATTAATTAATGAGATTTATCGTTGAATTACCAAGAAAAAAATGTTTGCATGTAAATAACACTTCTTATGCAAACTCTAAAAGCAGAATATAACGAACACAAATTTTAAATGCATGCTGTGCATTTTAAAGCTCATCTCCTCTGTATTAATAATTAGTTTACATTCTTATTATTTTTCTTCTTCCATTTCTCTTATACATTCATTTTTAAGCTCAATTGCAAAATGCAGAAAGAAATTTAACTACCAGCAGAAAAATATTATGATTTTAGAAAATTTACAGATACTGCATGAATTAAAATATATTAATCATTAATGTATATACTTTCCCATATAGTTAATGATAACAAAATACTTATCAATGACACCAGCTTCTCAATTTTTACAAAATATAGCTAAATATTTATTGTTGATCTTAGTAGATTTTTTATCCAGCATTAAGTAACAATCAGAACAGTTAGCATGAAAGTAGGGATGAGTATTATTCAATTTTGACTTTAGACTTTACACAAAGAGAAGAGTTTTACTTTTTGTCGAATATTTATTCAAAAATATTAAATGTTTCTTCTATAAACCTTTAAGTATAATTTAAATAATATTTGAATTTCTGAGGCTTTTTGTGTTTGTCAGTAAATATATTGTATTAATTAATAAAATCTCTCTTTAAATAATAATAAACCTCAGGCTAGGGGAAGAAACTTGTATCATTCTTTGAGCTCTTTAAATTTAAGCATACTTCATCTTCATACAAATTTCAACATTTGAAATTTATTAACCCCTGCTTTTAGCTTCAACTAAAATTAGACAAAAATAGAAAATTCAAATACCTGATATATATTTTTTAAAATTTATATAAGCAGCCTGTTGCATTTGAGGCATTTTTTTTGTATCCAAGAACATTACTCACAATTGCCTTCGCTATTGTTTTCTTAATCCGCAGTCTAACACGCACTTATAAATTAGAATTGTTTTTCTTACTTAAATTAGTCCGTCAGCTTAATTGACTTATTAACCCAAATTGTAATGTATGTGTTGAGTTTTTTTTTATTTCATTATTTTTCTCTTTTGGAGGCAAATGTGTGCCCTACATCAGTAGTGCTTGGCATAAAATAATTCTAACTTTCTGTTTCATCCCTCCTTCTAGTTTGTGAGTCAAGTTTGCATACAATGCACATTTTCATCACTTAGTAAATATTGCACTATAAGGTGTTTAAAGACATGTATGTATGAAAGACAAAATGACAAGGATATAATAGCACACACACATGTCACCCTATCTCACTATCTTCTTTATCATATTTTGAAGGCAATCCAAAATTTCGGGTTATGTTATTCGATAAAACTCTGATATTTTCAACATTTGGGTCTTCCAAATAATCAAGATCAGGATCACTGGCATGTTCATGGTGAAATATATCATCATCACTCACCATACCTGGCCTATAATTATCATATTCTGAATCATACATAACATTCAAGCTATCAACACTTAATAACTGATCGCTGTCAAACATTCGACTGCTAGCTCTGGAAGATATGCTGGTATCATCCATATCTCCATCCCCAGGATTTGGATCGTTTATAATTGAATTCAAATCACTCAAAGCTCCTTCAGCATCAGTAAGTCCATGCTCGTTCAATAATGAAGCATTTTCTAAAGTAGGGTCATCCGTACAATATTCATCCATAAGGGGAATTTCAGCTGACTTTTCATCATCACTTTCGTCACTGTCAGTAAGTTCAACAGGGGCTCTCGGAATCATGGCTGTACTTTCTCGTAAAATGGGTATAGACTCCTCAAATGTTGGATCTTTATGATTTTTATGAGTTAAGGAAGGTAAACGTGGATTATTACCAATCCCCTGTCGACTATTAATGCCATTTTTGCATACTTTTCTAGCATATATTTCTGCAGGCTCACTTTTTTTAGAAGATTTAGGTGATGAATCAGAAGAACTGGGGAAGCTTGCTGACTTAGTATCCAAATAAAGTTCTTGGTTCTTTTCTTTTGAAAGTGGACTTTTACAAGGATGATTTTTAAATGAGTTATTGTTGTCAGTATCGTTAATAGGTTTCTCAAAACGAAGTAATGGTTCAGAAAATTTGTATTTACTTGTGTCTTGTGATGGGTCTTTGCATGAATTTACAGTTCGCAGATTTTGAGCTGGAATGTTATGCTCAGAATGGATTCCATTAGATTTTTCTGAAGTTTTATAGTCTGTATTAATATTTAAAGCTTCATTTACTGAAGGACAATCAGTTTGATCTTCACAACTGTCCGAATCATTTTTATACGAGTTCTTTCGCTGTTTTATTTGTTCCTGATTATCTGATGAATTAGAGGCAGATGCTGATGAGGCATTGGAAACAAAAGACAGGTCTCCTATGCTTGACTTAAAATCTTTGCTAACACTTGGTGCTTTTTGTTTTGGCTTTATCTTCTGCTGGTTGTGAGAGTTTTCGACGAGTTCAGCTGCATTGCTTGAAAAATGTTCATTACCATTTTCACCCACCTTATTAACCCCTTGTTCATCTTTGAACTCCATTTTCTCACAGTTCGCTATACTTTTGTTATGAGAGGGTGATAAACCAACTTCTGGAAGAGCCTTCTTGCTATCAGACAAATTATTATTATACAAAGCTTCAGTTGATAAAGATGGTTTATTTTTTGCATTATCTGAGGGATATACCCACTGCATATTAGACCCATTACATGAATAGTCATATAATGCAGGGGAAGGCGTATCGACATCTGTGCGAGAAAAATCTGTACGATTATAGCTGTCACAAGATGAAGTTGATAAACAATTTAGAGAAGACGAATCTACTGAATTATTCCGCTCATGGCCAATCAGACTATCATGAGTATTGCTGACGGCAAAACTTGTATCACTTGCTATATTAGGGGGGGTTGTCTCTGCATTATTTGCAGTACTTGCAGAAGGAAAATTAAACATTTCTTCTGGTGGCGTAAGTACAGCTGGAGATTTGCTTACGACATGAGCCCTTGGATGTGTATACATTTTAGATGGTCTGTATACTTTATTTGTATATAAACTGGAGCCAGTATTCATTTTTTGTAACTTATCTTGTAAATCATCTTTCGATTCTGGCAATGAATTACAATTTTTTATACTTTTATTATTGGAATGGTTGTTGTTGAATCGCGGACGGGATTGCGAGTAAGATTTAGTTGGGGCATTACCAATAATTGGTTTTGGTTGGTCGTACAAATCCGAATCTGTATCAGTTGAAAAACTTCTTTGTTGACATCGAGGTTGCCAAGGTGGGAGCTGCATAGAAGGAAGTCTAGGGCTGCTAGTTGAATGAATTTCACTTATTGGTTCAGAATGATACATGTGAGTCTTTTTCATACGACTGACAGTACTTTCGTTATTCGTTCTGGGTGCAGTAGGTTGTGTTGGAGAACTTACGCCATCTGTACAAGGTTCTTTTTGTACATTTTGGCAAGCTTCATTTTTTTCTATGTTTGAAATAGAAGGTTCATTTTGTTGCATTTCATTCGGTTGTTTTTTTCTAATAAGAAAATATGTAGTCATATCACCTTTGCCTTTCACCTTCACGATACCTCTACATTGAAAAACGTAGGTATCTTTCAGGAGATTGTAGACTTCCTCAGTTACCTAAAAATAGAAAAAATGTATTATTTTTTAAAAATAAAATGCTGAAATAATCGATTAGCTACTACAACATTCATCAACAATAAGTTATCATAATGCATTATTTTTAAAAACGTCACTGCTGATTTATTATCTTTTAAAATTATTTGCAATAACAATGATGCATTTTCCCACAATAGCTCTCATACGCGAAACATTTAGTATTGTAGTAAAACAATTTTAATGCGTCTTTTTTGTTTTCCAAACATTTGCATCCACAACAATTCTTTAATATATACAAGTTAATAGAATGAATTTATTACTAATAAGCATATTTAATACTATAACTTTATTATTATTATTATAGCTTATCAATCAGCTGTTAAAATTTACGAGTAAATTAAATTCATTGTTGAAGAGACAGCAAAAGAGAGGAAAAATAAATATTTATATATTTACTTCCTTAACATAAACATTTTTTTATACATTACAAAACTGGTAAAAGAAATGTAAAGTTTCGCTTATAATTTTAATGTACGATTTAGAATGCAATTCATTTACGATAAAATATTTGTAACAAGTAAGAAATGCTTTAATAAAAGCGTATAATTTGCTCACCCATAAAATGCACACAGTATATCAATTATCATTAATGACATGATTTGATCACTGACAAAATCCTATCCGAAAATTATATTCATAAAATGTAAGTAAAATGTTTTTATTACTAGAGACGATTCGAGTAAAAAAGTTATGAATAGTAATGTCATTTTCTTTGGTCAATAAATTTGTTTAGCATTCCTGTAACCACCCCTGTTTATTCATTTCATACTTCACACTATGTATACATATTTTTCCTAAAAAGGGATCAAATTTTACTGGCAGATTTAATTTTTAAATAAAAGTATAATAAATAACATAAATAAATTTTCAAATTTAAGATTTATAAGGATATATAGATTTAATTATATTCAAAAGCATTAATTTCACCATTACTTTAATGTTATTTTGTTAAATTACGAATAGTTACCTATTTATCATTCAGAAGCAATTATTAAAACTGATTTTCATATGTATAGCATTAAAATTGATAGAGTTGACTGAAGTGGTATTGCATTTTCAACTACTGTCAGTTTAAAACATAATGATTAAATAAGTTTTGTCAGACCCCCCCCCCTTTTTTTTTAAATTGAAAAATACTGTAATAGCAAGTATATATAATATAAAATTGGTATGAATTAAATGCACTCTAAAATTAAACGAATATATAATATAATGTACACATTAATATGTTTTAATACATATTTTTCTCTCGCATTGATACAAAGCTAATTTAAAATAGGATTATTAATGTGATTATGTTTAGTAAAAAACTATTAAAGTGAAAAGAAACATATAAATGCAAATGATATAGATTTGCATTAAATCATAACATGGCATAAAATTATACATATCTTTTGGCAATTGGGGTTTTTTTTTCAAAAATAAACTGTTAAATTGAGATTGAAAATTTTTTCATGATCATTTATTTTTAACAAAATCTTGTAAATACACTGCTGGCCACCGTAAATGCAACACCCTGAAGGAAGCACGCAAATAACATGAAATTTACAACATGTATTAGCGATGGTGAGATATGCAAATGATTAGAATTTCAGTGCAGACACACATCGCGCACGCCTGTGGCGCCACCTCAAAGCGCTATTGAAGGCTTGAAGATTTTGACGATTTCAAGTTCGGCAATTGTGTTTTTCTTGTGGTTTTTTTCAAAAAAAGATCAGTTATGTCTCGTAGAAAACAGCGATCAGCTTTTGATCAAGTATCCGAGTTCGACAGAGGAAGGATGGTGGCCTACCGAGATTGTGGATTATCTTTCAGGAAAATTGGTAGTCGTGTTGGACGAAACCAAACAACTGTAATGCGGATATGTGACCGTTGGATGCAGAAGGGTACAACGGACCGACGTGGTCAATCGCATCCACTTCAGTGCACCACTTCACGTGAGGATAGGCAAATTGTGCGCATGGCAGTGACAGATCGCTCAGTCACATCAGGAACCATAGCACAGCACATTGAGTCTGTAACGCATCATTTAGTGTCTGCGCGTACCATTCGACGCCGTTTACAGCAGAGTGGTCTGTCCGCAAGACGTCCATTGCTTGGTCTACCCTTGACGCAGAACCACAGACGTCTCCTCCACCAATGGTGCGATGAAAGAAGGATGTGGGTGGCAGAATGGAATGAAGTTGTCTTTACTGACGAGTCACGCATCTGTCTGCAACACCACGATGGTTGGATTCGAATCTGGAGACACCGTGGAGAGAGGATACTGAACAGCTGCGTTATACACCACCACACTGGTCCTCCACCGGATATTATGGTATGGGGTATTACGGTATTGGATATCACTCTCACACTCCTCTAATACGCATTGCCGGTACTTTAAACAGCCAGCGCTACATCTCCCAGGTGTTGGAGCCAGTTGTCCTTCCTTACCTTCAGAGCTCGGCCACAGCCATATTTCAACAGGATAATGCACGACCACACGTGGCACGCGTTATCCAAAGGTTCTTCGTCAATCACCAGATTGAATTGCTTCCCTGGCCGGCTCACTCCCCGGATCTTTCGCCGATAGAAAACATTTGGTCCATGGTTGCTCAACGATTGACCCAGATTACACCCCCAACTGCCACACCAGATCAACTTTGGCAACGTGTGGAAGCTTCTTGGTCTGCTGTACCCCAAGAACACATCTAAAGACTCTTTGAATAAATACCGAGGCGTGTGGCAGTGGTGATCTCCAACAATGGCGGTTACTCTGGCTATTGCTTCTGGCAGAACCACACTTCACAGAAGTAGATAAATTTAATCATTTTATATTTAATCCGCATTATTTTTTATTAATATGATGTAGGTCCAGCATGAAAAATTATAGGCAACAATAGTTTCACGAGGAATAGATGCGTGTAGATCTGTCCCGTAAGATGTGTGAAGAGATCTTATACCATTCTTCCTACAAAATATCTATAAATTCTGCTGGCAGGGAAGCTGGTAGAACTAGCCTGTTAAATGTATTCCCATAGAGATATAATAATATTAAGATCTTGTAAGGGCATCAAAGTAACTGTCCCGCTTATCCTCAAATTCATGAAACAAACGTGTGGCATATTTTACTGTGTGGAAACATAATACACCATAATCAATGACCGCTAACAAAGTACATACAAACAATTTTGGGTTGTTGCCAAAATATTTAGAACGACAATTCATCTTTAAAAATGCCAGGAAATAGCATCGCTACACCATCGAAAATCTCATTCCAAGCTTTTTGGTTAGAACTAGTTATGAAATGCTTCCATGGCTTCCATACTGAGTCATACATCTGATGATTAGAATTTACTTCAGAATTTATAATCCCTTTAGTTCCTTCTTTCTCTTTTTCATAACAGGTCTCAAGACGTTTGAAATAAGCAAGAATAAAAGTACGTTACCTTTTCTTTTAAAACAAATCTGTTATAACAATGGGATGTAACACCAGACCAGGCAAAAGACGATTCATCACGCATACAAATATACAGGTTTTAGTTTTTATTCTCTTTGTCCCATTTGGTGCATTGATATCAGTAATGAACTTAACTACATGGCCATGAAAATCTTAATCTTCATGAAATTTGTAAATTTCCAAATGAACTAACTGCCTTGCTTGAAATTGAACCTTCCCCACGATGTTAAAATCTATCATTATTTGCTCAATTGTAGATTTAAAGTTTTGGCCCGTAATTCGGGCTGATCCCTATTTCATAATTTCCTCATTAATCCAAGATTGAAAGCATTATTTACTGCTCTGTTAAATAACTAGGCCTATTTTATAAAAACATTCAACACTAACACACCTTCCTATTCTACTTTTTAGACAATGCAAACACTGATAAATTTTGCATTTATGCAAATTGCTTAGATCTGACATTTTAAAGTAATATCACACAACCATTGTCTTATTTATAACTGAACTACTTAAAAGCAGAATAGTTCAATCACAGACCAATTTGTATCAAGCAGTAACCCGTACAACAAAATTTGCACAATAGTGTTCCTCTCTTGTGTGAGCTTCTTTATATATATATATATATATATATAGTTTTTCCATAATTTTGTCTACCCATCTGTAACTAACTGCCAACAATCAATTCTTATTTTTCTTCAATTTTCTTACATTAATGCTTGCGTATTACAATCTCTTAGCTGTACGAGGTGTGACACAAAAAAAACAAGACTAAGTGTGTAGCTTGAAAAAAGAGTAAAGTGGCAACAACTGTTTTGGTGAAGTCCTCCCACACACCTCTATCCATGTGGCTAGTATCGACTTAACCGATAGCGCCAGTTTAGAGTACTGCGTCATTGAGTGAACACGCGCAACGACATTCTGTCGGAAAAATGTCTGATGTAAAAATCGAACAGCAAATCAACATCAAGTTTCTTCTGAATAAGCTATGGAAACATTTCAATTGTTAACCGAGTCTTATGGAGATGAAACTTTGATTCGTGCAAGTCTGTTTGAATGACATAAGCGGCTTTTAGGGGAAAGGAAAAGTGGGAAAGATGCTGGGGCCCATGTCAGCGATTATAGACCAAAACATTGCCAAAGTTCATGGTAACCGAAGATTATGTGTTCGTGCAGTTGTGGAGTTGGTTAACTTGAATAGGAAAGCTGTTCAACACATTTTAGCTGACGAATTACACATGAAGATTTGTGAGAAAGTTGTTCCAGAAGTGCTATCCGATGATCAAAAGCATTACTGTAAAGACGTGTGAAGACATGTTAGAATGCATTACAAACGAACCAAATTTGTTGTAATCTGTGTTGTCACATGTGATGAGACATGGAGTTTCATTTATGACCCAGAAAGTAAATACCAGTCGATGCAGAGGAAGTCTTCAAGATCTCCAAGACCCCCAAAAAGTACGCATGTCTAAATCATAATTCAAAGCAATATTAATTATCCTCTTCGACATTTATGGAATTGTAATGATTGAGTCGATTACAAGTGGTCGGGCTGTTAATCAACACTACAACATTGAAGTACTAAAAAGACCATGAAAAAATTAGGGTAAAAAGCCACAATTGTGGAGTAAAGGATGGCTGTTGCACCAAGACGTTGTACCCGCTCACATGGCTATATCTTTCAAGTAGTTTCTGACCAGCAAAAATATTACTGAGATGAGGTATCCTCCTTATTCACTTGGTTTGGCTCCATGCGACTTCCTTTTATTCCCTACAATTTAATCTTGCTTAAGGGGAACCCATTTCAACCCATTCGGGGAGGTTCAGTCAAAAACTTAGTTCCAGAACTGTTACCAGTAATGACAGCACCAAATGCAGAAGTGTATGAACGCTGAATGGGACGACTTTGAAGGTGATAATGACACGGAGAACTGATTCTTTAAGTATAATGATTTATTGAACCAGTTTCTTTTTTTTGTGCCACATCTCGTATTACATCACAAAACAGAATTCCTATGCCAAAGACTGAATATAAAATATGTAAATTTTTCGTTGCCAGAATAGTCCAGAAAAAAAGTTTCGAATCATGTTTTTTAAAAAACTTAAAGGAAAGGAAATGTTATAAAGATAATTGTAAAAAACATTAAGCAATAAAATTTTAAGAAAGTCCACGCGTTGGATAAAACTTAAATTCTTGTGATTTTAAAATAAATTTCTGTAGACAAGCAAAAAGCAACGTTTTCAGTAACAAAAACCAATGGAATGGAAATTAAAAGTTAAATTAAGCAATTGTTTAAAATTTAGCATAAAAGTTTTTAAAAAAAAGTCAAATCCTTTTGAAATTAAGGAAAATAGATTTTTAAAAAAACCGATGAGAGGAAAACATCCCATTTTAACACTTCGATTTTGTAGACTTTATAAATTTAAAAATAAAGTAATTTTAGAAAGACAAAAAATTTTCTTTAACTACTCTTTTACATATTTGTTTGTTTGTTTATCTGAAATACTTTCCAGAAGAAAAAAATATTTTCCGTGATAGAAGTACAAAAGTTTATTTTATATTTGTTTATTTATATGATAAAGACTTTCCATTTGATGCATTTATTTTCGGAAACACAAATGCAAAATAATTTGAACAAGGTATAATTAATTTCTGGAATCAGAAAGAAAAAAATGAGTACCTGTATGTGATTCGGAAGACCTGTACTATCCATTCGGCTGGCAACATTTACTGTATTTCCCCAAATATCATATTGAGGTTTACTAGCACCAATTACTCCAGCAACAACAGGACCGATATTTAAACCTACAATAAAAATTCTTATCACATAAGTGGAATTGTAAATAGTTTTATAATTATGACAGGTTCTTCCACAAATGCTATAATTTGCGTTAAAAGTTTGTAGTGCATGAAAAGTTAATAATTCTGAGTTCAAATTGTAAGTTTTCTGTCATTATTTGCTTAGTAAGTAGAGTGGAAAGATGCAGAATGTATGAGATTTAAAGGAATACATCACTGTAAATTTAGTTTGTAATCACATCTCACAAGCCTCAAATATAATTGACAAGAGCATCTCAAAGCCAAAGAATTAAAACATAAAGCCTGTTTTTGATTATATGTAATACTATATTTGAAATAAAGATATAATGAGTCTGTTAATTTAAATAAAAAGTGCAATGAGTTTATATGTATATTAAAGTACGTTGTATAGCATGTTTCATGTCTGAAAATTGATCCTTTTATATATATATATATATATATATATATATATATAATCATTGCATACAATAAGAAATTTATTAAAATATATTTTAGGTGAAATATAACTATCAATAACTATATAGCAGAAGTCATTGTCAAAATATACATGAAAAATGGCAGTGAAAGTAATTCCTAATATTATTTATAAGCCCAAAAGTATATCTTTTTCCTCTTTTCTCTGTGTATGTATATATATGGAACCAAACTTCTATAATTCGAAATGTTAAATAATTTATTTTTCGTGTGAATCATTACAGTCAAAGTACTCGAGACTTTTCTCTAGCTTAAGGTTGTTATTATTTGAAAAGCTATTCTTAGAGAATGCGAGGGATGTTCGAATGTAGTTCTCTTTTCCTTGGTGGGGTCCCGAGACTAGAAGCAGAGAGCTTCTTGAATAACTTTAATCTTTCTAAATGCCATGGCATATTTCGCAGCCTGTCCTAGATTATTTCCAGTCCTGCATTGTGCTTCCATTGTTAAGGAGGTTAATAAAAATATTTGATATACGCGTATATTGTAGTGTGCTTGCATATTGCAAAATAAAGCTTGTGTGTGAAACCTTTCATCGCGGAATTCAATTTTTTTAATTACCTTTTCTCTTTAATAAAGCTCATGTAAATCGAATTTGAAAATATAGAAAGACAGACAAATAAATCATAATATTGCACAATAGAAAAGAAAAATCTAGAAATATTTTGATAATGCATTACCGATTCTCAGGAAAAAGTTGTTATATGAATTTTCATTGATATCAGCCAACTTGTCCTTGAATGCAAAAACCATCTCAGCTAAGATACTCATATATTCAACAGCAGACTCGTGATTATCATCCTAGTAAAACAAAAAGAGATTGTAATAAAAACGTTATAATTGATTTCAATTTACATAAATTTTAAGAGGAAACTTTTGAGAAATACAATGTATAGTGACAAAATGTAGGCAAAAAAATGCAAAATACATATTACACAATATATATCAATCAATATAAAAATATCTTGTAATTTTGCAATTTAAATATTAAAAACTATTAATGTGTATGCAAAAATCAAATACAAACAGTATAGTTTTCTTAATTCTGCAAATAGAGGTTTAGTTACTCTTTTATATCTTAAAATAGCAATAAATGGATACCAGAAATTGTTACTTATAGAAATATTATTCTTAATTATTTGCAGAATAACACATATTAGGTCTACCGAAAAGTTCTGTCCGTTCCGGTTACAATCAGTTTCAACAAGTATGCTCATATATATTTGACGCATATTTAGCCCTCTTTTATTATCACTGAATGTCTACATACTGACCTAGCAAATGAACTAAAACATAGAGGGTTCATGTTAGTATTAAGTGAGATGTGATCGCTTACCCACGGCTGTTGATAAAGTTCATTTGCGCCACTGTATTTTGTACGAATTCCAAAAAAGAAGAAATGCTACAGAAGCGTGTAGAAATTTATTGAAAGTGTTTGGTGAAGGTACAGTTTCTAATAAAACATGCAGAAGATGGTTCAAAAAAATTAAAGTAGGTGATTTCAGCCTTCCTGATAAGCCACGCTCTGGGTGACCCTCTTTGATCAACGACGATACTGTCAAGATCATGTTAGAGCAAAATCCTTTTTTGACAACATCGGAGATTGCGGATAGTCTTGATTCTGCTCAACAAACCATTTCGGATTATATTCGGAAACTAGGGTTTGTGTGGAAGTATTCGAGATGGGTGCTACATAATTTAAGTGAGATGAATTTGAATGATCGAATCACACACACACACAACACACACATCATATGCACATTTCTGCTTGCACTCAGCAAAATCAAACCCTTCTTCTATAGGATCATAACTGGGGATGAAAATTAGATTACATATGAAAACGTCATAAGGAAAAGGGCATATTATGAACCCGGAAAACCAGCCCCATCCTCCTCTAAGACGAAGTTGAGCCTGAACGGGAGAATGTTGTGTATACGGTGGGACATGCGAGGACCAATACATTTTGAGCTGTTGAAACCAAACGAACGGCTAAATTTGGAGAGGTACTGTCATCAATAGGATAAATTAAAAGCAGCACTCCAAGAAAAGCGGCCGGCGATGTTCAATAGGAAGGACATCATACTGCTTCATGACAAAGCCAGGCGACATGCTGCTTTAAGGACTCTTCAGAAAATCGCAGAGCTATAGACTGGGAAATTCTGTCGCATCTACCATACTCCCCACTTTCCGATTATCACTTGTTTTTGTCCTTACGAAAATTTTTTCAGGGGAAAAAAATTCAAGAACGAAAAAGATATCAGGCAGGCACTTTTTCAAATTTTGGCCTCTAGAGATAAGATATTTTTAAAAAAAGGGATATACAAATTGCCCTCACGCTGACAAAAAGTCATAAATAATGGTGGCAATTATATTATTCAATAAAGTCTATTTAAGGAATGAAAAATGTATTCTTTTGTTTTATTGTAAAAACGGACAGAACTTTCCTGTAGACCTAATATTTAAGTAGCAAAAATAGTGACAAAATTAATGTAAAAAACTTATGACATGTTGCTTAGAACATATGATAATTTTAATTTTCTTTGCACACGAACTAATTTTAAGTTAAATGTTGATTTGATTTACAGGTGGTTATAAAAATAAAGAAAACACCTTAGATTAATAAAGAATCCTTTATTAGTATGTGTATGACCGTCTTTAGCATATAATACAGCTTGAATTCTCAGAGGAATCGATTCATATAAGTAATGAATGGTGTTTAGAGGAATATTGCACCATTCTTCATGGATACATTGTGAAAGTACTAGGAAAGATGCCGGTGGACGATATCGATTCCAAATTGAATTATCTAAAATAAACCATAACCATGTATCTAAAATAACCATAATCAAATTGAGGTCAGGTGACTGCGAGTCAAGATAAATATTTAACTTCATCCTCGTATTCATCAAACGGTGATAGTCCCGCTGCATGGAGAGGTGCATTATCATCCTGGAAAAATTCTTTTCCAGCAGGTAACAATGTTTGCATTATAGGATGGATCTGATCAGCTAAAATTTCTCTATAATTTTCACCAGTGATCCTTCCTTATAAAATTACGATTGGTCCAGCAAAAAACCACGATACGGCTGCCCTTATATCATGACAGATCCTCTTCCCTAAATTACAGTGTGAAGGAGATAATCATGATCACACATACGCTTGTGCTCTCCAAACGTGCACCCGACCTATTGTAGGGAAAAGAATTAAAGACAATGCGTCAGACCATATTACTTTCTTCCACTTATCAATCGACCAAGTTTTGTGAATGTGACACCACTGTAGACGACTTTTGGCATCAATATCTGAGAAAAGTGGATTGGGAATTGCGGCTCTGCTCGTCTTCCTAAACAGATGATCCTACCGTCTGTTTATGAAGGTACCTTCTAACTGTGATCATTGGCACTGAAGAATCCAAATGCTGATTGTGCTCTGTGGTCGCTTTAGGTGCTTGCTTTCTAGACATTACAATCCGCTTCAGTACCGGTCGGTCTCTCAGTGAGTTTCTGTTTTCCGTCCACTATTTTGCTTTGCCGAGTTTTTCTTGCCGCGCTGAGTGTATGCTGCCATGTCTTTAGACACCGTACCTCTAGATATGCCTAAAAATTGGGATGTTTCGGTCACACTTCCTCCAGCTCCTACAATTTGGCCTCTTTGAAAATTGAGAGGTCAGACATTTTATGCTTTTAAAAGGAATCCAAGACTTATAGAACTTAAATAGAGCTAGCACATGGTACCAAAATATATACATTTCTATTTTTTAAGGAAATTTGGTAACTATTATTATGGTTTAATGCTTACGAAGCGCATTCAAAAATGTCACTTTTAATCACAGGTATTTCCATTATTTTAATAACCCCCTCTATGTCTTAATGTAATTGATTTGAAGAATATTTTTCTTTCGTTGTATCATATTTGCTATAAATTATGCTACTTTAAATTAGACGGCGCCATCAATTAACTTATTCGGTATTTTTCGAAGTTATAACGTCATTTTTAGATTATACACACATACACATCTACTCTTTCTAATTTTTTTAAACTTGGTTTTCATTATTTTTAGTACAAGTTACAATGGAACTTTAAAAAGTATTTTTTATGAATATTACTATTCGTAAATGGTCTAATGTGGTCGTCATTATTAAGGGCTTACTGGTAAATTGGTACACTATTTTTGCTGTTTTAGGTTATTAACGATAATAATTTTCTAATTCATATTCGATTTTTTAAATGTCTTTTATACTTTTAAGTAACACAATCTGTGTTTCATACTATTGTATAATGAAGTTTTATATTTTTAGAAATTATTTTTAGTTTATACAACAACAAAAAAAGAAAAAAGAAGAAAAAACTACATTTTGTTTCTTTATTTCAGCTAGTAACATAAGAACTAAAGGGAAAGGATGACGTTTTGAAACAATGTTTAACACTGCAATTGTAATCTTAAGCTCATTATCTCACGTAGAATTCTTCACAAAAATGACTTAATTTCGGTATGTACTCAAAAAAATTATCTTTAGATCTAGTCTAGCCTTTCTATTTGTGACTCTTTCTTAAAACTTTCCAATTAAATATGTTTACATAACACTTAACTTCACATTATGTTAGAAAGAAATTATTTTCAGCCAAATAAAGAAAACTTTTAGCACCAATGCTAACTTAATTTAACCAAATTACTCATACTTATATAAAAAAATTCATAAATTAAAATAAAACTAAAATAACTCCTATTATCAATCTGGTTAGAGAAGGTATCTCAATGAGAATTTATATATTTTTCACTTTATCGAACATAAATTCAAATCATGAAAATAAATAGTAATATTACATTTTTGGACTTCAAAATAGAATCTTTCACAAGTTCAAAATATTAAAGACCACAAATATCTTATTATAAACAGGACATCCTATTACATTGTTAACTTAGCCCCAGTTCCTTAATTTTATAATGACAAACAATGTACTGTTATATGTTTTGCTAGATTGAAAGGTTTCCAACAGATCTGAATCAATTAAGTTTGTTAAGAAATCCATTCAAAAAGTCATTGAATAGTTATCGGTAAGCTTACCAGATTAATAAATTACAAAAACACATGAATTATAATATTAATATGTACACCATTATGGAAATAAAAAGCAAATTCTTATAAAACGTAAAAAAGAGAAACCACTTACAATAATTCTGTACTCTGGCATGAGACCAATAGCAGCCATGTATGTACTACCAACTGTCTTAATTTTATCAATAGCTTTGAAACGCTCGTCATCTAAAAGCTGAATGAAATATGTACATAAATTTTAGTCAGACTTCAAAATATTTACAATTTTTGTGATAGACATGCTATTTCAAGAAATACAAAAATATAACTAACTTCATCAAAATCAGCAATTATTTCATTCAGTAGACGCAAACATTCCATTCCTTGATTATTTCCATCGAGCTCCATATAAAATTCGTGAAAATTAGGAATCGATGCAAATACAACTCCTACTTTCAAATAACTTTGATTGTAAAGTTCCTTAAAAAGTAGAGACAATTATTAAAATAATAAGGCATTTCTTATTCTTTTACCGAATAAAAATAAGCAAATTATTTATTAATGAATTATATACCATATTGTGTTTGAATTGATTGTCTAAGAAATGAGTAGCAACATGAGCCGGTAGCAAATTGAAGAGAATACGGCGATTGCTGCTCTGTAACTCGTGCATTTCTTTTTTCTCTTCATTTGCCTACAGAAGACAAACAAAAGTTAAAAAATTTATGAACTCCATTTTTGCAAATATCTGAGATAAATAATAAAATTAACAATATATCTTAGAATTATAGAATTGAAGTGTCAGAATTCATGGGATACCTCCTAATATCATGTGAGACATCTTTTTGCCCGGTATCAATCCGACGTGGAATTGGTTGAAAAGTCCCCTCAAGAATAATTCAACCATACTGCCTCTACAGCCATCTTTAATTCTTTAGTTCCAAAAATACAGCCGGTGCAAAAATTTTAGCCACGAAATGATATTTCAGTCACTATCTCGTATATGTTCTATTCCCAAACATTCGCTTGAACTTTCCAGAACCAATCGCGAATGATTTTGCCCAAGTGGTATGGTGTATTCTCTCATCTTGGAATATTTCATCTTTGTTTCGGCACATGAAGTCCGTGAATGGTTCCAAATAGCTGAACATAAACACACATTTTTGGTTATTTATTAGTTTAGTTTCCCCAGAGGACCCAGTAAAGGACGTATAAAAATGGCCCATACCATTATGGAGCCAATACCAGCTTGCACAGCGCAACTGCTTGACAACTTTGGCCTATAGCCTCTCGTGAGGTTTGCGCTTATCTCGAACCCTACCATCAATTCTTACCAAATTGAATCATGACTCATTTTTATAAGCAAGTCCTCTCATATGGGGTATAATAGGTTTGTTGTGTTGTTAGTAAGACATTGGAGTTTCACTGGCACGTCTTTCATATGTCTTGCATTCACTGTTTCTGTTTTTGACGCAGTGTTGCTTGTCTGTTAACACTGATTACTCTACGCAGGGCTCACTTGTCCACGACATTAAGTACATACGATCAACCACTACATCATCCTATGATTTGAGGTTATGCTTAAAATTATTTGTTCTCAACAGACTTTTGACACTGTGAATCGAGGAATGTTAGATTCACTAACAATTTCTGAAATAGAATGACCCATGAGTCTACCTCCAAGAAGCATTTCGCGCATTCATGTTACATAACTCACATGAATCGCTTGAGAACAAATGAAATCCCAGACATTGACTGCACATTCATACAATTCATACTTGATGCTATTACTATTTTGATAATTGCACACACACACACACACACACACACACACACACACATATTGTCATCTCCCGTAACTTTTAGCACTTCGATGTATATATGTTAGAAAAATTTTAAGTAATCTAAACCATATCACCATTTATTTTACTTTAAAATAAGTTTTCAGCTGTTTAATAACTTCAACTTTTAAAAAATTTTAAATTAAAAGAAAAAGTTGTAAATATAAAAATTATAGTAAAGTCAAAGTTCTGACATTAATAATAATAACATTAAATATCTGAAATTCATTGTAGAACAGGGATGACCAACCTTTTTGGGAAGTGTGCCACTGTCTTTTGGGAAAAAAAATGAGTGTGCCCCTTGAAATTGTTCAAATATTAATTACAAAAAGTGAAAAAATTGTATTTTATTAGCTTACTATGGGATTTTCATGCAAACAGTACATTTTTAATGCAAGTCTGTGTAGTTGTAACTAAAAAATAATACAGGGTGGGGCGTGGAAGCTTCCTTTTTTGAAAATACTATAAAACACACTACATGTGTTGTAACCTTTTTAAGCCTTCTTATTTTCCATCGTAAGAGGGCGCGAAAGAGCCGCCAGATGTATTTTTGTGTAACTGTGTAATAAATTATAAATAAAGCATTCTTCACACAGTAGAGACCGATTACTTTTCCATCGCATTCATTATGGTCCGACGAGCACCAGCATTCAAGTCAAAACATTTAATTGATGAAGTGTAACGGTTTGTGATATTTATCAAAATAATCAAGCATCAAAAATAATTTTGTTCAATAATCATCGCAAGCATTTAACTTCAATATTGGGAAGGTCACAAAACAAGTACAACATGGACGCCATTCTAAACAAAAGAAAATCTTAAAAGGTAAACTAACTCGTTTAGTTCCAAAAATTGATGATTTACAAAATCAAGAAAATTCTGTATCCATTATTGAAGTTTATGAAAAAGATATAATTCAATAGATATTGAAGTAAATAATATAAACGATAATCTTCTAAGTACTTGTGCAGATGAAGATTTTAATGATTATGAAATGGAAATGTGTGCATGATTTATTTTCTAAATTAGATAAGCTAAAAATTATTTTAAAAGAGGAAATGGAAAAACTTGTTAAGAATGATAAAAATACTACTGCATGCCAAAATATTGTTAACACTATTGTAAAAAAATTTAAAACTTCCTCGCATAGAATCGTCAGTGTTCACTTCAAACTATATGGACTGGATCTCATTTCACGATTGATTTCCAGCGAGTGTAGGGAATAATAATACTTCATGGGATATAGTCAAAAACTGCAATATCTTAAACTTTCTGTAAAAGGCAACGCAGCCATTTTATTACAATCAATTGAGATAACAAATTAACCGTTCATTAACCGAACGCTGTGAGAATGAAGCAGAAATTATAAAGGCAGCATTAAATAAATTAGTTTCGCTGCCTGTTTTAAAACAAGAATCGGCGTCAAGATTGCGAAAGATAATAGACACTACTCAACAATGCATTGGCACACTACAAATCCTAAAGCAGCCCGTGGAGCATTGGGACACCCTCATAGTTTTCTTGCTAAAAGGGGAACTCGACTCTGAAACACTTGGACTCTCAAACAAACAAACAAAAAAATTCCTCCACGCCGAATTTAAATCTTTCGTCTTATGTAGGGCGACTGCAATTACTTCTTTAGCCAAGTGCCAGAAAGAAAAAAACATGTGTTCCCTTTGAAGAGGGGGGGGGGGATGACCAAAACAAATAAGAAATTTTCTTACTCTACACAAATAGTCTCGAATGTTTGCGTACATTGTAGTAGCGGTACACATTTTGGGTTATTCAGGTGCAATAGTTTTTAGAACTTCCGATTAAAGAAAAATGGGATGTTGCTAAAAATACAAATTGTGTTTTAACGAAATGTGTCTTAAAGAAAATAAAACGCATCACATTTCCAAATGTCGTGCAGGTGTTCGTAAATTCTGTTCCAAATTACATAATTCAATATTATGTTCAAAAAATCAAAATAATAGCAAAATTTCAAATGACAACAAGACTTTTATTGACAACACGGTATCAGATATACAAACGGAAGATACCACGATAAGTAGCAGTAACGCAACCATACATGCCGCTCAGGCTGTTTTATTGCCTACCGCAATTGTTTATGTTAAAGACATTAATGACGCTTTTCAAAAATGCAGAGTACTCATTGATTCAGCCAGCCAAGGCTCATTTGTTAGAGACAGCTGTGTAAATTTATTACAACTTAAACACATTAGCGTAAACATAAATGTAGATAGCATAAATTCGTGAAAGGTGGGAAGGGTTGCAGGCTCAGTTTAGTTAGAAATAACACATCACTGTTTTACAAAAATAAAAATTATTACTGCAGATGCATTAATTTTATCCCAAATCACCTGTGACCTTCCTCAATTTTAAGTCGATGTGTCTGTTTTAAATGCATTTAAAAATTTACAATTAACGGATATCAACTATCTCCAGCCAAACCCAATAGACATTCTGTTAGGTTCAGACGTGTTTGGAAAAATAATGCTCAACAGGCATTTAAATGTTCCACAGGACATTCTTTAAATGCAATGGAATACATTTTCAGTTGTGTGTGTGTAAAAAACAAAACTTTCTTTCCACAAAGAATCGTATCAAGTCCTGCATGTTACAACGCAGTAGTAGAGTTTCAGCTTGAACAATTTTGTCAATTAGAAAAACTCTCTAAAACAAAACCTTTTACGAATGAAGAAATGTCTTTCGAGAATCATTTTAAAAGAACTTATACTCATGACTCAACAGGTAGATTCGCAGTCAAGTTTTCATTCCAAAATTCTAGTGATTAACTTGGTTCATCTAGAGACAATTTCGCCCCTCGTCTACTGCAAATTGAACGCCGATTTAGAAACAACCAATTTCTTTTTGATCAATACCATAAACTCATGGATGACTACTTTAAACTTGGTCACATGGAGTTAATCCCAGAAAACGAGATTGACGTGTCAGCCAGTTCCAGTTTTTATCTCCCGTATCACCCAGTACCCAATAAAAATAGAGACAAATTTCGCGTAGTATTTTATTTATCTTTAAAATCCTTAAGTGGGGTTTCTCTTAACAATAAACTAATGGTTGGTCCCCAGCTACAGACTGACTTGACAACATTACTCCTTCGCTTCAGGATGCACAAAATAGCCATAACTGCAGGCATAGAAAAAAATGTATAGACAAATAACACTAAGACGATTCAGATTTTCAGAGAATCGTTTGGCGTAATTCACCTTTTGAGCCAATACAAGACATTAGGCTGGCAATTATAGCTCATTCACCGTACCTTGTAATAAAATGCTTACAGCAGTTGGCATTAAACGAATCAAATAATTTTCCTTTTGTTTCTAAAGCAGCTCTCAAGGACTTCTACGTTGATTTGATGCCCGGAGCCAATTCACTCTCTGAAGCTCTAGAACAACTCTTGCAATTGACTCAAATGTTGTCCAGAGCCGGACTTGTAATGAGAAAATGGTCTTCTAATTGCAACGAACTCTTAAATTGATTCAGATATGCGTTTATCTAATGCTTCTTTGAATATAGATAATAATGATATAGTAAAAACCTCAGGTATCCGGCGGCATCGAGCTACACATGTATTTTACTTCAAAATCACTCCTTTATCTTTTGAAGGCACCTTAACCAAAAGAACATTACTTCCTACAATTGCTAAGACATTCGATCCACTTGGATGGTTGTTACCCATCCCAATTCAGAAAAAGCAATCATGCAAAGACTGCGGGAACAACAATTTCAGTGGGGAGAATGGGTTTCTCCAGACATTACACTTGAATCGGAAGAACTTGCTAATGAAATACAATTAGTGAAGGACATCAAAATTCAACGATTCTTGTCAGTCGATTCAGACAATCAGTTTCATAGATCTGGCTTCAATGATGCTTCTGAAAAGACTTATGCAGCTGCAATTTACTGTCGCTTTGTATCAGATACAGGAAAAATCAACGTTAAACTAATAGCCAAGACAAGAGTTGCCCCACTGAAACCTGTCTCACTTCCTCGACTAGAATTGTGTGGAGCTCTTCTGTTAGTTAAACTGATGGACTTTACTTGTAAAACTCTGAATTACTTTATATCACAAGCCCAATTTTATACGGATTCCACTATAATACTTTCTTGGATAGGATCCCATGCCAGCCGATGGAAGACGTTCGTAGCCAACAGAGTGGCGAAAATCCAGACGTTGTCTTCTGCTACTCAGAGGCATAATACCAGTGGAAGTGCAGATCTTGCAACCCGTGGTGTATCATCTTCAACTTTACTCACTTCAATATAGTTGTGTGGTCCCAAATTTTTACGTGAAACATTTCCTTTTCAGACAGACTCTTCTGTTCCTTCATTGAATGATGCTGTGCCAGAAGAAAGGCATTGTGCATTACACTCAACTATTATACCAAATCACTTGCCCGATGCTAATGATTTACTTCATAAATTCTCATTTCTTTCTAAACTTAAACGTTTAATATCATATTGCTTAAGATTTGTCAATAATTGTAGCAATTCAAAAGATGACCCAATTGGGTTTTTAAAAACTAATGAACTAAATAATGCTATGTATATATTAATTAAATTAATACAAATTGTTGAGTTTAATAATGAGATCAATGCTTTAAAAGGAAACCAACCACTATCTTGCGGAAGCAAAAATTTATTTCTAAATCCATTTTTAGATCATTCAAATATTCTCAGGGTGGGCGGTTGTTTGCGACATGCAAATCTTGCATATGGCCACAAACATCCCATCCTACTGCCAAAAAAGGTACACATTCTAACAGTTATCATTAATAAGGCATTATCATGAAATTCGCTTGCATACTAGTACACAACTTGTGCACTCTTGAATTCAAAAACAATGTTGGATAATGGGTGCTAGAGATGTCACCAGACACTTAATCAGAAAATGCATAAAATGTTGCGAAGTAAAAGCTTCCATCACTAATCAAATGATGAGCGATTTGCCATCTTCTCGAAATTCTCCTGCTCCTGCTTTTATGCGATGCGGAATAGATTGTGCTGGTCATATTAAAATTAAAGGTAGAGGTTCCAAATCCTTTAAAGCATACATAGCTCTGTTTATTTGTTGCACTACTAGAGCTATTCATCTAGAACTGCTTACTGATCTTTCAGCAGATGCATTTATTGCAGCTCAGAGTTTACTTCCCTCAGAGGAAAAAACAGTGACAAATAAAGTGATTGCAGTTCCAAGTTTGTTGGCGCAAAACGCAAACTCATAGAATTTGAAAAGCTTGCAAAATCAGACAATTATAATTAAAATGTTAGCACATTTTAACTGATAATAGTATTAAATGGTATCTAAATGTTCCAGGTGCACCACACATGGGTGATCTCTGGGAAGTTGGAATAAAGTCAACTAAATATCACTTAAAACGCGTTGTTGGAGAAACAAAATTAGCATATGAAGAATTTGAAACGTTTTTTTAACTCAAATAGAGGCTTGTCTTAATTTCAGACCATTAACCCCCATATTTAATGACCCAAACGACCTATTAGCCTTAACGTCTGGTCATTTCATTATTGGAAGGACATTGACAATATTCCTGAACCTAATTATATTAATTCTTATCTTAATAGATCGCAACAAATTGAAAAACTAGTTCAATAGTTTTGGAAATGTTGGCACAAGGAGTATTTATCTCGACTACAACAAAGGCCAAAATGGCTTCTGCCAACTAAAAATTTTCAAGTGAATGACTTGTGCCTTATAAAAGAGGACAATTTACCCCGTACTAAACAGAAAATAGGTAGAATTGTTCAATTACACTCTGATCCAGATAATACCCTCAGGGTTGTTACTGTCAAAACGTCAGATGGCCTATTTGAAAGATATATAATAAAATTAAGTCTTTTACCAGGTTAAATCTATATTTTATTATTTGTAATTCATTTTAATATGCATATATACTTTATTGTTGTGAATGTTTGCTTAAATTTTAAAATTTCATTTATGTATTCATGTAATGTAACTTTATATTGATCATGTATATAGAGTTAATATTTCAAGGTGGGGAAACATGTTGTAACCTTTTTTAAACCTTCTTATCTTTCACCGTAAGAGGCCACGTGAGAGTCGCCAGATGTATTTCTATATAACTGTGTAGTAAAAATTAAACAGAGCATTGTTCAATCATTAGGTACCGATTACTTTTCCATCGCATTCAACATTTTTCATTTGATTTGATTTTTGTTTTCCGCATACCACATAATATTGGAAATGTGAATTTTCACAGTTTTAAACACAATGTCTGTTAAATGTTACCCTTCATTATCACTGATGCAGTCGATTTCAAAAACTTCGAGTCAACTTTTCAAGCATATCGACCGGCGATATTGTCAATTTCGGCTCGGATGTGGTTCAAGGGTCTTGGTATCTTTGTAAACCAGGTATTTGAGATAAGCCCACAGGAAGTAATCAGCAGTAGATAATTCAGGTGAGCACGCAGTTTACGTCTCCTCGCAGGGAGATTAGTCATTCGGGGATGGCTTCTCTTAAAATATCCATGGAAACGCTGGGGGTGTGGGATATGGCCCCATTTTGTTGCAATCACACGTTGTCAAGATCCCTTTCTTGGAGAGAGAGTAAAAAAAAAATGTTGGATCATTGTCGCATACCAGTGTGAATTGATTCACGAACTCATTCCACATTTTCAAGTGTTCTAACGGTCTTCGGAGGTCCTTTCTTTTCTTTGGAGATATTCTCCGTTGCTCTGAAGGCATCCATTTACATTAAAACACATTTCCGATCAGTAATATGACCATGTAAAGGAATATTGAAGTGACGATGAAAGGCATATTGCACTACAATCATCGACTGACCGTTAGAGAAATGAGCCTCCACGGCAAAAGCGCCTTTCCTACAACATGTTTGAGACTGAGACAGGCTGGAACACAAATATCCCCCTCCAACCCTTTCAGCCTTTGACCACCCCTGTTTTAGAAGATCAAAGGGTAAAAGTTTTGTTTTTTAGGATTAATAAATATTTAATTTTGTAATAAAAATTTCTTTGGCTTTAAAAATATTTCTAATATAACTCGAAGTTATGCCAATTTAAAAACTGATGCATTAATCTGTCTTTTACGACAACTTCCTGATTAATTTAGCTCTGCATAATTCAAAATACTAGAAAAATACGTTAAAAGAAAGAAAGTATAATATTGTACAGAAAATTTATTATAATTAACATTAAATATTTTTTTATATTTTCGTTCTGAGATATGACTAACATATGTCATTCTGCAAGGCGAAGAATTTTATTATAATGGTAGAAATATTTTGGCATCTAAAAAATTCTTTTCAAAGCATAAAAGTGTGATTTATTCATTACTTCTGTATAAATGGTTACACTTTGGGTCTAATTATCTAAGTAAAGTACTATTATGGCATATGTATACCTCTGTGCTTTGTAAAAGAAGAATTTGAGAATCACTTAAAAATTATTTCTCTTTTTACTCGAACAAGTAAATAATAAATACCTGAAGGTTCCAGAGAAAATCAAGTCTTGCGGTCCATTCAACTTGCCTTCCATGTATTAGAACAGCTAGCAGAAAGTGAATAATTACTACCAGACCAATCAGATGCTCTGGAACAACTGATCTGTAAAATTAAAAGTCGCAAAGTATAAATAATAAGAAATTTCCTCAAATTGTATTAAAAAAAATAATCAGAACACATTTTTTTTTTCAAACAATGAATAATAATTTTTGAAAGAATGAACATATTACGAAAACAGGAAAAACTAGTAGATAAAAATACTCATTTAAATAGCAACGTTTAACACATTTTTTTATGAAGTTGTATTTGAAAAAATAATTTTCAAAATAAATTCTTTTTTATTGAAGTATAGAAAAATAAACATATAAACTAAAGATTGTTTTTAAGAAATTATAGACACCAAATGGATCGTTATATTATACAAATGAATAGTTATATATTATCTATTCCTTTAAAATTCAAAATGTGCATTCTATGCGGAATGGGATGATAATTAAAATGGTTAACTTACTTGACGTGTTCATCGTAGCACTCAAATAACTGCAATTGTATTACTTCAATAGTCACAATGAATATTATTGTCATTGGAAGAAGCAAACAACATTTAATCAGAATGGGAATGCGAAGAAAAACTACGACTGAGAAGAACGTAAGAATGCTGCTTATTATAACATAATGAGGCAGAGGACAATAATAGTGATCATACAATAGTGAAGTCTGAGATACGTTGGACAATGGACTGCATTTGGGCTCCTTGAGGCATGCAAACTGAAAAAAAAGGGAAACTTCTTAAATGTTATAACAAAAAGACATTAACAAAGAAAAAACACAAGTGTTTAACACAGAAAATAAATAAAAAATCAATTTTTCTCATGCAGCAAAAATACTTCGAGTTCTAGTTATGTAAACAAATTTATATTTAACACTAGATTTCAAAGGAAGTCATCTTGACTGCTTTTTAATTTCAATTAGAAAAACAATTACGTATATAATGATACAATTTTTAAAATATTTTTTTTTCCAAGTGAAGTATTTTTTTTTATTGTTAATATTTACTAACAACTTGTTATATGTGACTGTAAACAATATAAAAATATTAAAAATGAATTTTAGACGAATTTCCTTACACATTAGTTATTCTTTCACAATGAAGTCATTTTGACTGCTTTGGGCAATATAGGTATTTACTAAGTTTCAGTCTTTCTAGAGTTAAAAAAGTTTTATATTTAAAAGTATTATATATTTCAAGTTTCCATCATTCAAAATTTAAATAGATCTATTTTATTAATTTTATGATGCAAAATTTGTAAAGACAGAAGCATACATTAAAAATGAATTATTAATGTATGTCCATTCCAATCTTTCATTCAATGTTCATGTCAAAGCTCAGCACTTTGATTCCCATCTGTTTTTAAGAAATAAGTTTTTTCTATATAAATATTAGTTTCTTCTATCAGGTAAGACTTTACATAAACATAAATCATGTTCAAAATGAATAAAGGATACGAACACACAAGACTCTATTTTTTCTCCTCCTCCCGAAAAAAAATATTCGAGGGGTTATATTAGAGAACGAAAAAAAAATATGTAGATAAAATGTTGGTCCTTTAAATGTTTGTGGAAACTTTTTGAATACTTTGCGAATGTTAAGGAAAAAGATAAAAGTCTTCAATTAAAGCTACACAGTACTTAAAGAATGTCTCTAAAATCAACTTTTTTAAAATTAATTAATTTTAACTATTATATTTCATTATTTATTAAAACATTATCGATAGATGATATAGTAGAAAACACATTCCCCTTCTGTTTGTAGTACTGAGTGTAATCAAAGGAGTACAATGGATAATCCATCCTTTATAAGAAAAAGATTATGCCAAAAAAAAACACCACATATGTACATTCCTGGCCAAAAAGATTACAACACCAAGAAGAAAAGTAAATAGCAAAAATACGTCAATAAATTTGCAAGTATTTTGCGGATCCAAAAATTTTACACAAAAATGCCGTCTCTGAGAGCTAAATTAAATTTAACACGGTAAGTCATCGCATCAATTGAGCTTGTAAGACAGATACGGGCAAGTCATTTGATGCTGCTATATATATGTATGTCTGTGTGTATATACACTGCTGGCCACCGTAAATGCAACACTCTGAAGGAAGCACGCAAATAACATGAAATTCACAACATGAATTGGCGGAGGTGAGATATGCAAATGATTAGAATTTCAGCGCAGGCACACATCACGCACGCCTGTGGCGCCACCTCAAAGTGCTATTTAAGGCTTGCAGATTTCGACGATTTCAAGTTCGGCAATTGCGTTTGTCTTGTGGTTTTTTCAAAAAACGATCAGTTATGTCTCGTAGAAAACAGCGATCAGCTTTTGATCAAGTATCCGAGTTCGACAGAGGAAGGATAGTGGCCTACCGAGATTGTGGATTATCTTTCAGGGAAATCGGTAGTCGTGTTGGACGAAATCAAATAAATGTAATGCGGATATGTGACCGTTGGATGCAGGAGGGTGCGATGGACCGACGTGATCGATCGCGTCCACCTCCGTGCACCACTTCATGCGAGGACAGGCAAATTGTGCGCATGGCAGTGACGGATCGCTCAGTCACGTCACGAACTATACCACAGCACATTGAGTCTGTAACACATCATTCAGTGTCTGTACGTACCATTCGATGTCATTTACAGCAGAGTGGTCTGTCCACAAGACGTCCATTGCTTGGTCTACCCTTGACGCAGAACCACAGACGTCTCCGCCGCCAATGGTGCGATGAAAGAAGGATGTGGGTGGTAGAATGGAATGAAGTCGTCTTTACTGACGAGTCACGCATCTGTCTGCAACGCCACGATGGTCGGATTCGAGTCTGGAGACACCGTGGAGAGAGGATACTGAACAGCTGCGTTATGCACCGCCACACTGGTCCTCCACCGGGTATTATGGTATGGGGCGGAATTGGATATCACTCTCGCACTCCTCTAGTACGCATTGTCGGTACTTTGAACAGCCAGCGCTACGTCTCCGAGGTGTTGGAGCCAGTTGTCCTTCCTTACCTTCAGGGCTTTTCCACAGCTATGTTTCAGCAGGATAATGCACGACCACACGTGGCACGCATTATCCAAAGGTTCTTCGTCAATCACCAGATTGAATTGCTTCCCTGGCCGGCTCGCTCCCCGGATCTTTCGCCGATAGAAAACATGTGGTCCATGGTTGCTCAACGATTGACCCAGATTACACCCCCAACTGCCACACCAGATCAACTTTAGCCACGTGCGGAAGCTGCTTGGTCTGCTGTACCCCAAGAACACATCCAAAGTCTCTTAGAATCAATGCCGCGGCGTGTGGCAGCAGTGATCTCCAACAATGGCGGCTACTCTGGCTACTGATTCTGGCAGGAACCACACTTCACAGAAGTCTATAAATTTAATCATTTGATACTTGGTCAACATGTTATCTACAAAATAAATTTTGTTGTGAAATCTCTTGTCTTTCTTGGTGTTGCAATTACGGTGGCCAGCAGTGTATATATAAATTCAGGTGAAGTTTGGCTGGCCAAAAAACTTTGTTTAAACCTGAAATCCTGGTTCCTAAGGCTAGGAGTTTGCTTTAGTACTACTGTGGCTAAGACTTTATTTTATCATGACTATAGTTACCGTAGGTTTATAACTATTTTGTGTATATTTTTGATATATATATATATATCTAGGTGGATATGATTCACGGTATAAGGTATAATTAATTTTCTTCGGAGTAATATTTTAAATTTGCTTGGAGAATATATATAACACGAACATCCTAACTTGCTTGAGGCATATTGTTCTTGCGGTGCATAATATTGAGTACTTACAATGTTTACTTGAGCTACAACATAAATAAAGATGATGCTCAATACAATCGATGTCATGCGGAGAACAAAGGACTTGCTGATGTCCCATGAAATATACTGTAAAATAATTTTAGAACAATCAAGTTAAAAAGACACAAAAACATTTCATAAAAAATATAAAAGCATTTAATACAAAAAATATACATGTAAGACGATGATGTACATCTCTTAAGATTTAACAAAATGACTTAATTTTAACTAAATATTTATAATTAACAACAAAAATCTACCAATAAATTTCTTATTCAAAGAAAAGCACATTGGAAATACACATATTTATTCACATCCATAGATCTGAAATTCATAAATCTCATTAATGAATAATTTATTTAAATGAAACACCAATTCTTGGTGTGGGGCTCTGTCTCTTATTTGTAATCAGTACTACATTAAAGACATTTGTATGCATAATTTGGTTTTTTATTGACTTTAATAAACAGGGCAAATTTATTTATGAGAGGCATTTTTTTAACCTCCGATCGAGCCACTGAACAGCCAGAAAAGTAATAGGAGGCGGAGATGCAGGTAAGTCAACTGTACATCTCTAAAACCACAACTTTTTCTGCTACAGACTCCAATAAATGTGGTTAGGGGAGGGCTACTGAGCTTATTCTGCCCTAAGTACTGACATGGAAAAGAAAACTAACTATAAAAACATGGTTTGGACATTAAACATTTCTCAATACTTAATCCACAAACAAGCATTACCAACATTATCTCAAGACACTGAATCAAACAAGTAAAAAGAAGGATAGAAATGATGTAGTATAAAGTAACAGTGTACTGTAATTACACAGTTTTGAACAGCAAAACGCCTTTTATACAGAAAGTAAATTAAAGAGAAGACACGAGATTACAGGAAATTTTAGTTCATGACTGATCATGAATGAATTAGTTCATGACTGTATTTAACATCACATTCCAAACTGTTTGGAACTATTCATACTCCACAAATTTGGAAGTTACTAAAGAAGGTGTTGTTAATTTTTTTTAATTATGTTTTGGTTAAAACACTAAAAATATAGTTATGAACTATAACATCCCTAATTCTCTTTATAAGTTTTACGTTGGAGAGTGGGGCACTGGGTCTGGTGTTGTTCACGCCACTTGACAGAGGTTCAAAATTACGAAATCCGTAGCCAATAGCCCTCGTATTGTTTCGAAGTGTGACGCAAACAAACACTCAATTAATCAATCTTTAAACGTTTTTCATGTAATTAAAATCGATTGAATAAACACTCAATGTTAAATCGAAGTCTTTGAGAAATGCGCATTAAAATTAAAGGAAAATTATGCTAGTTTTTACTAGAACATATGAAAATTTTGTCTCTGGTAACCTTTATAGATTTACTGTTATATGACATGATAAAATTGCTCAAATACAAAGTAAATATTTTTAAAAAGTATATAGAATGCTGTTTAATATATATATATATATTTCTCATTTATAATAATATCCGCGCGCTTAAAAAGTAATGATTGATGAAAAGCACAAAGAAAGTTTATTTAACACAAGTTAATTAAAAAGGGACTGGTACGTAAATTAGAATTATTAGTTTAAAAGAAAGACAATCGATACTTACCTTCATTTTAGCTCCGACAGTCACAATAATCAAGAAAAAGGTCCAGCAAAACGCAGATAAAAATATAATCACCATTAAGAAAGACCTAGGTAAAGAATTAGTATTTATGCAATATTAATTACCACAGATTATGATTTATATAAAAAGTTAACAGGTAAAAATACATATAAAATGTATATATAAAAGGATAACTACAGCAAAATAAATTTTAAATGTTTTATGCAATTTTTTTTAAAAATGCAATTTTTTTCTCTTCCTTTAATAAAATTATCATCTCGTACAAAAAATTCAGGAATTTAAAGTAATTTAAAGAGTAGTATCACAGAAAATTGCATGTAGGAATAGCTTTTATTTAAAAAAGAAAAACATGAAAATGAACTAACAGCATATTTTTCAATACGGAATGGTTACTTATTTTTTTTCAATTCCTAATGTTAGTTCACACTCTCCCTATATATATATCTTGTTAAAAATTTTTTTAAAATTGTTAATGAAATACTATTTATTCATCCACTGAAGTTTAAATACTTTTTTAAAACTTGTAGTGTATGTCACTCAATGTTAATACAGTTTTTTTTCTCACAAATATAAAATAATAGTACAACACCATATATATAAAAAGGAAAATCACACGTTGTGTCCTGTAGCGCGTTGAACTTCTAATCCAAATGTCGTGGGTTAGAATTTCCCCTGGGATGGCCTAATTTCTGAGAATGTGTTTTCTTTTTACTATACAATTTTATTGGAATAATTAAACTTAATGATGAATAAATAGTAACAAACAAAAATAATAGTCCAAGACCATATATAGAAAGGAAAATTGCGAGGAAAATAGCTTTCTATTTTATCACTTAATATTGCGATTCTGTCATATGCATATACATATTCATGTGTTATAATTGTAATTATTTAGTAAAAATTAACTAAAATAAAAATTTTCTTTGTTGGCCTAAGTAGGAATTGATTCAATTTTTTTTATATTACTTGTTATTATTTTAGTCCTGTAAATACTTCTGCTAGAATAACATCAGCATATTCCTAAAAAAACACTTTAACATGGAAATCTTAAGCATGCGCAAAGGCAAAATGATAACACAATAAGTTTGAGTTAGAGGATTTCTAATTTGTAACGAAGAATATTTCATGAATTTAACTTAAATTTAATATAAAAATTTCAAATGCAATGGAGTACCGAAGCCCAGTGATAATGATGTAGACACAATTTTTCTATAGACCAAATTACAATTATTTCAAAGAAAAAAAAGATTTATCTTTTTAACGATAAACATAATTCAACCAAAAAAATGAAAATAATTATAAAATTGTATAAAATTTTAAAGGTTTTCTTTTCTTCACTTAAAAAAGCTAAATAAAATACAATCAATTTAATATTATATAATTGACCTCTATAAGACTATAATTAATCACAAGCAATAAAAATGGAATGGCGAAACAACTATCATAAAATTATCTAAAACTTGATTAATTGTAAATTTATCATTTTATAAGAAGCTAGTTTAAAAGGAATAAAAAACAGCGACGGAATAGAGTTATAGGTAAATATATATAGCTTATAATTTTTAAAAAATTATCTTGCGTTATTTTAGTATTATGTATAGTTTATTTTGATACATAATCTTGCTCACTTTTATTTAGTATTTAATAAAATTTTACTGATCAAAATTGTTATTTAATCCTTAATAGTTAATTTTATACACAAAACGTGTGATCTTAAACCCTAAAAAAGGCAAAGTTGAAATATATAGAACTATCTAAATATACGGAAAAAAAGAAGCGATTCAGATAGAAATTAATGCAATTTTAATAGGACCATGTATGCTCGATAAACTGCAAATGATATTTTATAAAATTATAAAAATTTTGCCTAATAAAGTTTTAAAAAGACGCTTTATAATTAAGTAGCAGTTCGTACATAATTCAATTACTGGTGCAATATGTTCAAGACTATTTTGAATAACATACGGGTACTTGACACATATCGGAAGATTAACATTTAAAATTTTCCATAAAAAGGAAATAAAAATCTTAAAATTATACAACCTGTATAAATCAGTTTAAAGGTAATTTTAGTTACTTTGTTGAAACAAATTGCTAAAATAATATATTTATTTACCTCAATTAAGGTGAAATGGAGTTAACAAAAAAACATTCTTAATATACCTTTTAAAATTTTGCTTTAAAAGTTCTACATCTAAAAATTATCTGTGATTCCAAAAATATAATTAACTTTCTAGAAAAGTTTTTTTTTAAAAAATCGCGCTTTTAAAATTTTTCTAAAGCCATACAAATTATAATATTACATTCACAAATTTACTGTAATATTTAAAATGCTTATCCGTGTATAAATTTAATGTAATGACTTGTGCAAAGAAATAGAGTAATTCGATAAATCAGAGTACTTTTTTAATCACACAATTTGGAACGTATATTAAAATTAATCAATTAAATATCGTTGTTTTTCATTCAGCTAATAAGAACTTTAAAGGTGATAAATCCATGTAACCAATCGAAAAGAATGCTAAGTGTGAAATCAAATTTTATGACTTATCAAAGTTACCTAAACTCCAATGGAATCAATTGTTTCAAAAGTATAAAGTCGTTCTTAGGTAAGGCACAGTTATTGTACATTTTGAATTTTATAGAGATGTTAAAAAATTTTCCATGCTACTTTTTTTCGTACAAAACGAAATTGAGAAATTTTCAATTTACAAATTTCATTTTAATCACATTTTACATAAAGAGGAATGTTTGTGCTTACATTTTCAATCCTATTTTATTATTAGGTACACGTTACAACAGTAATTTAAATTTTAGATATTTTTAGGCTTATTTTCAGATTACTATAATAACGTGATTAGAAACTGAATCACATTAAACTTTAAGCATCTTTACTTGTAAAATGATTTTCAAGATCTTTTCGAAATTTTCAAGAATTTTATATCCTTACTTAACACAAAATTGAATTAATACAAAGTACATTTTTATTATAATCCTAAATTATTGTTACGACGATTTAATATAAGGTAAAATTATTTTAGCTAAAAATCATTGTATTCTATGCATCTGAATTTCTTTTTACGCCCAGAACTTTATATTAAGTATTGCTTTTAAAAATTATATTTAAAAATATTGTTATTTCATAGTACTAATTTCACTATTTTCTTTTGAAGAAAAAAATATTTTCAGTTATATTTAAGGTATATTTTGAATTACATAATTGTTTAATTCTATGTCTTTGTTATCCAAAAAAACTATATCTACTTTAGAAACAAATTACAGCATCCGATAAATTCAAAGTAACATGGTTACCCTTTGAATCAAATATGGTCTTCATAAATACGTATTCACGTGTAACAAAAAAAAAATTCATTGGCTTTTTGAGATCATTTATCTGAAAATAAATGACCTCTTTTAAAGACTGTTTGATAGAAGACAAAATAAAGATTCCATTTTGAAATTACACTTTTTGGAGCAAATTTCAACACTTTCTGTAACAAAAAATGCTCTTGTAATGATGTGAGAAAGTCAGGGAAAATATCACAGCCTAATTTAAAATACCGTATATTTAGTAAAACAAAAATGTTTGCACCAAAATTGTAGAGAAATAATTTTGTAAAAGTAATTATAATAATATTATGACCTATTAAATACGTTTTCATTTATAGCACACACACACATACATATATATATATATATAATTCATATAAATTCATTTTAATTAAAATCTCCTTAAGAAAAAGTTTTCAACAGATCATTCTGCATTATTTTGCAAATGGCTCGTAAATTAGGTAATGCATAATATATTTATTTCAATAACGAACAAGAAACAATTTAATTCCAAATAAATGGGGGGGGGGGAAGACGAAAAACACACAAAAGAACTTTTTTTTCAAATTTTAGAAATAAAAAAAATGTATTGTGTGCAAAAAAAAATTAAAACCATTTTAATTTAAAAATGACTATTTAAATCAAAATAATTATCTTTGTATTGAAAATGTTCAATATAATTTTAGTAATTTTTTAAAAATTGCTATGTATATACTAATCAAACACATATATTAGTTATAATGTTTAAAGTGCAATATTTCGCTAATTTATTTTACACCATTCATTACATGTAATTTCTTTTTTAGTTGGATTGTTTAAGTGTAAGTCTATAAAACAATAGAACGGCAGTTGAAATGAAATGATCTAAACTGTAATAGCCAAGGTTACCCCGAAAGCTCTTCTGAAAGTACGTTCATTTCGTTGTAGAATGTCTTTAAAATGTTCTCTTGCATCCCATCATTTATCCTCATGGAAGGGACGTCATTTAATGATTCATTATGAAGAGGACATTATTTTATTCCTTAATTCAGTACTTCTCAAACTTTCCATATTTGCGTTCCAATATTCAATCAATTTTCATCGCCCCCCATATAAAACAATGTATTTAATTTAATAATACTATACTTTAACGCTAAAGGTACAATACGACTTTAACCTCTTAAGTGCCACTGGCGAATATAAATGTCTCACTCAGTCAAGACGTTAATTTCCTCGGGGACGTATATATACGTTTTTCCGAAGTACGATCTTTTCTGTGCACTGCTGTCCATAAAATTATTCCGAAGGTTTTGGAATGCAGTAGAAGGACGACAGTGTTTGCAAAGGATTTATTTATTTCAGAAAGAGGTTCACTTAATATATATATATTTTCTTTCCCCCCTCCCCACCAATGTATCACATACGCGTGCCTACGTACACGGTGGCATTGGGGAGCGAATCACGTAATTTTAATCAGCGGTTAAGGGATTAATTATGAACCTTACAAATGATCGTTCATTTTTGTACGTAATTTTATATATGACAAGCCCATGGAGTCATGGGTTATTATTCAACTTGTTGTTAACTTAGTATTGTTAAATTAATTCTAAAATACAATGTGCTGTACTGATACATTTATAAGTGTATTCTATCGCTGTATTTAATTCTGTCAGAAAGTATTTGGTTTGTTTACCTTCAGTAAACAAACAAAAATTAATAATTTTTTTAAATAACCTTTTGTTTTTGACTTTCCAATCTACCCTCGAAGAGTTATCACGCCCCACAGTTGGAGAAATGCTGCCTTAATTCCAATTTCCTAGCAGATATTCGTGTATCTTGACATTCATATAATAATAGTCTATATTCATAATGAAAATTTAAATTTCAGCAATAAAAAATTTGTTAAATTTTGGACAATTTTTTTCAAACTAATTACTAAGTCGAAGAGTTTTTTCGTGACTCAAGATTTGGATCAACATTGTAAATAGCACGAAGAACAAAACAGGGCACATAAAGGAACATTTAAAGATATGGTAAACTAAAAAAAAGTAAAAAAATGGATTTTTATCTGATCAATAAAACACAGAAAAATAAAATATTTTTATCACGTAATAAAAAAAAATTTGAAGTATGGAATAAACTGAGAAAATAGGAAAAGATACAGGCATTTTATAGAATTGTCAGCAAACAATCTGTCAACAGAAGAGAACGGGCTACACTGTGATTCCTCAAATGAGGACCTGAATTCAATGCCATTGTACTAAGGATAAATGGATGGCTGTTGCCCCGATCCACCTCCCGGATGGTTCAATATTTAGGTGACATAACATTACCTAAAACAAGGCATACACTTAAGACTTTTTACAGGATTCTTTCAAGTCATAGAATATAGTTAATGAATAGTTTGAAAAATTGTGTACATTTCTCACAATTTTTGCAAATATTTTCCGTTTAGGATCAAACACTTCATCGGTTTTTGTTACTTAACTAATTAATAATAAAAAGCTCGCACTAAGTGAGTGAACGAGTGTTTATTAACTATAAAGCAATACGAAGGCTAATGACGATGAACCTCGTCATTTTAAACCACGATCAAGTGAAGACGACACCTGATCTGGCTACCCCTTTTCAAACTACTACACCCCGCCAACGTAAGAATTTTAATTCACAACAGATTGAAATTGCTTCAGACCCTCTACACGGTGGGTCTTCAATGGCACAAGGGTTAGAACTCATGACATGCCAGCCCGAGCTCGTGACCATGATCACTAATCTCTACTGCGACTACATATAGCAATGGAATAAAAGGTAAATATCCCATAGAATCAAAAAATCGTTTTCAGTCAATTTTTGTGAATGTTTTGATTTCCAAATATATATTCAATATGATAGAATCAAACAAACTTATTTTGATTGTAAATAGTATTTATTACTATATTTTATGGTAATTATATTTTTATATGCGTCAGAAAACTTTTGAACGGATTTTAACTATTTTTAATTTTTATACATTTAAAAATTCTTCAATTATTATTCTAAGAAAGAAAATATATTCCTTTATTTCTCTGTCTTTCTTTGAAATATCTTGGTGAGGAACAAAAATAAAAGGAGTAATTAATATTAATTTGCAAGTAAATTTCAGACTTAAGCAAATGTTTACTTGTTGAGCCTAACTTCGATAGAAACTAATTAATCGTTGAATTATTATCTAGTTTATAAAAAAATGTTTGCATTCTATGAGAGATACTTATTTGTATGAATACAAATTTATATCGTTTTGTAAAGTATCATCCATGCATGGTTTGTTATTTTATTCTTTAAGAAGTATTTTGATGTGTGTGGACAATGTTTCACTTCAAAATCATTTCTTTCAAACTATGAACAAAATAAAATAATATTTCCGAATCTATTCTATTTCCAAATATAGCTAATAAAATAAAGCATAAAACACACACAAACTACTGCATTATCTATTTGACGACTTTAATCTTTATATATTTTTATGATGCACCTTAAATTATTCATCCAGATTAAAACAATACAGTAAATGAAATTGAATTCAGTTGTCGTCAAAGTCATGTTTCAAAACACGAGTCTCTTCAATCAGAATTCTATCTCTAGAACCGCGGCCAAGGTTCGAGTCGCGCGATCAGATTTTTCGTTTTATTTTTTCAATTCATTTAATTATTTTTACAATTAAATAAATTTATTTAAAAATGACTTATTAAATATTTTTTTAAATTATAGAATAACTAAGTTAGTAATATTAATAAAAGAGATATATATATATTATTTTTATTATATTAGTTATAAAATAATTTTTTATAAATAAATATAATAATATATTTTATATATATTATTATATTATTTGTAATATATTGTACTTCATATTACAAGACTATATATTTATAACTAATTTTCATATAAAATATATTTCAATATTTATTAAATTGCATTATTAAATTTACTATATTTATTATAATTGTTTTCAATAAAAAATATTTATTATAATATACTTTTATAATAAATATTATTTATTAATAATTATATTTATAAAATATGATATAAATAGTTATATAATTACAGTAATTATTTTACTTTTTAAAATACAAATAATTATTTAAAATATAATTTGATATTTAATAAACCTTTTTAAATAAGTTTATTTAATTGTAAAAATTAAATGAATTGAAATTAAAATATTTTTATCGCGTGACTGGAACCTAGACCGGCAGCGTAGTAAGCTGGTACGCTATTATTTATGCTACTGCGGCTCTTACGTTAATGAACATTTAATTCTATATAAGCTAAACATGAATTTCGAAGGATTATTTTCTCCAAATTGACTGACCATTTGATGCTAATACATTGAGAATTGAGCACCCTAAAGGAGTACTACTATTACACAAAGTCTCGTACCCAAATGAATTTCCTTAGTCGTGTCCTCCCCTTGTGAGTTTTTATCCCTTTGAAACAGTTTAAAAGTCCAGAAAGTTCTTCACACTTTTAGGAAAATATTACCATTCTATTTGGTTAAAAATTACCAACGATTTTTCATTAGTTTTATACACACACATCCATTATACCACACACACATTATACACACACAAAATTGTATCATCCATATATCTATATGAATACACCATAAGTCAGAAAATAAAAGCAAATTTTTTTAAAAAAAATAATTATAGCTTTGAACACATCATTTAATTATTTTTATTTTGAATTGGCTACCTCTAAGAAACTTAATTCGCAGTTTTGATGTTTGATCACATGAATTAATCCTGCATCTTATTTTCAATTACTATAAATCAGGCATGTCCAACTCATTTGATATCACGCCACATGAACTATTTTATATTAAGTTGAGAGCCGCATGTTTTCAATGTTCAAAAAATTAATAAAGCAGGTTTTAGAATGATTATATTCTATATTTATAAAACTCAGTGTATTCTAATTATACATACATAATCGTTTAATGTTTCATTTTATTTTTTAAATTGTGTTTTATATTGTTTTAAATAAAAATAAGAGCTATAATTGGAAAAGGTTTCTCGCATACTTCTAAACATAGCCACTGATTCTACGCGTAACAAATGATAACATTTTAAGAAACAGACGAATAAGTACAAAAACCTAGAGTTTCAATTTTCAAACATTTTGGCTTCAGCAAAGAATCCCAATAGATTTCAATTAATTCCATTTCATCAATAATTTCAATATCGTTAGATAGAGGTCAAGTTAAAAAACGAAATTGGAATTCAAAATTTTTGAAATCGGAAAATGTTCCATCCAATTCCATTTCTATCAATTTAATTTAGTGAGAATATTCTGTAAATTTTAATTTAAGTGATTTAATGAATAGATTTTAAAAGCTTTCAAGGTGAGACAAGTTTTCTCTTTCTATTTGTAATAATTTTTGTTTGAAGCTTATTATTTTCAAATAGCATAGTAACAAAAGGATTTTTGCCTTGAAGCTTAAGTTAAGTTAACTTGGAATATCAACTGAGAAAGCTAGGGACTTTACCATCTTTTAATTCAGCAAATTCATATTTCTTTGTTTCCTAGAAAATAATAATTTCCTTCAGCAATTTAAAAAATCGTCTTAACACTTTATGACTTGAAATCCATCCAACTTTCGTAGAATATGGTTAAACGATAAATTCACATTCTATATTTCCCAGAAATGAAGCAAATCGACGATGCTAAAGTCTACATTCTCGAATATAGTCTACACAATTTTGCTAACTATTTTAAAACATGTCCGATATCTAAGTAATGACCAAGAACAGTACTTGCTATGAAATAATACAATGAAAATGTTTACAATTATTTTTACCATGCTGCTTGCTTATTTCTTTTATTCTTGCAACTCTTTAGTAATACGGGTCATGGTAAATGTATTATCAGTTGCCCGACAAACCAACTTTTCCAAGGAACACTTCATCAAAATTTTAAAAAATTCATCAAAAATATGTATTATGCATAATACATAACTCGACTAGACTATAATTCTCAACTATTTCATCACCTCTGCTGGTTAAAGAGTTTCGACTTACACTTTAAAAATTTCTTTACATGTACTGGACATGAAACCGTTTTCCTTTTTCTTCCGAATCTAAGTTGTCATCGATTCTAAGCCGCACCCCAAAATCTCAACAATGTGAAAAATGAAAAATAATGTAAAATGGTTTATCGATATCAAGTTTTACGAAATTAAAATAAATTTAAAATAAGAACTAATAAGAAAGGAATAATTTGTTATTTTATCAATATTATAACTTTTATATACATACATGAGCCCGTAATTGCTCAAAGTGTCCCCATCCATCTCTTCGATTCTAAGCCGCACCCGATTTTCAGTAGCATTACATTTGGAAAAAAAGTGTGGCTTCGAATCCAGTAAATACGGTTATTCTTAATTAAGCTTACGCTTAACGGTTACGCTTTTTTTTAGCATTCACTAATAAATTATTTTTCAGTAAATGGTTTCAATCTGTGCTTGCGATTAAAAAAGTGATAATATATGTAACTAGTTTTTACTGCAGTTATATTGTCTTCAACAAATTTAGGGGACCGCAGTAGCCTAATTGTCAAGGTAACGGACTCAATTCATATGAGTTCGAACCTTGTACCGTTGAAGACCCGCCATGCAGAGGAGACCCATGCACGTTAAATATGTCAAGGCTCAAACGTTCTCTCGTGGTGTGGTGTGAAAGTAAGGAGAAGTGGTGCCAGCTCAGGTTTCTTCCTCACGTTTGACCATGATCCGCTGCCAATCGCCCTCGAGTAGCTGAACAGTGTGACGTTTATCTTCACTCTCACTCACTCATCCATTTAAATATTCTTTTTTTTTTTTTTTTTTTTCTATTTTGAAGATTTGATTTCAATTCCGGCAACTCGTCTTCATAAAGTTTCGCAACATATTGTTTATAATTTGGTTTCTGATTTGTGTCGTAGTGCCTTTTAAAATTATATTTCTTAGCAACTGAATTACAGTTTTTACATATCAGGCACAATATTTTATTCTTGGTTATCGGCATCGAAATATTGCAGTTCCCATTTTTCTCGAAAATTAAGATGTTCATCTTCAGTTCATCTTTTATTACTCTGTTCTTGAAGTTTGATCATATTTTTATTAAATGACTGTTTAGTTCAATATGAATAAAAACCAAAATCCACGTTCACTCACAAACGATTGAGTAAACACTGTACTTTTTGTCTTGGTCATATCTTGGGGGTTTTAAATTTTTAAAAATAAATCTTCAACTTCTTCTGACGTCACGCTATTCATCTCTCGTTGATTGGATACTTCAAAGAGAAATAAAAAGGCAGCACACACGATGAATCATAGCGCGATCTATAGCAAATAATATTTTTTAATGCATTTAGGAATTTAATAAAAATTAATTTGTGATAGTAAAATTAAATGAAAAAATGTAATAAAACATTAAAAATAGTTTGCAATCAAAGGCTATTTTTATTATTCAATAGGACTTTTTTAGAAAAAAGAATAGATAATATGTTAACATATTGTAAATTTTTTAAAAAAAGGTTTACCAGAAATAAATTTCAAAATGAAAAAGCCCCTAAAGACTTATATTTATAATTTTGTAAAATGTCTCCGCGGGTCGTGTATTGGTGGATGGCATGTGGTCCGCGGGCCGCGTGTTTGACATGCCTGCTATACATTGACTTACTATTTAGTAATGTGTTGTAATAAAAAAATCAGTTACATAAATTCAGAACAAAACAACTATACATAAATAATAAAATTAAGCTAAATGTATCAAAAAAATTTAGATGATTATTAATTATATATGTTTCTTATTAATTTTAAAACATTTGTCATAAATAATTTTAAAAGTATTGTATATAACCATGCTAATTCTAATAATTATTATACTTTCTACAATTAAAATTTAGCTTCATTATTCTAACAATTATTTGCTACTTCAATCTTTATTATATCGAATGGCATCCCAGTTTACACTGACCAATAAAACAATAACAAATAAATTAGCTTTTTTTCACGCACACAAACTTAATTCAATCAAATGAAATTTTTTTTTCCTGCCCCATCCCCGAACATTTAACTTCGGTAAAATTTCCTAGATGGCGCTAGGTAGTTGGTAAAATACCAGAAGTTGACACAAAATTCAGGGGCATCACTAGGAGTTGTGGGACAGTAAACGCGCGCGCGCGCGGGATTCGGTTACTATAGAATGCTTAGGCTTTGTATACTTATGCCGGACGTTTATAGGCAATGTATGAAATATGAGATTGTATACTTTGCCTAGGTCCTTGTACAGAATGTCTAAGCATTCCATAGAATGACCAAAGCTTTTTTTGGCAAAGTATGAAAAAAAGTCATGATAAAGCTATTATATCAACGACGTTGATTCCTAAAAATACAAATGTTATTCTGACAAAATAATGAGATAGCCACTATAAAAATTAATCAAAATACGTAAAGGAAAATGTAAGTTGTACGAAACAAATTTTATGTCTTTCTTAATAAGGAAAACAAAATTTTCATAGAAAAAACGAGAAATTAAAATAACTCTACTTGTTTCAACATAGCAGGCTTGAATGACAATTTGAATTACATTTTTCTCTCAATGACAATTCTTATGTTGGTACTTTGTTTTATTCATACATTTGACAATTAAATCCTCGGTCGCCACTTCCATTGGATTGAGCAATTGCACAATTGACAGGAGAGGAATTTCATGGTCAGGAATATCTTTTATTCCAAGCATGGTCTTAGGGCACAAAGTATATAAATTGTGATTTCACATATACTTGTTTTAAAATTCCTTCAGATGTTCCAAGTGGATATTAACTATCCTTTTCCCACTTATTACAAGTGTCAATATATTGGCATTCGGGGGAGGGGGAATCACAGGTCTCACAACAATACCCTTTTTTAATAATTTTCTGTTCTTTTCTGGAAAAGTTCACAGAGGTGAATGCACAGTTCAGTATCATAACGTGTGACATTTTTGTATTTGGTTGAAAGTTCTTTCAGAATTCTATCACGTCCTCAGAATTCGTGACGTAATACTGTGGTATTGGTTTCCAACTTTTTTATCTTCCGGACCGGTCAACGTTTGATAATTCTACCGCGGCCCGCAGAGGGTGGGACGGTGATTACTTATATTTTAAATTGTTTTCATTTAATAATTTGATTGTATTTAAACACGCCTTCAGAATAAAATTCAGTTGCATCAAAAATGAATATAAAGTGATCTTACAGGAAATATAAATTGATTTCCATGGAAAGTCGCACAAACGCGAGAGAAATATACACCAGTAAATAAAATGGAAATAATTTAATGCTCCTTGAGTGGTTCAATGCCATTTAATCCACAGACCGGGGGGTTGAGAACCACTGCTGTATGGTACTGACGCCTTCTTAACCGATTATAAATGAGTTTTCTTTTACTTTCCACAAACATCACATCATAGCTATTCAGCAACCAATAGTCCCTGGGTTCCTTCTTAGTAGGCATTTTGTATATCAGTTATTAACTTCTCAAGTAATTTCAGTGAAGAAGAAACTTTTTTTTACAGCATAGTCCACTTAAAATGGTGCAGAGATTGGAGCAAGCATAAATGGGAGACCGTTGATGAGTCCCGGTTCAGCCTAACCAATGATTCTCGCCGTACTTTCATATGGAGAGAACCAGGGACCCACTAGCTACCGTCCAATGTCCAAGAAATCCACCATTATAGCAGGGGAGGTCTGATGTTCTGGGCAAGCATCAAGTTGGATGGGCACCCACACATCCAAGTCTTTAAAAGAGGCACTGTGACTGCTGTGAGGTATAGGGATGAGGTCTTAAAGAACTATGCTCGCCTTTTCACGACTGCAGTGGACCTTTATTTTATTTTAATGGATGGCAATGCGAGGCCACATAGAGCTCATTTCTGGAAAGTGTGGATATTCGATAAATGGATTGGCCAGTCAGATCTCCAGACCACATCTGTACAGAGGATGTACGAGACGCTCTGCAGAGGTTCATTGCAATTTACTTAAAAGAACCATCCAAGGCTTGAAACCAATAGTTGCTGTCCGAGAGGCATTCAATGCTGCAGGGACTCGTAAATGTCCTTATTTTCAGTACAAAATCACGGTGCGAGGCCTATATATCTGCAAGAGGAGACAATAACCCCTTAACTAAATTTTTTAGTCTATTCTGCAACTGCTGTTTCATAGGATCAGACACCAAATAGTGCTGCGCACGATTATACGTGTGTATTACAACTGAAGAATGATAATTTTTTTTGCTTTGTATCAACTCTATGTACATACCAAGATTCATTAAAATTTATCCAGAAGTTCTGGAGATAATCGACCACAAGTCTGAAAATTCCTTTAATTTTGAACACCAGTATATAACATCAATGACTGGTTTATTACATAACAAAATCCATCTTGAAACATTGAAAAATTAAATTCTATTTAAATATGAATTATTTCCCATTCGTTTAATTTTAATTCATTGTTAGCAATCTGTTTAAATGTAAAGAGAACTGCATTTCAGAGACGCTCCAACTGGAAATTCAGTCTGCGCCCACACAGAAGCAATTCATAAAAAAGGTATTTCATTTTCTTATATTTTTAATGTTAAAAACCAAATCTTAGTAACAAAAAGATTGTATCCAAGACATTTAACTTCTAAAATATATGATATACATTCGAAGTTTTTACGTATTTAGATGTAAGACGAAGCACAGAAATAAAATATTTTTATACTAGTATTAAGTAAAAGAAAAATAATTTGCACTATAAATTATTTTCTGCAAATTAATAACATTGAATTTAAAAATTAAATAATTTATATATATAAACATGTATGAGTGCAAATTCAATATTTTATGGGTACACTTTCCAGAAATAGCTTATATTTAAAATTGAAATCAAATTTATTTCGTAAACTTCAAAGGTTTTCCGTTGAAGGAAGAGGACTATTTTAACGGATTTTTTCCTGACATATTTAACGTAGTTATAGCCTATAAGTTCTTTCTTTGACAATTGAAAGTGTGTTCTAGTTTAATGATGCCCGGTTCCACCATACGAAATTAACAAAGGAAAACAAAAGCTTTGTTTTCACTGCAGATTCCTACTAACTCAAGTGTTTTTAAACGGGGAAAAAATATACATTTTTTTTTTTTTTTTTTTTACTTTTAAAAGTACAAAGAGTGGAGAATTATATTGATGCACGTATGCTAAAGGCTTGTCCTGGCGCTTTTCAGTAGTGTCACTGTCAAGCTCCATGAGAAGTGAATTGTACTGAATTCGCTCGTATGCAATAATTTAAAAAAACATGCTTTTATAATGAATTGAACTAAGTAAAAAATAATTCTTAATATAAGAATAAAATGATTAACTAGAAAATTAATGTCATTGAGGTAAAAGCGTGAGGTGCTCTATGTATCAATTGTTATAATTTCTTACTTCTATTCCGAAATGCTCAGTTAGTGTAAAAATGTAGTACAAAGCACCCCACGCTTTTACCACAATGAGATTCATTTTCTAGTTAATCATTTTATTCTTTATTTTTTTACTTTTTAGTTAGATTCGCTATAAAAGCGTGTTTTTTAGTTTTTTTAAACAAAAATTTATTTTTCATTTTTTAGTTCGATCTACAATAAAGGCGTGTTTTTTTAGATTTTTAAACCATCATACTTATTCATTGTTGATATTATTCTTGAGTTTGATATTGGGAGCCGGAATTACGTGACTGCTGGAATTAGTCTTGCTCTTCAATGGATATTAATTAATAGGTCTGAAGGGCATTTATTCTCTCCGTTTACGGGGCCTCGGAGAGACTCGTATGGATATATTTCAAAGATTTCGTCTCTACAGATACAGGTCAAACTAACAAAAGTGTGTTAAGAAGAAATACTAAGTGTCAATCGTATTATCACATTTTAAACGTATTGCTATAATGTTAATTCGTATCATCACTAAACGTATTGCTTTATAGAAATAAAAAATGTTTAGCAGTTAGAATATAAATTATTTTTTGCACTTGCACGATTCTTTTTTTTATTTCCATTTTCAGAAAAACTAGACAATTGTTTACATTGTGGTGAGAAATTGTTGACGCACCCACCCTCCCCAATTCTCTATAAAGAATACTTTTTTGTTTGTTTGTTTTATTTGTATTAGCCACAAGTGCATTTGTGGGTTGCACCTTTATCTTTCAATCGTTAAATCTGGAATTAGTCACCAAATCTGGAAATAGTTATTCCTGATGATCCTGATCAGCACAATAGAACAAAATTATGAAATAATTGTATTGTCATCGATCTTTGACAAGTGTGCAAAATTTCGAATTAATTTGATCCTTTAAAGATTTCGTTTCTTTCAAGTGAAGCTTATAAAAGTGTGTTAAAAAAGATACAACTGCTCTATTTTGTTGGACACTTGAATGTCGCAGGTGGAAAAGGGGATCATACAAAGTAATGACCTTGCGTACAACTTGCAGTTATATATTAATTAATTTATTTACTATATTTTTGAATAGGAACAATGTGGTAACGAAGTAATTTTGATAGAATCTAAAAAGTTAAGAGTGGAATTAGGAAAATGGTCGGGTTTGAATGATAAAAAATAACAATACAACGACTTTATGTTCGAAAATGATAAATATTTTAACTTACCTCAGTGTAAGATTTCACTTTCCTCAGAGTCCTTTCCAATACTGTACAATGACTTCTTCAATGAAACAATTGGGTTTGGATAGAGCGAAAAAAGTGTTGGAAAATTTTAATACAAGTATGTTAACTTATACACCTTATGTTACGACTTCACAGTTCCTGTGATATTAACCTAAGAAGGCTATAACACATTGGAATCCGAAGAGAGGTGGATCTGTTAGCATTTTTACAATAATCTTTTACATAGTTGCACATAGTAATAAATAAAAATGGTGCGTAGAATGGCACTTTTAATTTTTTGTTGAGTTTGGAGTTATGTTTTAACGTATGATATACACCCTAAATTAATTTTTTTACTCAACAAATTTTAAAACTTTTTTTTCTATCTTAAATCATATTATACTCTAACTTTTTTTAAAGACTGATAAAAGGTTAATATCTTTATTTAGAGGCACGATAACATTCTTTATTTCATATTTTTCTTTTTTATAACCGGAATCCAATCTTTCATTACAGAAGTAAGCGTATCTTCAGTTTTGGAAGTGTCCATTTGTTAGTTCTAAAAATAGTCATTGGCCCTGTCAGTTCAAGCTGTACATGAAAACTATTCTTACACTCAGTCAATAGAAATGCAAGAACTTATTCTGTCAACTCTTACAAAGAAATGCATAACATCGCGTTTAAGTAGCCTCTAACTTGTTAGTCTATTATTTCTTTTTATTTTTAAAAGAAGTGACAACGCAGCAACATAGCTTGTTTCAACGAGATGCACTTTTGTGCTGGTTTGGGCAGTCGCAAATATACGTGTACCTAGGTTTGGAAGCTTTTGACCGCCTTTTTCAACCTCACTACTGAAAATTGCAAGAGTACGTCTCTCCCCTCTTCCCACCCCATACGCTTCAATTTTTTTTTTAAAAAAATGACAAAATCTCATAGTTTATAAGAATTTCTATATTTAGAAGTTCTTTTTCCATAAAAAAGACTGGAGCGATAATTCTTCCTCCTCTTTTCCAGAGAAAAAAAGTTGAGGTATTTTATATTAAGAAGCCATTATTTTTGGACGATTTTTTACTTTATTCAACGGTAGAAATATAGTTGCTAATTGTGGAAAGAACTCACAGTCAGAAATTATTCACAATTATTACACACATACTTCGAGATAAATTTAATTTTTCGTAATATATAATACCATTATCTTATCAAATAAATTTACACACACACACACATTTGAGTATCTTTTTTTAAGGACAGTTTCTCAATTTCATTTAAGCTTCCCCGATTCCACATAGATTTACAGTAAATTTTAAAGTGGTTATAATAATTTACAATCATACTGATTTAAATAATAAAATTACAGAAAGTGATAATATTTGTAACTTCCACCTGAATAAAGGTAGGAATTTTGCATATATCTTTATAAAAAAATGCATATATATTCTTGAAAAATAGGTACATATTTAAAATCTTTTGGAAAATTTGAAAGCTTTAAATTATAATATAAACATCTGAATTACATTCTTTTAATATAACGATTCTATTTTCTAATTAATTGCATAGACCTTATATGCTCATCAATATCTCAAAATTAAATCAAGGTAGAATAATTAATAAATTTAACTTCAGCTATGAATTTCCTTCTAGGTGCTATTCTTAACATTTATTACTAGTATTTAGTAAGAAATGGTTTTCTCACGTTTTTGAGCTGTAAAAATTGGGTTCTCTTCCCCCTCCCAATACCCGAATGCAAATCAAAATTATTTTCTATCAGCTATGAATAGAAAATTACTATCTGGAACACATACGAGATTTAAGTGTGCTTAAAATTTCTATAGTAACTACAGCCAAGTAGTAAATAAAGTATGCAAAACTTTTAAAGTCAATCCTTATAGAATATACTACTTAATTGTTGAAATTCACTGACATACCGAAACCATTTTTTTTCATTCAATCTACAATAAAAAATAGCTCATTAATAATTACTTTTCTCTACAAATATTTTTTTTTAAAATTCCGTTGGAACCTAGTTTAATGCATTAATTGACGACAAAATGAAAATGTCGTCAATCTGGCGAGATAAATGCATCAAATTCGCAACTCTAATTTCAAAGAAAATAATGTAACCTTTTTGGAGCCCTGGTTTTCAATATGGTCATCCTGTTTCCAGCCATATCCAACTATTTCATTATTTTTCAGACCACATATTTTATAGTGCTATGGCAAAAAAATTTATTTTTTATTACTTTTTTTTGGTCTTATTGAATGAAAAATATATGAAAGTGGTGTTAGAATTATGTGTATAAAATGCAGATTCGATGGCATCCAATCATGAATGTCCAAAAATTGCGGCAAAAATATTTTTGAAAGAGTGAAAGCATATGGATCAATGAAAAACGATTTAATAAGGGGGTTACCGAGAATCAGGAGCGTACGCGAACCTTTCTTATGGGAGGGTGAGTTGCATTTTTAAAAAAACATTTAGACGAAAGCGCCGTGGGGTATTGTCTATGAAAGAATTAAAAATGTGTTGGTTTATGAAGAGTTCCCCTCCTTGTGTACGTCATTACCGAGAATCCTCTCGGTGGGCTCTTTGATAGAAAAGAAAAAAATCTCTAAGTAAAGTTCCTCTTCCATTTCTCATAATATACTACATTATGATAGCAGTAGTGTCACAAACCTTTCTTATGCAGTCGCTTTATACCTTAAAAGCAAGCAGACGAAGGGGCAGAGGGGTAATCTGTAAGGTAAAATAAACAAATTTGTTGGTTCTTGGATGGGGGGTGTTTGAACTCCCAAATCCCCCCTTTGTGTACACCACTGTATGATAGCATTAAATTACATCAAAATTATTAGTTATAATTTTATTGTAATCCTTTATTTTTCATCTGTTTCTTAAAACTTACTTCAGTATTTTTATTTATTATTTTGACGAAACCCATCATTTATAAAATATTATTTTATATTTCAATCAACCAGTTTTAAGCTTGCAACAATCTCGTGGCGCAGTTTGGCGTCATAAAGACAATGGGCTACACTAAGACTATACCCCTAAATGTTTAATTTAATTTTCTAAAGACCAATTAATTTACGTTATTTTTTATTGATAAAAATCAACAAAATTTAATTTTTAATTATTTTTCTCGTTTTTTTACCTAATGCTTAGGATTGCGTATGATCTGATTCCAAAATTGTATGAAATGTATTTTTACCACATCAACATGCAAACCAGTTTATGATACTAGTGTACATTTTTAAATTCTTTATTTAGTCTCTACGAGGGAAAAAAATGTTTCATACGACTGTAAGAATATAGAAAAAAATAGTACGTTAATAGTTTTTATTTTTGTGATCCCACACACGAGAAATTTATTTTTAAAGAAATTAAATTAAGTAGAAATTCTTCCCTCAGCTAAATGTTTATTTTTAATAGCTTTTCGTTTCATCTCCCTGACAATTCTTTCTTCAGTGTTGAATAACTATATTTAACATACAGCTAGCAATTAAAAAGAATATTTTAGTATTTAGTATTTTTTTTTTCATTTATAAAATAAAATATATTATATTTCAATTGATTTTATATTTTTTCACTAGATTAAAATACGTTTGATTGAATGTTTTCTTCTCTTTGCTTTTGATACAAACAATGGTTGGTTTTAGATTAAGTAAACTTTATTCGCGTGATATCTGTCGAGTCCCTACATTGCCTTATTCAAACGAAATTAACTATCACGACAAACAAGAAATTATTGACGAAATGAATAATATGTAAATGTATTGTATTTTTTTCACAAATACTCCTGTACTTCTTTCTGAAACGCTTTAGAAAAAAATAAAAAATAGATTGTTTGGAATGCTTTATTTCAATATTTATGTACATTTTATTCAGGTTTTATGCAAGCAAAGAAATCGTAAATAGAGCTATGAATTTTAGTACAAGGGAATATCATTGAAAATAGATCTGCACATACTATTGACGATTAACATTACTTATCGACGAGTGACATCGATTTTTATTATTTTTAGTGGTAAGAAAAAAGAAGGGGGAAAAATCATTATAATCAATTGTGAAGTGTGTGTTTTTTTTAACCGGAATACATGCAACAATACACAATTTGCTCAAAACAATTTCGCTTTACTTTCCTTGGTTTTTCCATGCATTACTTGCACAAAAATATTCTAATACTTCACTGATTTTTCCCTGTTTCTAATTTTTCAAGCATAGATTCACTGACTTGAACAAAAGAGTAATCAGTAACCTTTTTAATATATTTTTATAGTAAATAAAAAAAATACTGGATGAATTTATACCTTAAATACCTTAAATATATATTAAATGCTGTTTTCTTTCCCACGACACTGGAACTAATTAACTATATTTCTTTTTCTTTTCAAGTATATCAGACATTTCAGATGTCGTAGGTAAATCTATTTTATACAAATACTTTATCACAATACAAGAAATTTTTAAATTCGATGTATAATTACAGAAAAGCGAAATTTATTTAATGAGTATACTCTAAATCGTTCTTAAAATTACATATTACCTTGTCAGAACAACAGCTTGCAGACATCCCAGAAGTAAAAGTACAGTCAAGCAGCATACCATGCTATTGGCAAATCCATCATCCTTTTCACTATAATACTGTAAAAAGAATAAAAAATATAATCCAAAAAGTGAGCTATATAATGCGGCAATAATGTTTTCATAACTTTCTATGCACAATGAAAATTAATGACATGTTTATGAATTAATTTGTAACTATTTATATAATGTTGAAATTCTACATTTGAATTATAGAGATTTTAATGGTAGACATTGGAAAAAACATATTATGTTAATATCTACATCTAACGAAAAAATGTAAAGGAACAAGGAAAATCGAAATCTTATTGACAAGTAATATTTTACAAACATAGCATTTAGTCATGTGCAAAAAGTGATACATTAATTAATGCATATATTTCTAAAAATAGTATTCAGTTCGTTTTGAATTATTTTAGTTTTATTTTCGATGGGTATTTTAATTATTTATAATAAAACAATACCATGATTTTATCAATTAAACACTTGTGTGAAGCAGAGTTATTTTATTCATAATTTCGTTTCAACTATATCATATCTCTTAGTTGCAATATTCTTAACAAATACATGGTAATATTGTGTACCGGTTCTTTCTTCAAGAGGGAAATTTTTTCATGAATGGTTTGATTTCCTCTTTCTGAAGAAATAACCGTAAAACATGTAAATGAATCTGACTATTTAAAGTTTAATGAAAGGAAGATGTTGATAACGAAATCTAGGAAGATATTGATAGTTTAAATTATATTTATTAAAGCTACATTTACTCAGGGAACATACATATACTAAACCATAAAAAATATAATCTAAGCACTTTTTTAGACAACATTAGATTTTAAATAGCCCGCTTTTGCCCTGAAAACATTTCCCTAATCGCACAAGACAAAATTCAAACCATAGATTTCATAAGAATACATTAACGTAAAATAAACATATTTTCCATGCATTCTTTATATTGAAAGCATATGTATAATGTAATGTTACATTAAAAAAGGTTTTGAGACAACACAATACTAAATGGAAGTTAGTACGTGTGTGTACACAAAAATAAATTCTCAAATATTTATGAATAGTTAATACTATTTAATTAACTAAAATTTTTATTAACTTACTGTGTATTGTCCATTATTTACAAATTGTGACTTAAAACTATGACGCGCATACACTCATATATACATAGGAAAGTGATGTATTTTTAAGTGACTTACCACAGAGACCGGATTTAAATGTCCGGAATTCCTCATTAACCCCAGCTCTTTAACTTACGTTGGACCAATAACGTAACATATAAAAAATATTTACCTTCGAATTACCTGAATTAGAACTTTCTTCCAGCAGCCATAAGTCAAACTCTAGATACAACTGTCGTCTAGTTCAAAACTGAAATTCTGACATACTCTATCATACTGTACAATTAATATACTACTTAAAAAATCCAAGTTTTCATACTATGCCTGGGGCTTACCGAATACTTTGAAAACATTTCACTGAAAAGATAGGCAAAACTTGGTTTATTTATAATGAAAGACCAATTTTCAATGAAACCTTTTTACTTTGTAAACTTTTTACCTGATAAAAAAAAAACTTGTAATTATTTGGAAATAATTTTGCATTTTATTTTATTTTATTTTTTAACATAAAAATGGGCGTGGGGACTCTCCAGTTGTGTCAATTGCACCGTACTTTCTTCCATTGGTTCACATGTTTGCTACGTAAGACTTCTCCCATGCACAACTGTTGAACTTTGCACCAACGTTCCGCAAAATTCTTCAACAGTTGTGGATATGGAGTCATCAACCAACGGACCAATAGAAGATAAAAGTTTATTTCCAAAGACTGTATAAAAAGTTTTTGCTTTTCCATCCGTATAAAATCTGTTTTACTTCTATCCTCAGGTAAAGAGAATATATTCTTAATCAGGTAAAAATCCTTTAGTAAGCTACTATTACAAAAACGAAACTAACAGTTAGTTAAAGTGGGAAAAAAGCAACTCGCATTGTTTTATTTCAATTTAATAATTACGATAAACATTTTAATAATTTAGTAGATACATTTTTGTTCTTTATTAAATAAAAGCATGTCAAAATTAGCCAGAAAGCTTGAAAATTCAGCTGAATGTAAATTATACCAATTTAATTCCTGAAAAATTTGGCAATAAAACATTTGAAAAAATACATTAAAATATTTTAAAAAATAGAGAAATTATGATACTTTTCTCTAGAACTAACATAAAAATATAAAAAGGCACTATAAAAGCAAAGTCCAAAATTTATACACTTGAAGTATATTTTGAATAAAACAATTGACGTCTAGAAATGATACATTTTTGGAAAAAAAATTACCTGTCTCTCCTTTATGCTGTCTTTGAAACATAAAGTGATAACATTAATATGAGTCGATTTTTCTTGATCTACACTTCGAGCTTCAATTGCTTGAGCAAGATATTTATTAACTCTGCTCGTCGGTTGGTGGTATACAGTAGAGTGTCTAGGTAAAAAAATATTTAAAAAAAAAAGAAATACATAATCAAGGAATTCAAGACATAGCTCCAATACAAAACGTGTTACTTTATTTTTAAATCATTAGTATATTATATTGTTCCAAAAACTTTAAAAAAATCATCCATTTCTGTTTATTCTAACAGACAAAATTAGAATGATAAAAAGAATACGTATAACTAACCTCTTTTTAAACGGCTTTCTTAGTTTATCAGCAAAACTGGACTGTAAAAATAAGAAATTATTTAAAGTATATTTAACATATTACAACAAAATCTTTATTAAAAAAATATTTGATGTAATCTAATTTTTACCATTTTTGTTCCAGGTTTTTCTACTGCTGGACCAGAAGCAACAGCCATATTTGAAAAAGGGACATCCATGCTGTATTTAATGGAATGAAGCAACTGAACAACAACATTTGAAACATTCTTGAAGGAAAGCTTTCTGCGATTCCCACCTCGCATTTGAGTGTTGCTAAACATCAAAGGCTGAAATATTTATTAAAAAATAAATGAATATTAATAATTATAAAAAAAATCTTTGAAATTTCTACAGAAAACATTCGAAAATTGACTGAATTTCAATTGGCATCGCACTCTGAAGCAGCACGAGGTCTGTTGACGACTGATTTCGTAATTTTGAGCCACGGTTAAATAATAAGGATGGCAGAAGAGCTGGCACCCCCTCTCTAAACTTCCATACCAAACCAAAGGAAGAACTTTCATGTTTCGAACTCGCGATTTGACAACGCTGGCCACGAGTTCTCGACCATCACCACTCAGCCACCGCAGTCACGATAATTCGATTCCACGATTTCGCAAATATTAGACGATAGAGAGCTTATCAAACTCAACCATGCAATATACGTTCTAAGAAAGTGTTACATATCACAGAACACACACGGATAACTTTGCTCAAATTCGTTAAGGAATACTGTTCGTTAGATATTAGAAAATATACTATTGAAAGCATATAGGATGCAGCTTTTTTGAAATTGCAGTAGATTCTTGAAAATCAAATGGTTTGATATTGAACCTTTCGAATGTCAGACAAAGAATTTAATTTAAAATGTAAAAGGGAAATTTTGAAAAAAAAAATTCAAATCACCATTTATAGGCAACACATTTAAAATCATTTTAGATTCTAGTAAGAATCCATTCAATTTACCTTTTTAAAATCAAAAATTTTTAAACAATGTCTCAGAATGGTTGGTCAGATATCAAGAAACATTGCACTCGAAATTTATAAAACAAAATATATAAAATATAATGGAACATTTATAAAACTAGCTTTAAATAAAAGACAAGTGTATAAAAAATAACAAATTAAATAGAATTTAATATTTTAGCTTACTTTTCTACGATGACTTGGTGGAACAATGAAGTAGGATACTACATTATGCTCTCTTAAGTAGGAATTCCGATCAGCTCCTCGTCCTGGTTCGACTTCGTATTCTCCGTGTAAACAGTCAAGAGTAGCTTGAGTCACATGAACACGACTAAAAATATAAGATTTTTTTTATTAATATAAATAAAAGAAAGATTTGCGTAAAGATTATTTATACTATTTGTTTTATGTGTTATCCCTTTCCATATAAAAATATATTCTATAACTTACGAGAAGTTCTGTCAGATTTCAAGATAATACTCGATTCAAAATACATAAGGTTAAATTCTGAGCCACTAGTAAATTGTTCACCTAACTAGAGTACAAAAATCCTCATTTCAGTATCCTAATGTAAGTTTTTATCTGTCAGTAGCAAATTTTAAGGTAACAATAATTACGTTTAAAATGTATTTATTCGGGAAAAATTAATCCCAGCTAAATTCACATAAAATATATTTTTAAGATATTTATTTCTGTAATTAAAGGATGTAAATGTAAGCACCCTTCGTCAAAACGCGATTAATAGTTATCACATTTGACTATTAATCAATTCTGAATTCACGAGAACAAATAGTTATAAATCTTCTCAATAGATGGCAGAAGCAGTTCCAGAAAAGCGCATAATATGAATCAATATTTTAGGATTCGCAGAAACCTATATAAGCTTTTTTTCTCTGTTTAAAATTAGCCTCAGAAATTTTTTTTCTGTGTTCAAATTTTTTCATTTTTTTCTCATTCAATCCAATGAGTCGTGCAAATTTGTGAGAGCACATACGTCTTTCTTAAATTGCATTTCTTTCCCTTACACTTCGAGTGAATATTAAAACGTCACACTTTTCAGCTACACGAGGATTTTTGGCGACGGTATGGGCCTTTTTTAACTTGAAATTCATTACCATCATCCAACGAGGATTCAGTGTTACCAGGTTATTCCTGAAAGCCCTTTGCGTAGCCTTCATTGAAACTTAAGGACACAAAAGTAGGCAAATTTAAGGAAACAGGAGTATTTTTTTATCACAAAAGTTGTTATAGTTGTTATACTAGTAGTTGTTACACTATTAGTTGTTATCTAAAACTAACAAAAGAGTTATTCAAATTGAACTATTTTTTGTCATCAAATGCAATTTTTGTCTCCAGGAGACAGAACATACTTAGTACTGTTCACCACACCCTAGTTTCATGCAAATTACATTCAACATGATTTTTTTAAATTCAAAATACCCCTTACGCAGTTCCTGCCCTTACGGTTCAAATTTTGCCTGAAATGTACACGATAAAAGAGAGCCTAATCTTAATGCTCTCTTTTATCGTGTAGTGAAAAAAAAATGATTTTTAAAAAATTATTTGCATTACTTACTTAAAAGTTTACTAACAAAGAAATACATGTGGACTGTTCTTTCAAAAAAAAAATAATCCGTGGTTGGTTATAGGTTTTCCTCCCCCCCCCCTTTTTTTTATTAATGATTCAGTTCAAATTCTCATGGGTCAAATGCATTACTTTCTGTTTAAATACGAGTGTAAATTATAAGGATTAAGATAAATACTTGTATGAAAAAAATTATGATAAATATTAAAAAGAAAAGATAAATGTTCTTCAAATAAATTCTAAAAAAATAAACAGATAGTTGTGAAATATTGGTAGTGAATTTTTTTCATAGGGATGGAGCAAAAGTTACAGATTTTAGTATTCTGAGACCCATGTACCAGCAATGCACTATTTTCGTAAAGTTCGTGTAAGTTTGGTCTGAAAATTTTCTCATCTAATTTTCTTCATTTTTATTTTTTTCCCAAAAAATTTATTGAAATTCTTAAGGTGTATTAAGTGAGAAGAATCCTTTCAAAAAACTCGATCTTAAACAATTTCCTGTTTGTTTTGAAAATTCGCATACACTTTATATTTCTTTTAATGGTTCTGAAACACTTATTGTCATGAATGTAATAGTACTAATTTGTGTACAATCAAAAAGTATCTACTAAATGTATACTTAATATTAAATGTAGAACCAATCTACCATTGAAAAAAAATGAAGAACACAGCAATCAAAACCACTAAGTCGTTCACAGGGGGGAAATGCAACATGTTTATAGGAAATATTTTGGAACAAATGTTGTAGCTCGAGGAACTTAGCCACCTCAAGTACCTTGAGATTATTAAATACGATTGCCACTTCCAAAATAGAGGGTAATGTGTGGCAAAGACATTTTTGTTCTTATGAAGAATGTCATCAGAGGATCATGACAAGGTCATTGGTAATAATAAGTTTTTCCAGAATTAAAGATTACGTGAAGCTGGGGTAACTCTTTGCGCCACTCGACCACTCCCGAGTTAATGATATTTTATCGCGAACTCCTTAATTTCTATTACGGATCCTCGAAATACAGTTTTTTTTCCTTGTGGATCTCTTCCAAGCTTCTATGGACCCCGATTGGGAAACACTGCTTCAAAGAAAAGTATGTCAACTTCCCAAACTTTCATGGAGCTGTTCTGATTCTACGCACATCAAATGTAGAAGGCACGGATAAATAAATAGACTCACCCAGGCTCTCCTCCAGCTTCCATGTAGTTTGCAAGTGTGACATCATTACTCCATACATCATATTGCCACTTTCGAAGACCCAGAACTCCGCACAGTACACGACCAGTATGAATGCCCACTCGCATATTCAGATGGACATCGGTAGCTTCCACTACAGATCTATACAAGAAATTAAATATTAAAAAAATATCCACCTTGGTAAAATTAAATAAAAATAATATTCTTTAAAAATACACATATTTATATTAAAAAACAGTATTTGATACTGATGCTATTAACCCTTTATCAGGCCGCGGTAAATATACCTTACCACAAAATTCATCCATCTAATATCTTTATTAGTCATTTTCATCTGTCTAATGTGCTACTTATTTTACATATTGCAGTATTTCCATACATATTTCATAATTGGTTATGTTTACTATGTACTCACCTCTGTTTTCATAAATTTCCTTGGAAATAATATGTAAAAATTCTTATTTTCATCATCATCACTTAAGAATATAAAATATTTCTAATTCACTGTTCCTTTTGAAGGTTGATGTATAATACAAAATATATTTTAGAAAGTTCATGTAGAGGAAACAAGGGATACATCAATGCCTTTCAATAGAATACAGGGGTCGTGGTAAACATGTCCCCACTAACCCCAAAGGGATTTTAAAAATCAAAATAATTTTACCTACTCAGCTAAATCAATTCTTTTTCTTCAATTCCCCCCCCCCCTTCTCAAATATTTTAATGTACCATCGGTAGAAAAAAAGGGTCCGGTAAAGAGTTGAATAGCATTCAGTTTCCTAAGGACCAGGAAACGTGACAAGAATATCACTGAAAAAGAGAGTCAAAAGACAGCTTTCAAGTTGTTCAATGCATAATTCTATCTGTAAAAGAATCTAGAAAAATGGTTTGAAAAAAAAAAGATAGTGTTTTATCAACTGCTTGTATCGAAAGGTTCTTTTCAAATGATTTCATCAGAGCGTTGTCAACACAAATGGCCATGCGATCAATGAGTCACCATGTGTGAAATTCACAAGAAATCCTTCAGTGATTAACTTGGCACACATTCAAAAGCATCTCGAGGGCTAGGGGTGACCGTCATTTGAAACCACAGTCAAGTGACGACGCTTGAGCTGGTACCTCCCTCTCCGAGCTTCCATATCATGTCAACCTGGAGAGTTAGATCCACCACAGGTTGAACGAGCATCAGCTCCTCTACATGGACGGTCTTCAGTGGTTTGAGGACTCGAACCCGCAGCTAAGCAACGCCGGCCATGAATTCGTGACCATGATTAGTAAGATATCACGGACACATTTAATGACGCATTTTACTATGACTATTTTATAATTGAATACGCATCTCTCTGCCACATATCGCAATGGAATAGCTCTGAAATTTTGAGTCTTCTCCAAAATTGTACTAAGGCTTATTTTCCGATTCCATTCTATTTTATGAGAAGAACGTGACATTTTCTCCATATCATTTACTAACAGCATTCAAGTTGAAATATTACGAAAAATTTATTGAACGTATTATATAATACCCCGAACTTACGCCGTAGGTGGGACTGGTTGATAACAGCGTAAGTCCAGGTATGATTTCGTATAGAAATACATATATAAATTATTTTATTTGGGACCCAAAGAAAATAATAATTTAAGGAAAAAATATCTATTAAACTCTTAGTTAACTCAAATACAAACCGATAAACCGAAGAGATTTTGATAAAATTAAACAAAGTAATTTGCTGGTTTAAAGATTTTTCCCCTCCTGCAAAATTTCCTCGTAGCATGCTGATATTTTTTTTATTCCATATTTTGTTGAAAAAATACGCTCATCATTGGAGTCGAACTGAACTGAACTGAACTGAACTCAGTGGCGCCCATGGGGGTCAAGGCCTACTGTACCTATCTCAGTTGACGTGAGCTTGGGTGCAGCGCTGCATGTGCAGATGTTTCGGTCAGTCTGACGCTAAGCCTTCAGTGTTCAGCTGCGCCAATTAAGCTTGATATTCATTTATCGACCCACTGAAGGGATGAAAGGCTGAGAAGACTTTGACCAGGCCGGGATTCGAACCCCGGACTTGTGGTGTGGAAGTGCGATACATTACGATTCATCCATCCGAGTCTACATTTTCTAAAAGTTATAACCATTTTCTATATTAAACAGGCCTTCTGTCAAATTCCCAACATCGTCATTCGACCTTCTGATTGAACTGGGTCTAAGGCAGGGGTGGTCAACCCATGGCACGCGTACCACATTGTGGCACGCTGGAGTTGGGGCAGTGGCACGCGAAGACTTAGTGAAAAATTTGATAATATAATAAAATATAACTTTTATTTTGCAATTTTATTAAAATGTAGTTGTCTCAGACAAAAACTTTAAAATGTATTTTAGACACTTTTAATTAATTTAAATACAATAGAAAATTATCATGCAAAGAATACTCCTTCATTGTTGTGTGAGTTGGCTTTCTAATGGAAATGGAAATTTTGGAATTTGAGAGCGTGTTTTAAAATATCTGGAAGTAAACAATGAATTGTCCGATGAGTGCTTGCTACTCAAGAATGAAGAGAGATTGTGGGGTTCAGCTTTTCTTAGCGATATTATGGAGCATTTAAATTTAAAACTACAGGGAAAGAATATGTTTTTCCTCTCCTGGTTGATCATATATCTTTTGTAAGTAAACTTTTACATCTTTTGTCTCTATTTTGAAGAAAAAAGATTAACACGTTTCACAATATACAGTAACTATCACCCAAATTTAGTAATGCTCCAATCTATAATAGATTTAAAAATTTACTAGTCATTTTAAAGAATTCATTCAGTGCTAGGCTGTATGATTTTCAAGATAAGAAAATTGCTTATATTTTCATAAATCCTTTTTCAATTTCTCTACAAGGCGTTGATTGTTACTCACCTGAAATCCAAATCGTAATTATTAACGTACAACATCATACTGAACTGAAAATCAAATATATGGAAATAATTTCAACTCAAGTGATCCAAATTATATTGAATTTTGAAAATTTAAACCGACAAGCAATTTTTTCTAAATTTACACGATTTAGTTGTCAGATATTGTTGTAGTTTTGAATCAACACATGTCTGTGAACAAATGTTTCTATTACGAACACAATAAAATCATAATATCACTCAAAATTAACTGATATACACCTAAAACAATCTAATTTTTTTTAACACCTTCAAAAACTAATCCTAATATGGAGGACTTGATAAAAAAACAAACTCCAAACTCAAAAGCCACATAAAACAGGCACTGACTGTTTAATAATAAATTAGAATTAAATCTTTAAAGTTACTCATTTTTACTGTATACCTAAAAAGTTTCTTAACAATAAACTTAAGTATTTATTATGTAGTTTTTTAATTTTCACTACTTAGACTTGTATAAAAAAATATTCTATTTGCGTAAAAGTCCCAGAAGCCAATAAGTAACGTTTTTCGACTTATTGATATCTTTATTTTTGTTGAAAAAGTTGGAAGTGGCACTCTTACCACAAAGGTTGGCCATCCCTGGACTCAAGTTCTTCAATGTCTTGCTTTTTCTCGTGCATTTCTATGAGATCATCAACTGTCAGCGCCCGATTATAAGAATCCGGCAGTTCTTGAACGTCATCGCTCTATTCACTTCTAAATTCATTATCGACAACTTCTTCAATCATATTATCAATTTCACCAATCTTTTTTCCCCTCAAACAAAAGACAAATTAACGAGATTTGAAAATCGCGAAACTCCAGGTTTGCGTAAGTCGAGCTATTACTGTATTTTATTTATAATATCTCGTTTGAAGCCGCCCCCATCCGGTAGAGTGGTTAGTGACGCTGACTGCTGTGGCATAGAGACTGAGTTCGAATCCCGGAGAAGGCATGGATGTTGGTGTCGTAATCTTTCATTCTTTGTGTTGTAAGCCCCCATGTGATACATTGTGTGGTGCACGGGGTTCATGAATGTTCACAATAATAATAATATGTCGTTTTAAAAGCAGTAGAGGTTAACTATTGAAACTTAACCATACTCTATGGGATCGGTCGCGAGCTCGTTGTCGAGTGGTTATCCACTAAAGACTCGCCGTGAAAAGATGTTGGATACTATGCGTAATTGATGAAGGCTCAAAATCTTACATTTGGCGGGTTGTGGAAGTTGGGAGAAGCTCAGGTATCACGTACTCGTCACTTGACCGTGATTCAAAATTACGATGTCCGTAATCAAAAGCCCTTGAAAGGCTTCAGATTCAACTTGAATCAAAATTATGTTTGCAGTATGAACTCGCATAAAAATGTACATTTTAGAAACCTATTCATCGTGTAATATTGAGTTAACTGTACTTTCACATTTTAAGAGAAAAAAACATAACCTACTACAGAAATGTTCTTTTTAAATGTTCCTTTGGTTAAAAAAAGTATTACAAAAAAAATAGTTGTATCATTTGGATAAGAATTTATCTTAAAAGATTTTAGTGCATGAAAAAACTGAGCAAGCTCTTTGGAGTATTTTACTTACTTTTTTTTCTTATTATATGTCCAAATAAAATGAAATAACTTACGCTATAACATCAATCATATCGAGACCCATTTCAACGGCGCAGTGAGCATGGTCTGATCTTGGTTCTGGCAATCCACTTACGCAATAATAACAGTCTCCCAGAATTTTGATCCGTAAACAGTGGTTATCCTAAAATTTAAAAAAAAAAAAGGATAAGTCATTCAAATTAAGTTTAAAAGATAAAATTAAGTATTATATTTATTATTATTTTTTAATATTATTTTATTAATTTTTAAAATAAATTTCAAATGAATGTATTTCTTATAATTCCTTACATTCGAAAGCTGATCGAATCTTCCAAATAATTCATTTAGCAAACGTACAAGTTCTTGGGCAGTACACTGAGAAGCTAATACTGTGAAGCCAACAATATCCGCAAAAAGGATGCTGAAATGAAACAGAGAGATTGGAAATAAATTTATACAAAATATAGTTTAAAAAAACTAAAAAACACGCTTTTATACTGAAACGAACTAAAAAGTAAAAAAAAAATTCTTAATATAAGAATAAAATGATTAACGAGAGAAAATTAATGTCATTGGGGTAAAAGTGTGGGGGGCGTTATATATTAATTGTTATAATATCTAACTTCTATTCCGAAATGCTCAGTTAGTGTAAAAATGTAGTAAAAAGAACCCCAAGCGCTTTTACCACAATGACTTTAATTTTCTCATTAATCGTATTCTTCTATTAAGAATTATATTTTTAGTTTTTTGTTCATATAAAAGCGTGTTTTGTAGTTTCTTTTAACTATAATTCATTTTTCATTTTTTAGTTCAATTTACAATAAAAGCGTGGTTTTTTTTTTTTTTGCTTTTTTAAACTGTCATTTATTCATTGTTGAATTTATCCTTGAGTTTGATATTTGGAGTCGGACTTATATACGTAGCTGTGGAAATAGTTGCTCTTCAATGCATATTAATTAACGGGTTTGAAGGGTATTTATTCCTCCGTTTACGGTGCCTCGGATGAGTCCCGTATCGGTATATTTCAAAGATTCCGTCTTTATAGATACAGGTCAAACTAATAAAATTGTGTTAAGAAGAAAGAGTTCGAATTTTTAATGTACCATGTTTTTATAACGGACTAAAAAGTAAAAATTTCCTCTTTTCATTTTTTCCCCTTCTTTTTTCACATTTTCGGGCATTGTCCTCCACTTCTGAGCTATGGTCTAAATTTCAAGTCTCTAGCTTATCGGGAAGTCAGTTTAAACCAATTAAAAAATTCCACCCGGACAGACATACAAGAAAGCGAGTTAATAAAAACATGGTAATATTAAGTGTCAATCGTATTATCACCTTTTAAACGTATTGCTATAATTTTAATTTTTATCATCACTTCTTAACGTATTGCTTTATAAAAATAAAAAATATTTAGCAGTTAGAATAAAAAAAAATTTTCACACCCGAGTCTTTTTTTTATTTCTATTTTCAGAAAAATGTTTATTATGTTAAGAATTTGCTGACGCATTCAACCTCCCCTTTCTCACATAAAGAACCCTTCTTTTTTGTTTGTTTTATTTTTATTAACCACAAGTGTATTCGCTTTTAGGGTTACACTTTATCTTTTTGTCGCTAAATCTTTAATCAGTCACCAAATCTGGAAATGGTATTTGCAATAAGTCGCTAAATCTGGAAGTTGTATATGGGGTTAGTCGCTGAATCTGGATATCGTTATTCCTGACGATCCTGATAAAGACAATGGAACAAAATTATGAAATTATTGTATTGGCATCGGTCCTTCACAAGTGTGCAAAATTTCGAATTAATTTGACCTTTTAACGTGGGTAAAAATCGAGTCCAAAGATTCCGTTACATACAAGTGAAACTTATAAAAGCGTATTTAAAAGGAAATATCCAAGAGATGAAATTATACTACTATTTCCAAATTATGTAATTCAGTGTTAATGTACCCAAAATAATAATTTTCTAGTTTAAGATAATTAGAAATGCCTTTATTAGAAAAAACTACGAAATAGTTGCCCTCAGAAAATAAATAATTACTCATTTAGATTTAAAACATTGTTAAACTAGCCAGCTATTATCTCAAAAAGTCTATGGAAATAGCTTTTGAATTCTTAATTTATATTCTTGACACTTCTGTTTCTTCATAAAGATTTACAAAAAAAAAAAAAAGAAACACAAATGAAAAAGTAATAAATAATAATAGTTCTGACATATATATATATATATATATATATAATCTAGTAAATGATAAAATTTCTGAAAAATATTTAATAATTTATAGTTTTTCGAAATGTTTTTGAAAAAACGTTTCGTTTGATTTAAAATTAAAAAACGGTCAGGTATTTAAAAAAAAAGTTCAATAATATATATATCCTAAATTTACATATTTATAAAGAGTTCTCTTTAATATATTGTTCATCAGATCTATAATTAGTATTAAAGAAATTAAAAATTTTAATATTCATAGCACATATTTTTGATTTGCAGAATTCATTTTCACTAAAATATTTTATAACTCAAATTTCTCCTGTAAGTAGGAACAACTTCTTTTAACATTAGTCTTTTCCCCCGATATTTCTTTAGTAAGATAGTTCATTACTTTAGGCAATCTTATTCAGGAGATACATGCTATTGATTCTTTCAGGAGTATTTTTTTTCCAGTTAATAGTTTATTCAGGATTAGATAATCTCTCCAAAAGTTTATGCTTACGAGTCATTGAAAGATAATAGAAGATATATATTTCTGAAGATAGCAAGCAATTGTCAATATATAGATTAGCTTTACATGACTTCTCAACAATAAAAAATGCTAATTATTAAAGTACACTACTGGCTATTAAAATTGCTACACCAGGAAGAAATTCAGATAACAAAATGATATTTGTTGGACATATATATTAATCTGGAAATATTAAGAGATTACATTTTAACGAAATTTAGATGTAAAATCAGCACCCAGAACAAGTACCTCTTGCAGTAGTAACGACACTTATATGTCTGAGCATTGAGTGAAACAGAGATTGGATGGCATGTACATGTACAGATGCCCCTGCGGCTTCAACACGATGCCATAGCTCATCAACTGTAATGACTGATGTATGGTGATGAGCCAGTCGCTCGGCAACCATGGACCAGACGATTTCCTTTGGCGAGAGATCTAGTGAACGTGCAGGCCAGAGGAACAGCCGAACACGGAAGTATCAAGGAAGGTTCGAACAATACTGGCAACATGCGGTCGTGCATTATCCTGCTGAAAAACGTAAGGTTTCGCAGGGCTCGAATAAAGGGTAGAGCCACAAGTCGTAAACACACCATAAATGTAACATGCCCTGTTGAAAATACCATCAATGTCAACAAGATCTGACAGAGACGTGTACCCAATAGACCCCATACCATCACGCCAGGTGATGGACCAGTGTGACGATGACGAATGCACGCTGCCAGTGTGCGTTCACCACGACCCCCCAAGCAAGGATTCGACCATCTTGATGCTGTAAACAGAACTTAGATTCATTTGAAAAAATAACGTATCATTTATGCGCCCAGATTCGTCGTTGATGGCACCATTGATGAAGCCCCTGTCTGTGATGTAGTGTCAAGGGTAGCCGTAGCCATGGTCTCCGAGATAAGAGTCCATGCTGCTGCAAGCACCATCGAACTGTTCGGGCAGGTACTTGTTGTCTTACAAACGATCCCAATTCTTGACTCAGGGCTCGTAACGTGGCTGCACGATTCATTAAGGCCATGCGGGTAACATACCTGTCTTCTCGGCTGCTAGTGATAGGGCCGTTGAGATCCAGGACGGTGTTCTGTATTACAGTCTTCAACCCATCGAATCCATATTCTGCTAACCGTCATTGGATCTCGACCGACGCAAGCAGCAATACTGTGACACGATGAACCACAATCCCAGTACTCTACAATTCTACCTTTATCAGTCAGAAAAGCGTTGGTACGCATTTCTGCTTCTTACAGGAGGCATCACATCTTTTCACCGGGGAACAACGTTTAAATGCAATTTGTGTATGAGAAACCTGCCAAACAATTTCCTTATTTAAACACATTGTAGTTGCCTACCGGCACCTGCTTTCTCTGAATGCAAAAAAAAGCTAATCATTTGCATATCGCAGCACCTTTTTTCTTTCTGTCATTTAAATTTCAAGTCTGTAGCATGTCGTCTTCTTAGTGTAGCAATTTTTTAATGACAAGTAGTGTATTTATCTGGAAAATTTTAAATAAATATAAAGTATTAAATTAATACAGTCGGCTGTCGATAATACGAAGTTGAAATAACCAATGAAAAACTTCAAATTATCAAGAGTTCGAGTTATCAAGAGGGTAAGGGAAAACACTCCCACAATTTACGAAAGAAATTTTTTTCCTAACACATTTAAATTTGAAACTATGTAATAAAACAACAATTGTTCTTATGAATAAAATTATTTAAAAGTATTTTTAAAAAGTACATACTATATATATATATTCAGAAGTTAAAAGTCCTGTATTAAAAGAATAAATTTATGTATTAAAAACTATTAAAAGAATGCAAACTGTACATAATTTTTTTCCGACGAAAAATTGTTATTATTTTTGTTTTATGGCATTCAATCTAACTCTGCCAATAGATTTTCTAGAATAAATGAAGCCTGAAAAACGTCCACATGTACATGATTTTGAAGGGGAAAATTGAGTCATTTGTTTATTGACACACTTTAGCTTCTGTCAGAGTTATCGAAGTCCATTCCGATGGTCATTAAAGGGCTACGTTACAGGGTAGACAAGCAAGAAAAGAAAAACACAAAACATGTAAACTCCAACCTGTTTACTGCAGGACTCTAAGTGATAGTGAGTGTTTGAAGGGTCGAGAGTTTTATCAGATTACTTCGAATTATATCGCGTGTTGTATTCTGACCAGCTACAGATTCTACTTCGAAATATTGAGTGTACCCAAATGTATTGTTTATTTCGATATATCAAGAGTTTTTCTAGGGGTTAGGCATCTACTTCGAATGAGCGAGAGGTTCCTATTATTGAAGGTTTGAATGACCGAGAGTCGACTGTATATACAAATCAAAAAGCCCAAAATAATTTTTTTTAAAAATTAGAAAATGGATGATTAGTTGAAGATACTAATTTAAGAGCAACATGAATTTACGATGACTTTTTAAAACATAGAGAAAGAATTTTTTAAAACTTTTCCTTCCTAAATAAAATAGGCGGGTTGAATAATAGAAAAGTATGCATTTAACCGATGATAAAACAATTTATAATTTATCAATATTGATAAATGATAAATAATATATAATAAATGCTGATATAATATACTTGCTGTTACCCGCCCGCTTCCCTGGGTATTTCATGATGTTTTATAAATTTTTACTGCTTATGTATAAATTATTGATATCTAAGTCCTAGCATTAAAAATTCGATTGTATTGAAAAATATATTTAGACCTGTAACTGTCCCCTCTTGATAAATAAAAAGGGCAGAACTCATCTAATTTGTATTTTCTAAAAATCTCTAAAATTGAAATATAGAATGATGTTTGCTCTTTCGTAACCCAAAAAAACCAAGTGGATTCCCGCAAAACCAATTTTCGTGGTGGATCTCTACTCCGTAAATTGAACATGCAAGCCAAATTTCAAGTCTAAATCAAACAGAAAAAAAACTAAAGTTTTACTATCAATATCCCCGTAATCCCGTGTTGTTGAGAGCCTTTTTCCAAAATAACCTCTCTTAGCGGATTTCAGTTCAACAAAAGAAAAATGCAAACCAAATTTCATTATTATAGTCCTTGTAGCTCGAAAAAAGGATTTTTTTTGTGTCAATACGTCCCAGTAACCCCTGCACCCCTCCACAGAACTTGATTTACTTAAAATGCATTCTTAGTGCATCCCTATTCAACAAAAGAAACATGCTTAAAAAATTTCAAGTATATGGGTCTAACAATTAAAAACAGGAATATTTTTCTGTAACTCCTCTTGACTTCTCGCAACCATCCTTAGGGGTCAATTTTCGTTTTACTCTTTGTTAGAGGAATTATATTCCATGAAAGGATCATGCCTAGGAATTTTCAAGCAGGATGATCAAATAGTTTAAAAATGGAAATATTTATCGATTACACCTCTTAATCTCCCGAAATTAAACTTCGTAGTTGACATTCGCAAAACCCATTTTGTAGCGGTTCTCTACGAAAGGAATCTGATTATCAAATTTCAAGAATGTACGTCTAACAATTGAAAAATAGGGATAATTGTCTATAACGCCACTTGAGCTTCAGCAACGCCACTTCTGGGTCTGTTTTCACAAAACTCATTTTGTATGAGAAATGCACTCTATGAAAGGAATCTGCTTAGCAAAATTTGAAGACTGTGCGTCCAATTAATTAAAAATGCAAAAAAATTATCAATAACGCCCCTTGAACCCCCGCAACGCCACCTAGGGGTCAATTTTCACAAAACACATTTTGTAGTGTATTTCTATCCTATGAGAGGAATCTGCTAACGAAATTTCAAGACTGCGAGTCTAATAGTTTAAAAATAGAAATAATTATTTATATCTGCCCTTAACCCCCCGCAACACCCCTTGGAGGTCCATTTTCTCCAAACCCTTTTTGTAGCGGATATTTACTCCATGAAAGAAACATTCCTACCAATTTTCAAGCAGGTAGGTCAAGTAGTTTAAAAACGAAAATATTTATCTCTTACGCCACTTAATCCCCTGCAACGAAAATTAGAGGTCTGTTTTCACAAAACCTTCTTATAGCTGATCTCTACTCTATGAAAGAAATCTATTTATCAAATATAAAGACTGTGCGTCTAATAGTTTAAAAATGGAAATAATTATCTATATCGCCCCTTAAGTCCCGCAATGCCACTTGGGGGCAATTTTCACGAAACCCATTTTTAGCGTATCTCTACCCTATAAGAGGAATCTGCTTACTAAGTTTCAAGACTGTACGTCTAATAACTTAAAAATCAGAATTTATAATGCCCCTTAAACCCCCCGCCCCCGCAACACCCCTTGGGGGTCAATTTTTTAAAAACCCATTTTGTAGCGGATATTTACTCCATGAAAGAAACTTACCTACCAGTTTTCAAGCAGGTAGGTGAAGTAGTTTAAAAAGGGATATATTTATCTATTACGCCCCTTAATCACCCGCAACGCCACTTAGAAATCTGTTTTCACAAAACCCGTTTTGTAACTGATCATTATTCTACGAAAGGAATATATTTATATCAAATTTAAAGACAGTGCGTCAAATAGTTTAAAAATGAAAATAATTATCTATAACGCCCCTAAGCCCCTGCAACGCCACTTGGGGGACGATTTTCACCAAACTTATTTTGTAGCGGATCTCTACTGTATGAAAGGAATCTGCTAACCCAATTTCAAAACTGTACTTTGAGTAGTTTAAACATGGAAACAATTATTTATAACTCCCCTTAACCCCCGTAACGCCCCTTGCGTTTCGTATTTCGGAAAATCTGTTCTTAGCTGATGTCTACTCTAAGAAAGGAACATGTCTACCAAATTTCAAGTCTGTAGGTTGAATAGTTCCAGAGATATCGTGATTAGTCAGTCAGTCAGTCAGTCAGTCGCTTTTCTCCTTTATATATATAGATTACACAGAAACTGTTCATTGAGACAAACTTTTTTTCATAATCAAGACTTCAGAAATAAAGTCAAACTGACTTATTTCACCGGGACGATTCTCATAAAAAGTTCTCTTGTGATTTAATCTATTTTTACTTAATCTACTCAATTCTTTCTTTCCTTCAAAAAAATACACACGTGTTCTTTTCGGTCTACTGAAGAAATGAAATGAGTTGCAGAAAAAATGATACGACAAACAGTGAAATTACTTTCCTCTTTCCCCCGAAAGCAAATAAAAGTTGTAACGAATGAAAACAAAAAATAAAAGGTTCAAAGCTGGAACAACGTACAGGCCTAATCGACAGATGCGCACTTCTGAGATTCGACTTCTGTTGAGTCTTCATATGAGTACATTGATAGAATCCCTCTCTCCCATGCCTATTTGACTTAACAATCAATGCGTGCTATGACTGAAACTGGACTGATTTTGTTTTAAAATTAACAAAATAGGAGATGTTTGTATTTTGACTGGCATTAAGCTAGACTCAAATGTTGATTCAGTGAATGTGACACACAATGAAGGTTGAATTTTCTTAAAATTTCGGACGATTCATTTGAAATACGTCCAGGAAGAAAATAACACACATTCTTGTTTTAAACTGGAAAAAAGGGGTGATTTTCTATACTAGGCCCTATGTATGTATATATATATATATATATATATGTTACCGGCAAAGTATGAAATACCGGCATTCTATAGAATGTCTGACGTTTTTAGGCAAAGTAAGAAATAGATGACATACTTTGCCTAGGCATTCTATAGAATGATCAAAGCTATTTAGGCAATGTATGGAATAAGGTAATGATAGGCTATTATATCAATGAAGTACATTCCCAAAAATACAAATGTTATTCCGACAAAATAATGAGAGAGCCATTCAAAAAAATTATTCAAAATACGTAAAGGAAAATGAAAGTGGTAACAAAAAAAAAAAATGATGTCTTTTTTATGAAAGAAAACAAAATTTTCATATAGAAAAAAATAAGAAATTAAAATGAACCTACTGGTTGCAACAGGGTAGGCTTGAATGACAATTTGAATTACATTTCATTCCATTTTTCACGCAAAGACAATTCTTATATATATTTGTACTTTATTTTGCTGCTTCCATTGGACTGAGCAATTACAATGGACAGAAGAGGAATTTCGTGGTCAGGAATATCTTTAATTCTAAGCAAGTTCTTAAGGCACAAAGTATAAATATATAAATTGTGATTTCGCAAATACACTTATTATACTCGTAAAATTCCTTCAGAAGTTCCAAGTCGATAGAAACTTTCTCACTCATTACAAGTGCCAATGACATTAGCATTCGGAAAAAAGATCATAGATTTCACAATAATACCTTTTGTTAAAAATAAGTTTCTGTTTTTTCTGGCAAGTTTCACAAAGGTGGATGTACAGTTCAATATCATGACGTGTCATATTTTTGCATTGGGTTTAAAGTTTTTTTCAGAATTCTATCACGTCCTCAAGCGAGTGAGTTAATACTTACGTCGCACTACTCAGCTAATCGAGGGCTTTTGAAGACAGACCTCATCATTTTAAACTAGGGTCAAGTGACGAGGACGACACCTGAGCTGGCACCCCTCCCCCTCCTAACTACCACACCACATCAATAGGAGGACGTTTGAGCTCTCGAAGTGCATCGCTTCCCTACACGGTGGGTCTTCAGCGGTACTAGGCTCGAACTACCACGTCGTCTAAATCCATGGCGTAATACTACATAGCAGAGGTTCCGAACCTTTTTATCTTCCAGACCGGTCGACCTATTTTATCTTCCACACCGGTTTGATCATTTTTCCGAAGCCCGCAGAGGGTAGGACATTGATTATTTATATTTTAGATTGTTTTGATTTAATAATTTAATTGTATTTGAACGTGCCTTCAGAATGAAATTCATTTGCACCAAAAATGAATATAAAGTGATTTTACATGAAATATAAAGTGATTTTACATGAAATATAAAGTGATCTTTTTGGAAGAGAAATACACCCCAGTAAATAAAATCGAAAAGATTTAATGCTCCTTGTGAGTGGCCCGATACCATTTAATCCACGGACCTCGCGTTAGGCACCACTCCTGTACGGTACTGACGCTTTCTTTAACAGGTTAAATGTTAACATGTTTACTTTTATTTCCTACAAGATCACATCATAGCCATTCAAAGACCAATAGTCCCTGGTTTCCTTCTTAGTAGGTATTTTGGCATTTTGTACATGAGGTATTAACTTGTAGTAAATAATTTAAATTCTGGAAAACTTTTTTTTTTTGCAGCATTAACTCGAAATTAGCCCATCTCGTCGACTAATAGTTGTTTTATGTCATTAAGCTATGAGTCGGAAACCTTTTAGCTGTGGCGTGTCAAACCAATCTACCAATATGATTCAGCGTATCACATAGTAGGGCATTTTTGAAACAATTCAAAAATGGACATATTTGTTGAATAATGCAAAGTGCCACTAAGAATTGTACCACGTGCCACATGTGGCACTTGTGACATAGTTGGCCGCCCCCTGCTATAAACTCTCTCTATGACTCCTTCTCTCTCTCCTACAGCACAGTTTGCTCCTTTTTCATGCAACCCCGGAAAAACCAATTTTTTTGTTGAATTAGTTAATGTAAAAATTGAATATTTTGGAACCATATGTGTGTGTGTTTGTGCCGAACAAACCGCATTGTTCAACTGAAATTCTGAGCCTGAAGCAAGCGTTAAAAGTCTCATGTCTTGCCTCGCAATATTCGAAACGAATCAGAGATGTATTTCATACTTTGCCGTTTTCTCATTAGGCATTCTATAAAATGCTTAGGCAATGTGTGAAATGGGAATCATTTCATACACATTGCCGGCTAGTTTGAGACATTCTATTCAATGCCGGATTTCATACTTTGCCGGTAACATATATAATAACTTTCCTTGGCTTTTCACTTTACTTTATAAACCGAAAAATAATCATAAAATCAAAATACTTTAAATGTTTATTTAGCGCAACGTTTATGGAGAAAAAAGAACTATTTGAAAGTGGATGATCATTCAGCAATGTGCTACTAATTTTTACTAATTAGCTTTAATCATTTTCAAAAATAAATATATAATTAACATTTATATTAAGTCATAAAAATCTATTACATACTTAAATATCTCAACTAAACTACTATTTTAAAATACTATTTATGACTAGAATTTTTCACCATTCCATGCTAAAACCTTAAAAATCTTTCTAATCATCTTACTCAACAATCTAATTTTTCTCAAACTAAATATCCTCATTTAATCAAGAGAGTTTGTCATTACAACAACAAAGAAACATACATATTAAAAACAACAGAAAAGAAGAAATAAAATCAATACAAATAAAAAAAAGGGTAATTTTACTACTTTTGTGTACTTAACAGAATATTTATAATTAACAATATTTTCTTAAAATATTTCTTTTTTTTTTTTTAAAAAAAATTCAATTCTTTTATTTTATTAAAATTAACAAGTATAATAAAAAACTGAATCTCGAGTAAATGTTAAATTTTCATATTTCTTGAAGAAAAATATGAAAAACAAACAACAATCATTTGCCATTGAATTATTATAAAGGAATAAAATAGATGTTTCACAAAAATTGAATCCCAAACTGGCTTCTAAAACAACGTTTTGACAATTCACAAGGGGATCCTCCTCAAAAGAATGCCCCAAAGCTTTGGGAATTCCTTGTACATCACAAAATAAATGTGTATGGCATTGTTCTTATTATAGAGCGGGGTTACAGAATAAAAGGTAAAATTTCACTAATAAAAAATAACAATCAGAGATTTTATATTTAAGAAAGAGAATTTTGATTTTTGTGTCTTGCGCGCGAAACTAAACGAATCAACTTTCAGTCTAGCAACGTTTGATACGTTGTCGGAAAAGCAAAAAGACCGTATAGAAAAGATTCTTTATTGATGCAATGTTTTTATACGATAGACAATCTTCTTGCCAGACTTATCTTCAGCAAAGCATTTCTACTGAATCTAATGGTCTTAAGGATATCAACTTTCTCATTCTACTTAACTCCTTTCTTATAAGACTGGAGAAAATGTTTCATAACAACGCTAATGCGACGGAAATTAGGGCTTTTCCTGTGCAGCACCACTTTGGATCTGATGGCCTGTAGACAGATAAAACATAAGGGATGGAGACGGAGATTTTAGGGAAGGGCATCACTAAGGCATTCATTTCATATGAGTATCGTATTACTTGTGTCTAGTAAGAAGAAGTGTTATTCGGGCTTAGCTCACGAATTATTTTTTTAAAAAAAATTCAAAGATTCGGACTTTGTAAGTCAACAATTTTCACAGATACTTTGGATTTCGTATAAATTTAATATGTCTATCACCAGAAAAAAAATTGTCGCATGTTATTTCTCTACTTCTCCCCTCTGAAAGTAAAATATTGAATTAATACCGATATTTTATTTTAAAATGTATTTCCACTTTATATATATAAGTTTTATGTGGACAATTATATAGAAACATAACCTATATTTAACACATAGTTTTAAATTAATATTTAATACCTCCATGTGTGAAAGATAAGTAGAATTTTTCTTAGAAATGGTGCAACACACAGAATACTATTTGAAACATAAAATTTTAAGCAGCCAAAAGTATTTAATAAATATAAAAACAAAGACATTTTTAACATGATTTATTTTTATTTTTTTTGTTTAATTTTAATAATATACACTTTTCTTGTTAAAAATGCCACCGTTTACTAGAAATATTTATAATAATAAATTTGATAATATTAAGAACCAACTATATAAATATTTTCGATCTATATTTATCTTTAAATCAGTAAAGGAATTAATATAAAATATTGCAACAATTCGTCGAATAACGCTTAGTTTTAAATAAATTTTGTGATTGAGAAAAAATGCGTTAATTTAAAAAAAAACTTAAGTTTATAAAACTATGTAAAAAATTTTCCTGGCTTACATTACATTCTTGTAATCATCTTCTAAAAGGATATACCGAAGAGAGTCTGGAATTACATCCAAACATTCTATTATTGAATTTAAGTCGGAATGACTGAATTTGTGCAGAATATAAACTTAATAACTAGAATATTGCAAGCTCACAAACATTAATTTCTTAAAACCCGTTTATGTATAATTTGTAAGAACAGTATAAATATCCGTTTTGAAATGTATTTATTCATTATATCAAAAGTTACATTTCTTATATTACATTGTGATAGTGGCGGCTTAAAATTGTCAACCAGAAATACGTAATGTATAATTTTTGTTCAAACATATATTGAATGCCATATTAAACTTATAGGATCAAACATATATACATTGTCGTGCCATTTGATGTACAACCATTTTTTGTATTCTTTCCACATATTTCAAGCAAAGAAGTAGGCAAATATCATTAAGGAAATAACTTTGATACATATTTGGAGACATATAGGGGAATTGTTATCTGTGTCTATACATACAGTTTAGCTAAGAGGAAGAAAAGAAAAAAACATCAGTTTTTGTAATCACCCTAGCATATTTGTTTACCTTTGAGCAAAACACCTGAACCTTATCTATTTATAGCTCATTATGAGTACTAAATAATACCATTTAGATCGATTTCTGTCAATCTACTCTTTTTCGCAAAGAACAAGATGATAGGTTAGTGAACTATTGTTGTATCGTTTTTTACAAGCACTTCATCTAAGTAAACATCTACATTGATCAAATGTTACAATCAATAATATGAACCCAGTAGATATTGATACTCCAAACAGTAATCAGCGATATGGAATAAGAATGTACAAAAAATGAGACCGACAAAAAGCATCAACTTCCGCTTGACATGGAAAAAAAAGCCTTGTTTACGGAATATGAAGCTATTTTTTTAAACATTTGTCATTTTTATGACCAGTAAGAGAAATGCTCTCTATCCATCATAATTATAGATCACCCCCTAGTAGAAGTGTTTTAACATAAGTAAAGCGTTTTTCTACAATTTATCAACTGGACAAAATAAGCGAGTATTCCTCTTTAAATGAAAGTGGTTATAATCAAGGACCATTTTTTGCCTGTTATCCTTGAATGCAACATTAGAATGACAAGATATTTTCTCTATGATCCCTTTACACACAGACCAACTAGAGAGCAGCTTCTAAGCTCTCAGCCATGCAGAAAATTCTTACACTCCATCAAGAAGAAACTCTTAGGCACACTACCCGGATCACATCGCCTGAATAAAAAAATATTTATACACAATCTTAAAAAATCTATGATAGTTCAAAAGGACTTGTTTCGTAAAAAAGGGCACATCCCGTGATTTTCAGCCAAAAGTTATTCCAAAATTAAGAAATTATTTACAGAAAGTAGATTCAAAACTTATATGGAATGGAAAATAATGCACCATTTCTTTATTTCCATTGCGAAAAATTAAACTCACCTGCTTGATTAACGTTTGCCGATAACAATATTTACCCATCGATAAACATTTACTTATCACATCCTTTTTTTTTTAAAAAAAAAAGAAAGAAAGAAAGAATTCTATGAAATAAAAATAATAATGATCATCCTCAAATGAGTTTTTTTAAATGATTGATTACTAGCGTCACCTTTTTAAGAAACGCGTGGGCTATTGGCTAGAGACCTCGCAATTCTAAACCATGGTCAAGTGACGAGGATAACGTGAGTTGGCACCTCAATATCCAAATTTTCACACCACATTAACGGGAAGGCATTGATCCTCGACAGATTTAACGTGCATCATACCCCAAGAAAGGTGTTTAGTGGACTCAATAACGCCAGCAGCCAATTTACAACTATGATGTTGATGATGCTTAGTACAAATCTTGACTAATGATTTGAATCTCAACTAACGCTTAGGGGTGTGGAAGAGAAGAGAGAAAGCTACTAAATCTGATCGCCTCAAAATAAAAAGATTCGCTGCGTTGTTGTAGTGTAATGCTAATTTAAGCCAAATTAAACTCTAAAACTATTTGTTTGTTTACAGCATTGTTTCACAAATTAATATAATATTAAATTTCAAGTATTCAAAAGAAAAGGAAAGAATTCGTGAAAATGCAAATTAATCCTTTTTACCAAAATAAATTTAGAAACAAACATTACCTGACATTTTCGTGTTTCTGAATGTATATCTTATGAAAAGGTCCTTCTCTTGGTCGAATAATATCTGCTTTCATCTCCATAGCCACATGTTGAGGAAGAACACTCAGCAGCAAACGTTCCTACAGAAAACATATTACCTGTTACAATCAAATTAAACTCATACCATCAATGATTACAATTTAAGTGTAATTCATAATGACATGAATACATAATAAATAGAAAATTCACAGAAAGCTGTACAGAAAACTTTTAATTCTATTCATAAGAATTTTGATTTATTTAGCCATGATAGCTAAGCGGTAGTCATGAATTTCCAGCAAACTGAATTTAAAATAATTCACAAATCTGAGTCCATCCAAAAACTATATATATATACGAAACTAAATATTGTCTACAGTCTAAGTTGCTATACTTGCTATATGTTACAACGGGGATTAACAATTATATATATTCCCCTTGAAGAGAAATAGTGTAATTCATAACATGGATCTCTCCCTTTTTTTACTGTATACAAGAATGCTGTGATATATTAAATTAGAAAATATAGTTCACTTCAGCTCTTAGAAAATTTGCAAAAGCATCTTCAGGAAATGAACGTGGGCTTGCAGGAAGAAGTACTATACTGTTCGAATTAATAGGAACAAACATGTTTTTCTTGTTTGAGTTGCTATGGGATTATTAGTGATGTCCCAAACCATCTCAAACCCGTTATATCTGCCTTTAGGTAGTGACAGATTGACTTTGACTATAATTTATTTATTTTAGGGTTACAGGAGCTTAAGTTGTGAGACTTTCAGTGGGGCAGCTGGTAGTTTCAGTTTTGCGTTCTGTATAACACGTGTTACATTTTGGGTATTACTCCGAGAAACCTTTTTTTAAAATAAATCACTCTTAATGAATACCCTTCTATGACTGTAAGATATATAACTATGGCAGTTGGTGTAATAGAATTAAGTGTTTCAAGAATTTTAAGAACATTTAAAAATTCTGGATCATCGTCTCCAAAAAGAAAAGAAAAATGTGGGTGCAAACGGAAAGCTACTCCAAAAAGTGATAAATTTTAATAAGAAATAGCAAAATAAATCCAAGAAAGACAAGTATAGACCTTTGAAAAGATTTATTGGATAATGGTGTTGAAGTAAGTACCTCAACTGCAAGGAAAAGGCTTCTGGTAGGTGGCAAGAAGACTGAGGAAAAAACTATTTCTAACTCAGAAAAAGATGAAAAAACGCTTAGCATGGGCCAAAAAACACCGATCATGAACTGTTAGCGATTGGAAAAAGGTGATTTTAAGTGATGAAATATTTGTGCAGGAAAACAAATCAAGTGTAGTTAGACGAAGTGAAGTTGAAACTTTGTTACCAGATCATATCCAACTAATTGTAAAACACCCTTCTAAACAGATGTTTAGGTTTTTTTCGCAATATATGGCCCTGGAAGCTTAGTTCCTCTTAAAGGCATGATGAATTCTGTTAAATATATAGAAGTATTATGTTGTAGGATTGTTCCATTCATGGAAACATTTGAAGGAACATTTCAACATGACTTGGCCCCCTGTCACAATTCGCAATTCCCATACTTTTAAGCAGAAAAATAAAGTAAAAGTGCTCGATTGGCCTGGAAATTGCCCAGACTTAAATCCTATTTAAAACTTGCGGCATATTCTCAAGAATCGTTTCGTTATGATGAATTTAACGACAACAGAGCAAATGATAAAAGGGGCTATAGTAGTGTTTCCAAGATGATGAAATCAATCAAGAACATGTGTGCTATAGTGGAGTCAATGCCAAGACGGGTTGAAAAGGTCATTTCTACTAAAGGAAGTCATGCTTCGTAATAATATACAGATTTTTCAGTCTATTTAAGGTATGTAATGGTAAAAAGATAAGGTTTTATAGGAAAAATCACTTTTTCCCCATTTGTCAGAATTAATTCGAACAGTACAGAATAAGCAGATAGAGTAGAATTAATTTACTTCAAAAACTAAAAACAAGTGAATGTTCTTCTTAAGATACAACCAACTCTTTGTTTTTACACGATTTTAAAATAACAAGGTTCTCTAATATACTTTTTACACGAATTTTTTGTTTTAGCACGCACGTAATTCATTTGAATAAAAGCTGACAGTTGTAGTAGTCATATCTGACTCATCAATAGAACATATTTTGATCCAGTTTGTAATAAATGTGCTCGCTTCTTATTATAAAGTAGCAATGAATAATTGTCAGTTAGTAGTTTTGTTCCTAATTTCAGTTTGATTTTTTTTACATGTTTTATGTATTTAGACTGAATTTTCACTGTACACTAATTTTTTCTGTAATATAAATGAATTGTTTTTTGTTTTTTAAATATGTAACATGGATTTCATTACTTCCTTTCTTTGCAATGTTCTTAAGGAAAATGTTTAGAGTTTTTACATCTTACATGATTTCTTTAAATTGTGGAACAAGTCCACAAATTTACCATACGTCGCATGTATTTTTTACACGATTTTTTTAACGCTTTTCTAAGGAACGCTTTTCTACCGTGTAAAAAAAGAATTGAGTGTATATAATTTACTTAATCAATATCCCTTGTGATTAATTCACAATCAAATGGCGAATTGCAACACTTTTAGATAAATGGAATAACAGCTTTATTATTTCAAATTTAAGTTTTTATTTGTTATTTTTGAGCTCAATGGCATCTTTCTGTTTACTAAGTTTTGGCAAGCTGAATTGACTCATTTTAATCAATATTACAAGATAAATTATTACAAAAAGTCAACGGTTGATCTCAAAGAAACGATTCTTTTTTTTTCTTTTTAAAAATGAAAGAGAATAAGGAAGGTTTTCTAAAAGAAACTAAATATAAATGACATGTTGAAGAGCGCAGGAAATCTCAAGTATAACTTTAAAATTAACTATGGAGCTACTTTGTGTATACACCGTTGCTAATTTCAAATAACGTTTATTAAGAGAGAGATCAAGAAGCTTAATTCTATAAATGTTTTCCCTCATTTCCAACATGCACAAACACCCTATTCCATTTGACTAAGAAGTTTAAAGTAACGTTTTAAAAAGTAGGATTGAATATAATAGTATTTTTATTAAATCAAAACATGATAAAGTGTAAAGAGCAACAGCTTCAAAGTATAACGCTCAGTAACAATTTTTGGACATATGGAAAAAGAGTAGATTTCTTCAGTATTTTCTTAAGATTGTAGTTAGAATGATAATCAGTTGCATTTGCAATAAATTTTAAATGATCTCCCTACAGTCGTAATAAAAAAATAATCTTTCTAGAAAAAAAGAAAACACAACGTTATTTTAAATTAAAGTTAGTAATTTATGTACATATAAAATTTTAAACATCTGTATGTAAGTACAAAATTTGTTGATTCATATTAAATCAGAGTAAAAAAACATGCACAATATTTTTTCTCTGTACAATAACAGAAAAAAATGTTAACCATCTTTTTTCCTTCTTTGCCATTTAATAGCGATAAAAAAAGACAAGTTTTAAATTGAAATATCTCGCTTTCCATTAAATTTTGCCGATATTTTTTCATAATTCCATCAAAAGTTTTGGAAGAACTACTTAAACGTATCTGTTTGGGCAACGTTACATTTTCTCTGCCCGTTATGACCTTCAATACAAATAAAATAAGACGACGAATGAAGAGAACCTGATTTTGAAACTTTCAGAGTTAAAAAAAATATTCAACGTTAACTTAAACCCTCACACAACACACTTTAATATATTTATTTATTATTTTTTTTTTTAGTCTATCAATTTCTCGACCGAGCCTGCGAAAGTAAATATGGACGTATTATATTTAATCAATTTCGTAACTTTGGAGATCTTTCAGTGGGGCAAAATTTCCAGACCACATAATCCTTTAAAAGAAGCATTATACTTCATAAATGGAAAATAAAAATCTTACTGGAGCATTTTTTGCATGAAGAAACAAATATGACTGGGAAAGGACATTTTATATTTAAAGTATAGCTCACAGAGGGTGTTAAATAAAAAAAAATATCCATTGATACAAAAAAGAAACATTTTTACATGTTTTTATAGATTGATATTAAAAACCATTTTAAGGTGAGAAAATGTTGCCATAAAAAGTTAAACATAAGATAATTTTCCAAATAGTGCTAAATTCCAAATAGTACACCCCTTTATAAGTAAAATTCATTTCTACACCCATATAATGTTCATAAAATTTTATATTTCTAAAGACAGTTAAGTGAAGGCGGGAATGTAAATATTAAAGTGTTGAAAATTCCATAACGCTTACAACAAATTTTAAAAAGAATTCAACTGCAAGTTGTGATATTCCGCAACATAAAATCGTTTTACCTATAACTGTAATACCTTATTTTGAATAAAACGGAATACCTTTAATGATATAGTAAGGAAGAAAAAAACTGTCGATTAGATTATCACACAAATGGTTTTTCAATAAGTTAAACTCATAATAGATTAATTCCTGGGTCATTGGTTAAGAAAAATAATACTAATTCTAAAGACACATTTCTCAGGAGTTCTTATAGAAAAAACATTTCACAAGGTCTACGAAAATTTTCCAGCGATTTTTGTAATTAAAAATCTTTTTAAAAGGAAGTATAGTTTTGGTAAAGGGTGATTCCAAGAATATTTCTTGAATAGCAACTCATTTCAAATTCAAATAGATAATAAACGAAATGCATTCCTACCGAAATTACATTCATAAAATTTTGTTTCCAAAGATGCTGTAACAAGCTTTTTCATGGAAAATAAACATATTTTTTCGTACGATACATAATAACTCCAAAAAATTGCATAAAACTTCATTCAGATTTATCGCAATAAATTTCAGCCACGAAAACTTCAAACATATGCAAACATCATGGAGAGGGAGGGGACACTGTCTAAATATATGAGAGGGTAACTAGGTACAACAAACGGCAAATTTAATACTCTGTTAGTATATATATTTATTTTCTAGTTATGTTTCTCAGAATCCGGTTTCTATCTTTTAGCTTTGTTGGTTGTATAATTTTGTTTTATTATTTTATTTCATTTTATTATACTATACATATATATATGTAAAGATAGAGAGAGAAATAAATAAAAAGTATATAATATATATACAGTGATGGCCAAAATTGTGGACACTTTTTTAAATTGTTATGTTTTTCAAATTTGTAATAATTTTACATTTCTAGGAAATTTCAAAAAAATAAAAAATACCGTTAACAAAGTATTTAAGAACTTCCATCACCGAATTTATTAAAACGGAAACCGGTTTTAGAAAATAATTTTTAACGTGTCAAAATATTTATGTATTAATGTCAAAAAAACTATTCATTTTTTATAAAAAAAAAAATATTAAATGTCAAAAGCTACTTATCAATACAACCATTCACAAATAAAATATTTTCTCTCTCTATGTAAATTAAAATTTATTTATTTCCTAAAGTAATACATTTTCTTTCCCGATATAAAAAGAGTTTCATTTTTCAAATCTTCCGAAAAAAATATTTCCTAATGAACTATCAACTCTTAAAAGCAACGGTGGCTTTTAGTTTATGAAAAATAAAAATTTAAATAATCCTCACAGCCGTTGTAACATAAATGTTCGCTATTAGATGGCGCTAGAGTCAGCTAGTCACAGGTAAACTCACAGACTGCCGTTCTTGTAGTAAAAATGTTCTGTGTCATAATGATGATAAATTCTTGACTGAAAGTACTAGAATATAGGATGGGCGAGCATTTCACTTCCGTAGATTAGCTTGCACTCCTGAAGTTTCATCGATACTGTATTGATTCTCGATTTTCTTGCGCTCCATGGAGCGTTAACATTTCAAATATGTCTTCGATCATCATAGTTGAATACCATTTACCACTCACATCAAGGATAATAGACCCGATCAATTAAATAAGGGGAGATAACAATCTTACATTTCCATTCTTATGTAGCACAAAAGAAAAGTAAAAAATTTCAAGCATCGTGTTATTTCACAGAGGAGTTCAATATATATACATACATACAGTTACAAAAAGTTTTAAATTTGGGTTTATAACACAAGGAAAAACATATTTGAAAATTTTTCAAATACTTTATTTGATTTTAAATCAAAGAATTTTTTTAAAATTATATATTAAAATACCTTAAAAAGGAAAGTGATAAAATAAATAAATAATATTTGAAAATTAAAATGTTTAAGAATATTTATTTAATATTGAGCATAATTTTTACAGGCATTCGTAACTGCTTATAAACATAAGAGTGCTTAAGTTAGTCGGGTTTCTGTGTTTTAATTCATATGTCAGATTTAAAAATATTCAAATTCCAATAATTTTATTTATTTATTTTTGAAAATCAATTTAAATAATGACTTAAAAACTTTCAATTTGTTTTTTCTAAAAATTCAAAAGGTTCTTAGATCTGCTGTGATTCCTTAAAGTTTTTCAGATAAAATACGCATTTTTATTTTGATTTATTAACTTTAATATGAAAATGCATAGATTATTTTTCGACACAAAGCTCATTCAATGTATAAAAGCTAAATGTAAAAAAATATAACTCACATGCATGTTTAATTTACTTCACAAACAGAAAGAAGTTACTTATATAAAATAAAACTTTAAACATACACATAATTATAGACTAACTACAAATGCAATAATAGCTACAATTATCCAACACAGTGTCTTAAAAAAATTTCCTTTTTAACATTAATCCTTTTTAATTAATATTTTTTAATATCTAATAATACGAACTTTCATTGTGAATGTTACTCATTAATAGACTCAGAAATTCAACAATGATGTTTATTTTAATAGCATTTTTTTAATGTGCATACAAAAGAGGAGAGGAATAATTTAATGTTCAAATATCAAACAATCTTTTAATTAATATCTTGCTGTATTTATTTCAAAGACAGCTGTCCGTTCTCACGTGGATTTTCTCTTAAGAAATCTGAGGCTTTTTTTAAAACGTTGCTTCATAGGAAAATGTCACCTAGGAAAGGAACTGTAGTATATGCAAATAGACACATTATATTTTAACATATCTGAGAAGAGACGATTTTTTACGGATTACCAAATAATACTACCAAAAACGACTGGTGAATGTTCTCACAGCGGTATTCAGTTAGGAAGGGAGCCTTCTAGTAGATAGTTGCGCATATTTCAAGTATTGAAAAGTAATATAAATTCGTTCAGATTCGGTTGAATAAATTACTATACGCATATAATGTTTTCGATGTTTTGATCATGAATAAAACATATTACGAGTAGGTTTGAAATTACCTTTGATCCAATGTTTTTTAGAAGTCCCAATCCACCCTAGATATGTATTTAAAATGTTAATGGCAGGAAAATTAGGAAAAAGTGACACTTTTTAAAGAAAATATTCTAAAAAATAAATTACTCTCTAAAGGAATTGCAAATGGTTAAATATGACGGAGTCTATAAGAGGGAAGTATCAGAAGGTATTATAAAATATTTTATTCAATTGGTTTAAGCAAATTGCATAGTAAAAGCATTTATGTTAAGAATAACTTCTAGGTTACAAAATAATTTATTTTAAATGTTTTCAGCAATATAAGTAAGTAATGTTGAACAAAGATCTGATTATTTTTTACTTAAAATTTTGTTACATGTTTATAAGTTTGTGTTATCTAATAACTGAATGCATTTAGAATAGCAAAAAACGTTGCTCTTTCTAAGAAAACATATACATATTATTAAATAATTTTGCACTAAAATAGATTTAATTTTGAATCTTTAAAGTTTAATTGAACATAAACCGTGGGGATTTAAGTTAATACTAACAAAGGTCCAATTAACTTAACTATATCGATCTATCTATATAATTCAACAATAAAATTTTCAGACGCTTTTCTTCAAAAAACCTGATTTAATTCAAACTTTTATTTGATAAACTGGAAAATTGTTTTAACAACAAAAGATTAAATTGTTCCTCTATCTTATAAAAAATGTCAATAGAAATTACACGTGAAATAATATCGTAAAACAACTTGTAAAACAAATGAGAAAGTTAACCCTTTATTCCTTTTAATACTTAATTCTTTTTTTAATATTTTTATTTCAAAAAGAAGAACAATTAAGGAAACAAAACAATGGGAGTGAATGTATGGAAATGAGGTTTCAATTTGTAAATCAAGTTAAAAAAGTCAGTTAATAAATACAAAAGCTCCTATTGCATTGTGTCTGGCATATAAATGTGAAATTACGAATATTCATGAGGGAAGATAAATTATATATATATATATATATAGTGTGATAGAGATTGCAGTTTATAAACGCATGCCACACAAATTGATAAATTATTGTTATTTTTTTCAGTAAAACATTTATACGATTAGATTCGCTTAGCTCATAGGTTTTTTTTTTATAGTATATATATTTTTTAATGAATACATTTCTTTCATGCAAAATTTAATTGGATGATATATGCCATCTAATTAAATATATACACATTTATATATATAAATATATAGTATACTAAAATAAATATAGCATAATGTAAATCCTACAAAATAAAGAATAGGTAAATAATGGATTTGATAATATAACCTCCCCCCCCCACACCGCTCAAAAATAAGTAAACAATTAAAAAGTCAACTGACCAAAATGGAAAACTGTTATGTTTCCTTAAGTTGTCACTGATTTGGAACAGTGAAATAGAGTTAAGCTTGCTTTACAGGATCCTAACCTTCCCCTTCAGCAGAAAATTTCGACATAACAGAGCAAGAAAAAGTGTAGGAAAAACCAAGATTGAAAGATGGAGCTACGTCTAATAATAGCTCATGTAAACTTTTAGTACTCTAACAAACAGTTAAACTAATATCAATGACTATTGTAAAACTCCTCAGTGTTGCATATTGTTACAAATATTAATCCAACATAAATATCATAGATTAATTCTTTTCCCCTCTAATTATAATATAATTATAATCAAGGCGAGTCAATAGCATGATCACATATATACCTTATCGAACAATTGTTATGGGTGACTATATATCTCTAAATTTAACTATGGTGCAATCTACATGACGATATTCTAATAAATAGTAAATACATTGTTGTTACTGTATAGAAAAATTGAAGAAAATTATAATAAAAACTAATTGCTTCTATTTTTATACATATATATGTGAATAGAATGCTATTAGGATGTTCTTATTGTAAGCTGTATTTATAAAATTTATTTAAATTGTAGTATTTTTGTGATTCAACTGAAATTAAATTAGGTCATTCTTCCTTTGTACATGATTAAGGACTATATTAAAAAAAGATGTATGCAAACTGCTAGTAAAGTTAGGTACTTTATAAATGTTAAAAATAAAGGCTTCTCTTTTATCATATATATTAGTTTTTAAATAATTATCATATATACAGGGTGATTTACTACCAGACTGACAAATTGGTAGAGTGGTTAGGGGGAATCGAGATGACTCAGAATCACATAGGAATGCAGGGTCGCAAATGGCGTAGTTGCGAACTATTGTGCAAAGAAGCAGAGACAAAGAACAGAAACATTAATATATTAATGAGACAGAAAACATTGTATTGAGATACTGTATTGCAACAGGCGTTTGAAAGTGCATGAACTTCTAGGTTCACATAAAGAGTTTGGTATTCGAGACACCTGTTCCTTCAGTTGAAGGAAATGCTTGAATATCTGTAGCTGCCGAGAGGATACGTAACATGCAGAGAATCTTCCAGAACGTAAGGAATTCCATCAGCGTTGCTGTCAGGCCTACCAGACGACTTCTGGCTGTAATTTTGAGCACCTGTCGCTGTACAACCTTTCAATAAATTTTCTCTGTCGCATTCATGTGTTGCTATTTCTGTTCTTTTTTCCAACTTCTTTGCGCCATAGCTCTTAATTGTGGCATTTACAAACCTGCCCTGCAGTCCTATGTGATTTTAAGTCTCGTCCATGTACCTATCAGTTTGATGGCGAATCACCCTGTATATAATTGTAGATCTAAAAAGTATGCTTTACATAAATCAGAGTTGGTTCTAATTAAATACAGATACTGAGGATAAAAAAATAAAGTTAGGAATATAATTTAATTTATTACTAGAAATAATTAAATCATTTCTATGTATCTGAAGATGGGATTCAATTTGTCTCTACTTTCATTTTCATTGAAGTGAAAATAAATATTAGCTAGACTTTTACTAACTGGCCCACCTTGAGGTAGCCTCTTAACTTTCTTATAATAAAATCCATTGTGAAAAATAGGCTTCTTTTCAAACCAGTTCAACAATTGTTTTCATATTCTATTCATTTATTTATAAAATATTTCATTTAAATTTGTGAGACATTTCATCTCATATCTTTTATATCTAACAATGAACAGAGTTAATCTTATTGCCTTATACATTAGATTAACTATATCTTTACTATTTTAGTAATAATAGAAGTATTAGAGAGATCATCTAACACAGTGCTTCTCAACGTGGGGCCTTAGATGATCTTTTGATATTTCAGATTTATACAGTATCAAGAATAACTCGCAAAAATTCAAAACGATGCGTCAATTCAACTGCTTTTTAATATAAAAAGATTGATGGCATGGCTTTGGGGGAAAAAATAGAAATCAAATATCCAAATGCAATTAAATGTGCAAGAGAACTATTGTTACCATTTTCATCTTCATATTTATTTGAATGTGGATTCAGTGTCACAGCTAAAAAGAAGAAATAAGCTAGATAAAACAGAACGGGGAGAATTGAGACTAAATTTAACTAAACTGGAACTCGACATAAAATTTCCTTGCAACAAACATCAAGTGGAAGGATCTCACTAAATTTTTTATTGTTATTTCAGTTCTTCGTTGTAAGTTTTTTGAAAATTTACGTAAAGTAATAATAATAATTTTTCTAGCGATTTTCTCTCTCTATATATATATATGTATGCATGTATTGGGGGACAAAATAATTTTTGAAGGCTTATGGGGGCATAGTAATAAAAAGATTGAGAAACACTGGTTTTAACGTATCCTGTATTACCTTTCGTAATATCTTACCCGGTTTTGTTATGTATGTGATTAGTGACTGCTCTAAATTTAATGAGATTTTTATTTAAATTTGAGCTAGAAAAATGTTTGAGAATTTTATATTTATAATATTCAAACCTAATTTTCTATGAAATTTTTTATATTATAATAGTGACTTTTGCAAATTATTTCCAAACTATCAGGTACTTCATCTACATATTCAATAACAAAGTCTTTTTGTATATCTAATATTTGTTGTTTAATGTCTTTGAAAGTAAAATTAATCTCGATTTTATAGTTAGTTATTTTTCAATAATTCTTGGGGCACATTGAATTTCAATTAATTAAAAGCTTCAAGTAGAGCAATTTAATAACTAATTTGGTGACAAATTTTTCAATATCTTTAGTAAGTTGTTTTTTAATAACTATAAATATATATAATTATTAGAAATCATCAACCTAAACCCCCCCCCCCTGTACCTTTATCCATAATTTATCACTGAGCTTTGTCTTTAATTCTCCTGTTATAATATGTTTATGATGTTAATTTATAACTTCAAAATAATTATGCCAGTTATACACTATATTATTATTATTTTGCAAGTCATATGTTATTGTATTTAAAAATAGCTCCGCTGATTTGTTTAATTATATTTAAAAGCTTTTTTGATGCATACATTATTTATTAGTACATGCGGTATATATGTATCAAATATTTTAGAAAGTTATTGTAAAGTTAATGCTTATATAATGTGCATGTTACCGTTAAAGTGTATAGTTCAGTTATTTCATAGAATAACTAGGTATTTCATGAAATAACTAGACAATCTAGATAAAGTATATATTAGATGAAAAATTTCATACTTTACCTAGTTATTCAATGAAATAATTAGGTATTCTGTGAAATAACTAAGGATAAGCCGTTAAAGAGAAAAAGAAACAATTTCAAAGAAATTTTTTTTAAACTAATTGATCATAAATAGCTAAAATCTCTCGAAAAATACCTTTGATATCTTTTGCGGATGAATAATTAATAAATAATAAGATAAAGCAGATAATATAATTTATTATTTCTCATATTGTTAATATTAGTCAAACAGAAAGGTAAAAAAGAATATGCCGCAAAAATAGAATATATTTAAATATTATCAACAAAAATACATGCTGTGTGTGTGTGTGGAAAGAAAAACTGTTGCTTCATAAAAACATTGTGTAAACCTTTTTTAACAAAAATGTTAGAGAATATTAATTTCAATTTTATGAGATATATTTATTTTACTTTTCATTATTTATTAGATTAAGGATTGCTGTGATGACACTTTGGATTGGACTGCTTATTATTTTTGAAACTAGCCCACTTTTTACCATTCAACTTTTTTTTACTCGAGCACTTTTTAAATCCTTGTTCAGTACCGCCACTTTGAGCTGTTGCAACAGATCGAAGCGTTGGATCAATATTTGAAACTTCTTCAATGGAAATTAATTCTCACTGACATATACTGATATCTAGAGTCAGCCATCTCTAGTTCCTAATCGGAAAAAAATCCTTCCTAAAGCAGTTAGAACCTCTTCAAAGTACTTTTGAGTGCCGTATTTTATACTTTAACCATCAAATAATAGTTATTCTATAGAATACCTAGTTAAATCATAGAATTCAATAAATGTATATACTTTAACTGACTTGTCTAGTTATTTCATGAAATACCTAGTTATTCTATGAAATAACGGATTTCACACTTTAACGGTAACACACACACACATATATATATATAATATTTAAATATGATATATATATATATACCGTACCGTGCTATACGCCACGCATGCGGATATACAGTATATGATATATACTTAAATATATATCAAGCTCAATTAATATTATCTTAAATTACAGTCTTATAGGTTTTTTTTTCTGTGAGTCTTAATTACGAATTTTATTTCCTAAACGTCAGTCTTATTTCATTTCCCATGTCAATTTATATTTCTACAAAAAATAACATCTAAATAGCTTATACGTGCATTCCTCGGCTACTGGGGGGGGGGGCGAAAAGTTTTCCCCTAAACCTCTCTAAAAGTATAACAGCTTTTTTTCCTTCATTAATTGCGTGATTATAACATCCTATTATTCTCCCCCATTTAATTTCCCTAACTCAGAAAAACTCTCTCTCTCTCTATTTTCTCGATGTGTTGCACAAGGATGCCACTTTCACGTGTTTAAAATACGTTAATTAATTCGCTGCTCTATTGTCTACAAAATGCAAGGACAAGAAATTTTGTATTCCCATGTCTTAGGATAGAACTTTTGATGGGCAACGATAGATTAGCTGGAGCTTCAGTGAGTATTGCCCCATTGATCAGCGAAAATGTGTCTGGAGGTGTTGACAATTTATTAGATCTCTAGTTGAGATCTATCTTTTGATTTGGGTGGTTGACATTCGCTCTATAGTTTGCCCTTTTTTGTTAAAATGTAATTTAAAATACAAGATTGCCATGAGAAAAATAAATTAAAAAGTGCATTATCGTGGGGTCAAAGTACCGGCGAGCCGGATTTTCGACTGGGATCATTGCGAATGAATCGCCTGACCAATCGGGAGGCGAGATTTCGGGGAGTAGCTGATTTTTTCGTCAAGGCTGGAAATGGCGGGAAAAGTGAGAAAATAAAAAGACTTCCAAGAATAGGAAAGCGGAGTTTCCTATTGGCCGAGCAACTCGACTCCCATTACAAGTTCGAGTAGGCTCGGGGGCGTGATAAAGAGTTGGGAGGGTTTTTTGCTGGGAAATTGGTATGAAATATTTAGCAGTTGATAGAGTAGATGGGTAAGCCAACTACTCATAGTTATCGATTATTTGCTGAGAGGTGTACAACAGTGATGAGGTACTCGCTTGTGACTGTTATCCGTCCTACAGCCTGACAACAACGAGTTATTATATAAGTTGCGGTCTTATTCACCTCTTTGGATCCCTGTACAGCACGGTGGTAGGTAAGCAAGATTTTCTTTCACTGATCCCTGGACTTGGATAACCACACTCGATACGTCTTTCTAGTGTTTGTACTCGTGCTGCTCCCAAATTTACCTGACCGGTGAGATTGCAAGATTTTTCCTCAATAGGGCACTTCTAATCTCTTATGAGGAGGCGTCTCTGACTGTATCTTTGTCGTACTAATCTAACTGGTCAATTGGAATGCATATGACAAGAAATCTCGAAGGAGAATATCTGCTAATTCTACAAATCAATTTACATTCGGTGAATAGTTTCATCAGGGACAGAAGCAGACCTAGTCATTATTTATTTATTTGCATTTGTTGCTGTTTTCCTGAATAAAACATTCTCATATTATTCATCGTTGGTTTTCAATGCACGCACTTTTCATATATCTATGGTCATGACTTCTATCAATAATTCCTTCTTAAATCACGCACACACACATGGTACATAAAGAGGTAATTTCACTTTTTCTGATACTTATCTAGCGTTTAACAGTCTATTTTTTTTCTAGCTCATTTAACTCACTTCTATATTCATGTGATATATCTTTCACTTAAGTAACTTACCACTTGGAAGTTAGAAAGTATCAAGATTACAAATGTATAAATCATATACCGTTATGAAAAGATAAATATAACATAAGTAGGAACATGATATAGGTATAATACAATTCATCACAAAAGATTGCCTTCTAATAATATTGTAAATTTAATATTCATGTCAAGAAACACGAGAGTTAATAACGATGGACCTTACAATTCTGAACCACAATCATGTGACAAGGACGACATTCCCGAGCTACAACTCATTGTCCTTTACTTCCTATCCCCATCTCGTCAGTGCTTTGAGATGACTTCGGCAATTCTAGTCACTCCGCCTTAGAGAAAATTCGAACAGGAGGAGTTCGAGCAAAATTCGAACAAGTAGATCGATTTCGAAATTGTCTACCACGAGGTTCCTGATTGTTATTACGCGACCTTCGCGCGGTCTTTGGAATATTTATGAAGAATTTTACATAATATAAATGTTTACTATTAAAATTTATATTAAAATGCAAGGAACAAAGTCTGAATGTCAGTGTATCTTTATTAAAAAATAAGGTGAATTTCAAACCAATTCAATTTATATCAAATATTCACAAAGGGTTTTCACAATTATATGGGAAAGAAAATTTATTCAAAAGTGCACATGCAAAAGAGCTATCCCACAAACTGTTTAAGTAACGTGAGAATAAAATATAAACCTTTTTGTTGAAACACTTCTCTTAATTTCTGAAAAATCTGGAAAGATATTCAAATAATAAGTGGATTTGTATCCAAAAAGATAAAAATTCATGTACAAATAGTGAAACAGAAGCTATTGAAGAACTTTTTCAAAATTGAGTTATTGCATTCCAGCATGTCTTTTGTAGAGACAGTTTTTGATATTATTTCTTGTAGCTCAGTAGTTTTATAAAGCTAAAGGCTTTTGAAATATGATTCCCTTTTCTACCAAATATGTTTTACACTTTTTCTCCGACTTGTCCACCACAATAAGATCTAAGCACGCAAAATGACAATAGCAATATGCAATTTGTTCTTCAATAGCAAATGAAAACAGATCAATAATACAAGAAAACTTAACACACAATTTCGACTGATTTGATATTTCGAGAAAAGCTATTGAAGAGCAAATTGCGTCCTAGAAGAGTAGAAAAAAATGAAAATATGCTTCTTTTTCAGGTTAAGTATTTTTTGCCCAGTACCATTCAGCTACAAACAAATATTTACCTTTTATTGAAAAAGTACTTGTACACAAACTATTATGCACAAATCCGGTTTTTTTGTGGGCAGCTTTTAGTAGAGCTTAGTATATTTGCATTTTATTTGACAGATCAAACTTAACTAATCCTACTATTTTCAATTTAAATTTATTTAGTTTCTCACATAAAACTAAGACTTTCCTTTTTTAATGATACACTCTTGTGTAAAAAAGCGCCCTTAAAAATAATCCAATCATCTCAAAATTTGGCAATCTTTTATATAAAATGATTAAATTTTCAAAGGAAAAAAGTTAACTTCGTTGCCTTAGCGTGAATTTTTTTTGACCGTGCAATAATTCCAAATTATGTAGGATTAATTTTCACATTTTAGTACTTAACACGATAAGGTAGATTTTTTGTAGCAGTGTAGTTTTGTAGCATTTATATATAAAGTATTTTTTTTTTAATTTTAAAATTAACTCCAGGAACTCTTTAAGCATATTTTATAAATAAAGAAAATGTAGAATGATAAAAATTATATGGGGAAGTTCACGAAAAAGAATCAAATGAACTATTAGTTAAGAAGAATAGTTAACTATAATTTATTTCTATGCTACAAATTATTTTTAATAGTTTTAATCTCTTTATTCAAAGAAAAATGGAGTAATAAAAATAAAGCAAATAATAAATCAAATCTTGTACTGTGTGCGTGTGTTAAGAGTTCTAAGGTTTGCGTGAGTTGAAAATGGGGGTATAAATCAAAGGAAAATACTTCAGAATACCCTTGCTTCGTCAAAGTATCGCAGCTTAAGCTAGAATTTCCAAACAAAAGTCCTATTTCCAAGTCAACAAAACTAAAATTCAATTATTGCAAAAGTTTTTTTTAAAAAATTATGTATGCGATTAACAACTGATATTTTGTCTCAAAGGAACAACCAACGGATAAAAATAGCAATAAATATAAGAGAAATGTTATTAATTAAAATAAACATATGACTTTTAATATAGCAGTTTCCTGATCGCTTCGCTTGGTTATTTCATAGACTATAAATTTGCTTTTTTTAAAATTATTGATATCTAAATTGTAGCATTGAGATTTCGATTGTACTAAAAGAAAAGTGTTCAATTAATCCTCGTCACTTGACTTACAAGGACAGAATATGAATTTCTAAAATTGAAGTATTTACATCCCCGTAATCCCCCTCGGTGCCAAACTATGTGGCCGCGGCAGGCTAGTGAAGAAGGTCATGAGCTCATGGCTGGCGTGTCATGAGTTCGAACCTTCTGTCACTCAAGACATGCCGGGACTGATGCATGTTCAATATCAAATGTCATCCCGTTGGTGTGGTGTGGAAGTTGGGAGAGGGAGGAGCCAACTCATATGTCATCACTTGACCATGGTTCAAAATTGCGAGGTCCGTCGCCAGTAGCCCTCGTGTAACAAAATATCGCGACGTTAATATAACTCTCATTCTCCGGAAAAATATTTTTAGCGAAACTTTACTTAACAAAAGAGACGTGTGTGTAGGACAAATTCCAAATATCTGCTGATCAAATGATTCAAAAACGGGAATTCTCTTTTTTTTATCTATAACACACACTTAACTCCCTGCAATCTCCCTCGGAAGAAGAAGAGCTTGTTCCCTTTTAAACTGAAGAGCAACAATCCAAACGATCTAAGGACTGATGTTAGTTACGACATAGTGTGGAAAAATATTCACGATAAACTACACATGTCAAAGGTGTCAGTACGTTGGGTTCCACGATTACTCATTCTTTTTCAGCAGCAAACATGGCGTGCCTGTCAAAAGAGACATTGAATCTTTTGGAACAAGACGAAAATATATTTGGGACAGTTTGGTAACTTTAGATAAATCTCGGAATTATCCAGAGATCAAAGTGATAAGCAAAGAGTGGGAGCCCAGCGACACGTTTCTCGCCAAGAAGACTCAAATGCAGAAGTCTGCAGGAAAAGTAACGGTGTTCGTTTTTAGGGACTATCATAGAACCATTTTAACAGGCTACATGGAGAAAAAAGACATAACTAATTCTTATTATTGTACAATTCTAATAAACCGTTGAATACTCTAAGCACACACAAGAGAAGAGGTGGTATAGTCTCCAAAATCAGCCTCTTGGCCGAGATTGCATCTACTCAATCATCTCGAGGTACTAATGAGGAATCAAAGCAATGTGGCATTGAAATTTTGCCATACCCATCCAATTCTTCCGATCTTACCCCATGCGACTTTCTCTTCCTCCGAGAATTTGTATACAATTGAAGATTCGGAGCTTTGACTTAAGAAATGTCGTCATTCAAGAGGTGCAATAATGGCTTTAGCTGCAATCTATTGAGTTCTATAATAATGTCTTTCGAAAAGTTCAAAAATCCTGGGGAAAATTTATAACTCTAGATGAGAGAGAAGTATGTAAGTATGTACAGATGCCTTGAGAATAACAAATTATAATATAATCGATCTACTCTAGGACCCGGCTAGAGGTGTGGGAGGAAGTGAAGGATGACTCGCCATAATAATTTTCAGCAATTTATTCAACATACAAATTATCAACAGACACAATTATAATATTCAAACAAGAAGAGATGTTCCTACTAAGAGCAATACGGGAATAAGCCACGAGAGACACTGATCCTCCTTTTATGGGATCAACCCATTACTTTAATATTTGAGTTACAATTTAGCTATGGTGACCAATCGACACTTAAATATCTTTAACTATTTAATGCCTGAAACACGCTATCAAATATACTAATACATGATTGGTAGCCATCTCTCCTCGATGTCAGATTCTCTATATTTCAATCTCCTTGTAACTCTGTCTATTCATCTAACTAGCTAGAAAACCTATATACTGTATATAACCGACCTAATCTACATATCACGGTTTTTTTCTTCCAAAAGAGTTGGTTGTGATTGATTTCAATTGATAGACCAAAAATTTCCCAAGAGGATCAGTTGAAGGACGCCTATAGATCCATCACAAAATGAATGATGAGTTTTTATATCTCAATATAGAATATATATATATATATATATATATATATATACTCTGTTTATAAAAATAATTGTGAATACAAATTTTAGCTTTAAATTGAATTTTAAAGGCCATTTTACAATCATTAACCTTATAAGGAAATAGCTTCAGCACAGACTATGTAAGTAGATAAATATTTGACCTCTAATGAATAAATTTACCTAAACAAGGAACGTCAATGAAACAGAACAATGAACTTAAAACAAAGACTTGAACACACAGTAAGATATGAACTATTCATGAGACAATCGCACAAGTACTGCCTACTCTTTCTTTCACGTTCCATGATTGACCTTTCAAAACTGAGCGAATGACCGAATCTGACTAGTTCCGTGGAGAAGAAGCCTTCTTCACAAAGACTTAGGGGACAAAGACCTTTTTTGAAAAATTCTAACAAATGACGTAAAGGAAAGATCAATTATTTTATCGTTAACGTTATTCTTAGGACTAGACATTGTGAATGTTAAATGATTCGAATTTCCTTAGTAGCGAAGATTCGACAGAAACTAATAGCGAATCCAATTACATCAAAACATTATCAGGAAAATCGTTTGTATGATAATTGATTCATTAAGGTTCGTGTCCGTAATTTAATTTCTATAGGTATACATTTATTACAAGTTGCGTTGTTTTAAAAACATTTTATAATGCAACTACTTTAATGAGCCAAGTTATGAGCTATCAAATAAGATTATAAGAAAAGGCACCAATTAAAATCTGTATGCTGGTAAGTAACATATGAATCGATAACAGTAATGCATGGATAAATAATGTACACATTCAACTGCATTCAGTTATCTTCTATTATGGCTGTCTTAAACGACGAAATTAACCGTTCTGTCAGGAAGCTTAGAAGTAAACATTAGTTCACTACAACAAATAATTTTAAAGTTTTTAATCTGAGCAATGATTTAATTAAGTATCTGTATCACATTATGCAACATATTTTACATTTATACAAAAAAAAATATTAAAATTAGAAAATTATAAGAATAACATGCACCAAAAAATTAAATAATTATGTATTAACGCGTGGATATAAAAAAAAGCTCAAACACATTCTTTCCTTTTTATATTAAGTGTTAATAGTTTAACAGTATTTAATACTATTTTTTTAAAAGATGTCTATATCTAAAAAAAATATCATATTTATACGGAAAAGTAGCAATTTTCTATCATTTCACTTTTTATTATTTATAACTAGTTTATAAACTTATCTTTTAGGAAAAAATCGGGTCTCAAAAGTTGCTTTCTTGAACTAATTGGGGGGGGGGGGCTAAAAATAGATTACTACTGTGTAATTATTTCTTTTCTTAATTTCTTTATTCGTAAAAATTATCTAAGAAAGTTAAATTTTAAAATTCAAATAATGTAGTTATTTGTATCCCTTAGATGTATATAAAAGTGTTTCAAATCTTATTAGAACACTTTTTGCTTTGAACAGTATTATATGAGTTCGAAAAACAAAAGGTCAGCAAATACATCGAATATTAACACATTTCTTGTGATAATTATTATTTTGATGTCTTGCTAATTATAGATGTTATAGATATGCCTGGAAAAATGTACACAAATGAAGATAACTCTAATAATGCGCCCTATTTTAAGTGAAACATGTACACATAGTTGGTACTGTATACAGTTGTTTAAAAAATGTCGTTATATGGGAATTATATACATGAAGAAATAGGTATATATATTTCTTAAAAAGCTAGTAATGTGCCATTAAAATATATTCCAAACTAGTTTCTTCAAATATCCCCCCACCTCCTTCAAATCAAACTCATTCAACCCCACTCAAGAATTAATCATTTTAATACCCGACCAAATTTGGACAAGAGTGTGGGTGTAAAAAAAAGGAGTGTGCTTACGTTTCAGGAAAGACTTCAAATCGCAAATCAACCACTCCATTGCTTAAGAATTTCAAGACGATTGCACTTAAACAATAGCATAAAAGTAGTGTATTTTTTCGTTTTAAGGAAGGAAAAATATTTTTATGTAACCAATGAATATTTTCCACAAAACACAATTTCGATAGTTATTTCTTCAAAAAAAATCTTATTAAGCGTCCTTTATAGGGTTCTACAATACACTAAAAATGACAAATATTTATTTTTTTCACCTTTTTCGGCTGCTCAATCGGTTGAGAAGCCTGTGACTCTAATTATTAAATATAATATACAATTATATTACAGATATTTCGAGCTTTCAGAGTGTTGTCAGCTTCAAAACCTATATCTCTTCCCACTTTAAATGCGTTTTCCTCCAGCTTTTATCTCCGTAGATGGAAGTGTTTTCTATTCCTTATGGATTTTTTTTCCTTTTTCAAAAGAGTCTTGAACTTTTTTGTATTTAGTTTCACGCATGTGTACTGTAAATGTTAAAAAGGATATAGGTTTGAAAGCTCTTGTTATTTTTTTTTTAATTTTAAAATTTTAGGGACTTTAGGGGCTTAGCTGCAAAAAATGTTTTAAAATGTAACAAAGAATCCAATTTTCATTTCCATACTAACCTTTGTTCCAAATAATCCATGAAACACAAATACTTTAAATAACTAAGATAAATAAAAAGTAAGTATGCCATAAATGATATAAAAGCTCCAAAAGATTAATTTTTGAAAGAAAAGATTTAGATAATGTTAAACAGATTTCCTTCCGAATCAATTTTGGATGAAGTCGATTTTAAAAAAACCTTTCATTATTTTTTACATTACTGTCATTTGTTTTAAAAGGGTCATTTTAAACGGAATTTCTTGCTTTTTTTCCATGTGAAATCCGATAAATCTCTTTTGCTTAAAAAATTCAGAGAAATTTTTGATTTGGCAAAGTTTGTTAAAAGGAAATGATTAGAAATCATTTTTCAATCCTAATTTATCAGTTTATTTTTGAAATTTGAACCTTTTTCATTATTAGAATATAATGAACCAACAGTTGAAACAAAAGCGTTTGAAATAAACAGCCCATATAAATGAAAAATACGCCAAAAACAGTACGTAAGCAATATCTTAATTCCAAGCCTTCAGCAACAATTTAAGATTCAGAAAAACCGAAAGAGATATCATTTTTAAATATATTGTTATCAAAATATTTCAAAAAGTATTCACAAATGGAAAATCGTAATTAATTTAGCAAATGAGCAAAATGTACACTATTTTATTGAATGTTTTTAAAAAATGCCTGACACATACATTAGAAAAGTTTTAGAAACTGTTTGATTTTAATTCTTTAACTTATTCACATTTGGTCAAAATTTCTTTCAAATCATTTTCTTCTCATTAATCTTTCGATTACTTTTCTGAAGAAAAATGAAATTATTCTTTTTTAAAAACTGTTCATATTTTAATCTTTTCCACATGAATTGCTTCAGGTAAAGATTTCAAGCTTTTAAGAACATTTTCAGTTCATTATTTTACTTCTCACTTTTCAATAAGGTATATTTACATCAAAAATTCTTAGTGTTTTGTATTTAAAAAAATCAGACAATCAGATTTTCGTGGGAAATGGCGCGATTCGCGTGGCGCAAATTTGGTTGCCGTGACGCTAAAACGTAAATACCGTACTGTGTTTAAAGAAGATATATTCGCGAATTTATTTTTAACATTTTTAATTTATTCATTAAATGCTTTATTAATTTTATCAATAGTTAATTCCGACTGATACGCTAATTCATAAAAATAGTCCTCATACACACGGAAGTTTAAAAACCGGAATAAAAATTCATTCATTGTGGATAGTTTCTCACATTGATTTATATATTTTAAAAGAATTATAACCACAGGTGAATTATACAAATAATTGAAGATATGAATCTTTTCCGTGACTAAGAAAGGTGGAAAAAGAATTAAAATATATTTAATCAGCCCCCTTTTTCGTGATTTTTCAATAACCGCAAAACTAAATCCCTCCCCCCCCCCCATTTGCCAAAGGTATTTTCCGCTTCTTATAGGTCATAGTACTTTCGAGACATTCACTACCATCTTTCACGAAGGATGCTTTTTCACAGATTGTATATTAGGCTTAGTAATACATGAACAGAAAAGGATACAATATGTTTAATAGGACTTGAATATATATTAGGGTGTGTTGTGGTTATACGAAGGGAAAAAGAATTGTTATCAATCGGAACGTGCCTATGAGGAAAAGGTGTTCCATGGTATGGAGGTTAAGAGAATAATAATAGCAAAAATACTTTCAAAATTTAATATTGCTACAAAGTGGCTGAATTTTCGAAAAAATAGAGAAAGATTTAATTATGGCTAGATTTTAGACAATTTTTATAATTTTGGGTACTTACGTAATAGCGTCACTGCTGCCAAATTGATGCCACACGAATCGTGCCATTTTCCACCAAAATCTGACTGGTATTTTTTCATACAAAACACGCTAGAATATTCGTTTTTTGATATCAAGGTGCTATTCGCGTGGCACCAATTTTGCTGTGGTAACGCTAATACGTAAGTACCTTATTTTGCTACAATATTAGATAACCCAAAACGACAATTGTTAGTAAAGTATTATTACGAAACAACGCTTATATATATACTAGCTTTCATGGCCCGGCGTTGCACGCGCTTATACCGAGGGTATAACTTAATCCCCATGTTAATTTCCTCCTTTTATTCTAACGCCAACACTTTTGTGGGGTTTCACGCGTACGATGTGAGTGCATGTCCCGTGAGTGCGTGTCATGGCTTTGTTGCTTAACATTTTCCCTTCTCTTCACAAATTCTCGATCCTAGAACCACTGAAGACCCACCGTGTAGGGGGGGATGCAAGTAAAATATGTCGAGAGCTCAAACGTCCTCCCGTTGGTGTGGTGTGGTAGTTAGGAGTGGGGGTGCCAGCTCAGGTGTCGTCCGCGTCACTTGACCATGGTTCAAAATTACGCGGACCGTCCCCAAAAGGCCTCGTGTAGCTGAACAGTGGGACGTTAATATTCACTCAATCTTCACAAATTCAGCACTTCCAATATTATTTTCCGAAATTACTTTGATTTCTTTGTTTCTTTCCTCTCCGCTTAGCCCGGCGTTGCACGGGCTTTTACCGAGTGAATAACTTCACCCTCATGGAAATTTCGTGTTTCCCTCAGGCGATAGCACCTGTGTGTGTGTGTGCGTGCGATGTGAGTGATTTCTTTTTTTTTTTTTTTTTTTTTTTTTTTTTTTTTTTTTTTTTTTTTTAATCTGTCACCCTCAATAAAAAAAAAAAAAAAAAAAAAAAAATAAAATTTGTTTCCCTAGGCCGATAGCACTGTGTCGTGTGTGTGTGTGTGTGTGTGTGGCGGGCGATCTGAGTGATTTCTTTAACATGTCATAAAAACTCCCTTTTTCGAAATTTGTTCTTGCGTTGGTGTGGTGTGGTAATTATTAAAGATGGGTGAAAGCTCAGGTGTCGTCCTCGTCACTTGAGAATAGTTGAAAATTTCGAGGTCCGTCACCAAAATTCTCGAATAGGCAAACAGGGTGAAATGTAGCCTTTTTAAATATAGTTGTATGTTGAAAAAAAGACAAAAAAGTAGAAATTTTTCAAATTTCAAAATTTTACTACTATTTTAAATATTGAAGTAAAATTGTGTGGATTTTTTGAAATATTCGACACACGGGAAAAATGTGTCATGCAATTATCTTTATAAAAGAAGGAATTATTAAATGATCGTTTTAAGTATTTTGAGTGTTTTATTAAAATTTGTTTCGAATGCATAACATACTGCCATGGAAATTCACCTTCCTTTGTCAAAGTTCCTGGTATATGTGTGATTCCTTTATAATAACGTCACTACAATTCCCTTTTTTTTAAAAAAAAAATATATCTCTTCCAGATCTTATTAATGTCAGACAGGTTTCAGTTCTTTTTCTACAGCACGGTGTTACAGTGGCTTTTTTGAGTGTTGAACTATTTTCCCCCTGACTCTCCCCTCAGATATAAGATTTATCTTCAAGTTTCTATTATTCACGACATATCAAAAACAATATTGCTTTAGTAAAAAAATAATAAATTTAAACAATAAAAAGAAAACTATTTTGATGCTTGAGTAAAAAAAAGTCATCATTTTTTAATAATAGATAATTTCTAGGAATCTAAAATAATTAAATAATTTTCAGGTTTTCATTAATCAATCAATCGCTACTTACAGTTAGCTTAAAAAGGTCTCTCTCTAGAACGTATTTTTATCCAAAATAATAGGAGATATACTTTTTATTAACAAATAATTAATTTAATAAGGAAATAATAGAAACATTCCTTTTATTTTAAAAAAATATATTAATTTAATTCCATTATCTATAAATAATAATAAAAAAAATTAAATATTGCTTTAGTTTCGTAAAATATCTATTATTTTAAATCCATTTTCTAAAAAATTAAATACAAAAATTCTCACCGTTAATTATTGAAAGGACTATTCATTTTTTCATTTCGTTGTTTTTGAATGTTAGATTAAAAATATATAAGAATGAAAAAGCCTGGAAATTTATTTACATTCACTGCACAAAATTATTCTAAAAAAAAAAAATACTGTGTGTGAGACTAATATATGTTTCAGAATTATATTTTTTTTACAGTATTTTTTATTCCACTCATTCACTTTTGCCAAGAACAGCAAGTTTGACCTTGGCCACTGAGCGTTAAACAGAGGGAGAAAAAAAAAATAATGATTCTAGCGCATGCGCAAAGCCTTTAGAATGTCTTTAAAGCTTTCATTATTTTTGAGGGCTCAATTTTTAATTGAAAATTCCAAGTTTTCACAATTGATTGGAAACAACAATAATTTTTAAAGAAAAAAGGTTACAAAAATAATGCTTGTATTATTTCTCGCAAAAACTTTATTTTATTAAAATCACAAAAAGAAATCTTAAAAATCCGTAATTATTAAGCGAAATCGACACACGTGAAGAGAAAAAATCATAAAATATGCAAAACAGCATTGTTTTGTGAAGAAAAAAAAAGTTTTTTTTCTATAAAATTTTTTAAAGAAAAATAGTTTTTTCCCGGAAACGAAACTGTAGCCTTTTTAAAAATAGTTGTGTGCTGAAAAAAAGACAGGAAGTAGAAATTTTTAAAATTACAAAATTTCACTACTATTTTAAATCTTGAAGTAAAATTGTGAGGATTTTTTGAAATGTTCCACACACGGAAAAATAGTTGCATGCAATTATCTTTACGAATGAAGAATTTATTAAATGATTGATTTAAGTATTTTGACTGTTTTATTAAAATTCGTTCAAATAAGTTTTCGGCTTTTTATTTTTTAAATCACTGATTCAAAAAGTTTTAAAAATCATTTTTATGTAAGCGCAACGATATTGATTCATATGAGAAAAAATCATAAAATATGCAAAACAGCATTGTTTTGTGAAAAAAAAAAGTTGTTTATTTTCTATAAAATTCTTTAAAGAAAGATAGTTTATTCCCGGAAACGAAACTGTAGCATTTTTAAAAATAGTTGTATGCTGAAAAAAGAACAGAAAGTATAAATTTTTCAAATTACAAAATTTCACTACTATTTTAATTTTTGAAGTAAAATTGTGAGAATTTTTTGAAATATTCGACACGGGGAAAAAAGTTTCATGCAATTACGCATTATTTTAAAGTAAACTATAAGTTTTATGAAAGAGAACAAAAATTTCGATACTGATAAATATTTTAAATGAATCTCAGAAATGCATTGAATGCATTTTAATTTTAAAAAATATATTAATTTAAATCCATTATCAATAAATACTAATAAAAAAAATTCTACAGATAGCTCTTGAAACGTTTGGATGTTTGATTAAACATATATAAGTGTTAAAAATCCACTTTTGGGGGAAGACCTAGTTATATGCTAACATTCACTGAAAAAAACATTCAAAAAGAAAAAAATACTATTTGTTAAAAACATTTAATTTTTTTAATTTTAATTTTATAGTTTTTCATTCCACTCTGTGTTAAAATTATTTAAACACGTATCTGCGAAAAAAAGTATATTATAAAAAACTAACTTATTAATTATTTTCTAATAAAATTGATTAAAATTGCTTATTTAGCAATTAATTGTGACATACCATTTGCTTACATAATGGCAGCACTGAAAATGAAGTAAATTTCAGATCAGTGGGGATGCAACAAGTGAATTCAATCATTGAAGAAGAGAGAATTAAAATATATTTCAGAATATTTCCTTTTTGTGTGTAATGATGTGTGGCGACGCAATGTCCAGTAGGAGAAAAAATTTAAGACAAGTATGAAAAAAGGCGACCGGCGGGTTCCTGCGAGGCGGACATCCTCCTTCGCATTGACCGCGTACGGAAGTGCTGCAGTTATAGTCTTGAGTGTAGCGGGAGCTCTAAGCACTCCACCACGAGACAGTTAACCAATGCTTGGCTAAATGTAAAATCGCGTATTTTAAATTATTTTAAAAAATCATTACCTTTATTTTAAGGGCGTAATTTTTAAGTTAATGCCCTCAAACATCACCAACTATTTGCAAAAATAACGTACTTTGAAATAAAAAATGTACAAATTACTACTTTTTAATTTATTTCTCAGAAAAAAACATAAGTTTACGAAAATCACAAAATGTTTTTTAAAATCCGTAATTTTGAAGCAATTTTTTCAATCTTCGTATATGTTACGGATAATATAACTGTACACACGGAAAAAAGATTTTGTGAGATTATCTTCATAAATGACGAAGTTATTCAATGTGAAGTAAAAATTAAGACTACTTTTTAAAAATTCTTTAAAAAAAAAGTTTTTGGAATTTTATTTTTTAAATGAATGGATCTAAAAGAGAAAGGCTTGAAGTTAATTAGTGTAGAATATCGATTTAATAACACGAAAAGTAATTCATACGCAACGATTTAGAAATAATTTTCATAAAAACGCATCTGTTTTAACACTATTTTAAAAAAATTCGAAAAAAATGGAAAATATCATTATTTCACAAATAAAATTATACCGTGTCGTGGCGAAATAAATGATCTTTCCGATTCTGTAATTATTTTTTGTCTCATTTTGACACCGAAAATTAGATGACAATTTTAATATGGTGGAAAACGTAAGATTACCGCTCGGCCGAAACGGAAGGGAAGTTCCGCCAAGTAAACAACCGGCAGGAGTAAAACAATTAGGCGTTTTAAGGTTTTTAATTAATATCTTTTCAACTAATTACAATATCGGAATATAAATGGGCAATACGGCTTCCCCGGAAAATTCCCGATCTTTTGGTACCTTCCGCGACTTTCTGCGTGGTGCTGTTCGTGAGAAGATAGAAGCACATACATAGATATATACGTTTGTTTACCAATTCGAAGGTAAACAAACGTATCTATCTATGTATGTGCGTCTATCTTCTCACGAACCGTACGACGCAGAAAGTCGCGGAAGGTACCAAAAGATCGGGAATTTTCCGGGGAAGCCGTATTGCCCATTTATATTCCGATATTGTAATTAGTTAAAAAGATATTAATTAAAAACCTTAAAACGCCTAATTGTTTTACTCCTGCCGGTTGTTTACTTGGCGGAACTTCCCTTCCGTTTCGGCCGAGCGGTAATCTTACGTTTTCCACCATATTAAAATTGTCATCTAATTTTCGGTGTCGAAATGAGACAAAAAATAATTACAGAATCGGAAAGATCATTTATTTCGCCACGACACGGTATAATTTTTTTTTTTAAATAACGATATTTTCTATTTTTTCCTAATTTTTTAAAATAGTGTTAAAACTGATGCGTTTTTATGAAAATTATTTCTAAATCGTTGGGTATGAATTACTTTTCGTGTTATTAAATCGATATTCTACACTAATTAACTTCAAGCCTTTCTCTTTTAGATCCATTCATTTAAAAAATAAAATTTCCAAAACTTTTTTTTAAAGAATTTTTAAAAAGTAGTCTTAATTTTTACTTCACATTGAATAACTTCGTCATTTATGAAGATAATCTCACAAAACCTTTTTTCCGTGTGTACAGTAATATTATCCGTAACATATACGAAGATTGAAAAAATTGCTTCAAAATTACGGATTTTTAAAAAAAAATTGTGATTTTCGTAAACTTATATTTTTCTGAGAAATAAATTAAAAAGTAGTAATTTGTACATTTTTTATTTCAAAGTACTTTATTTTTGCAAATAGTTGGTGATGTTTGAGGGCATTAACGTAAAAATTATGCCCTTAAAATGAAGGTAATGATCTTTAAAATAATTTAAAATACGCGATTTTACATTTAGCCAAACATTGGCGTCGAAATTTAGCTTTGCGCCAAAGACAGTTGACCTGTTCCGCCTTCCACCGAATCTAACTCAAGGGTTACACTAAAAAAATTCTGCCTTAAACAGGGAGAAATCAGTAACTTTGGCGAGTAAAAAAAAAAATGCGAGTGAAAAAATTACTTTTACGTCCTCCCATTCATTATTGTTGCCTATTTTCATTTTTCGCTACGGGTCCCCGTAGCAGAGTCGGTAAGCGCGCTTCGCTTCATTTACACCGTAAAGCAGATCGTGTCTTTGCGAGTTCGAATCGGTGGGATCTCTTTTTTTTCATTTCTGCTAATTTTTCCCACGTAAATTAATTTTACTGATAAATACTTATTTTAACATGATCCTCTGTTATTTTAATGTACTTTTCATTTTTTTTCTCTTTTTTTTGCCTTCAAAAAGGTTTTTTTCTGATTTTTAATCATTCAAAGTAATTTCTATCTTTTTCAACAATTCGATTTTGTTCATTTCTGCTTATTTTTCCCACCCGTAAATTAATTCTCTCTTCTTCAATGATTGAATTCACTTGCTGCATCCCCACTGATCTGAAATTTACTTCATTTTCAGTGCTGCCATTATGTAAGCAAATGGTATGTCACAATTAATTGCTAAATGAGCATTTTTAATCAATTTTATTAAAAATAATTAATAATTTAATTTTGTATAATATACTTTTTTCGCAGATACGTGTTTAAATAATTTAATTAACACAGAGTGGAATGAAAATGTATAAAATTAAAATTAAAAAAATTAAATGTTTTTTATCAAATAGTATTATTTTCTTTTTGAATGTTTTTTTCAGTGAATGTTAGCATATAACTAGGTTTCCCCCCAAAAGTGGACATCAAACATCCAAACGTTTCAAGAGCTATCTGTAGAATTTTTTTTATTAGTATTTATTGATAATGGATTTAAATTAATATATTTTTTTAAAATTAAAATGCATTCAATGCATTTCTGAGATTCATTTAAAATATTTATCAGTATCGAAATTTTTGTTCTCTTTCATAAAACTTATAGTTTACTTTAAAATAATGCGTAATTGCATGAAACTTTTTTCCCCGTGTCGAATATTTCAAAAAATTCTCACAATTTTACTTCAAGAATTAAAATAGTAGTGAAATTTTGTTATTTGAAAAATTTATACTTTCTGTTCTTTTTTCAGCATACAACTATTTTTAAAAATGCTACAGTTTCGTTTCCGGGAAAAAACTATCTTTCTTTAAAGAATTTTATAGAAAATAAACAACTTTTTTTTTTTACAAAACAATGCTGTTTTGCATATTTTATAATTTTTTCTCATATGAATCAATATCGTTGCGTTTACATAAAAATGATTTTTAAAACTTTCAGAATCAGTGATTTAAAAAATAAAAAGCCGAAAACTTTTTTGAACGAGTTGTAATAAAACACTCAAAATACTTAAATCAATCATTTAATAATTTCTTCATTGAAAAAAAAAATTGCATTAAATTTTTCCCCGTGTGTGGATTTCGCTTAAAAATTACGGATTTTTAAGATTTTTTTTTGTGATTTTCGTAAAATAAAGTTTTTGCGAGAAATAATATAAGCATTATTTTTGTAACCTTTTTTCTTCAAAAATTATTGTTGTTTCCAATCAATATGTGAAAACTTGGAATTTTCAATTAAAAATTGAGCCATAAAAAATAATGAAAACTTTTAAAGACATTCTAAAGGCTTTGCGCATGCGCGAGAATCATTATTTTTATTTCCACCCCCCCCCCTCTGTTTAACGCTCAGTGGCCAAGGTCAAACTTGATGTTGCAATATTTTTTCCGTTATTCATTACTAGATTAATTATGTAATGACAACACTGTATAATCTGTTTTTTTCTGGATAAAACGATAGATTATAGTTTTCTGGACTATACTTTAGCTACCAGTATATAACGATTTATTGGCAAATGAAAATACCACACATACACACAAACCCTTTGTATTATTTTAAGCTCTAAGAAAATAATTATTGTTAAAATAATGAATATGCTTGGTTTTTCGTAATATATTATATCAGAACGTTTTCTTTGTTGCTTTAAATATACATTTTTTAAGTAAAAAAGAATTGTTTTCTGTAAATCATTAATCGAAATTTTTCAATCGTTACGTATAAGGATTTCTTATAACTATGATAAGTAAACCATCTGAACTAAAAAGATTCATACTTTGCTCTTTTAATATCAGTGATTGAATAAATTAAATACCAAACATCATTTATTTGTCACGATTCGGATTTTTTTTTCAAAATAATAATACTTTGCCTATTTTATGATTTCTTATAAAATGAATAAATATCGATGCATTTAAATGAAAATGATTTTTAAAAAAGTCATTGATCATTTAGAATCAATGATTAAAAAAATAATATGCCAAAAACTATATTTCTTTAAAGAATTTTATACGAAAAAAACAACTTTTTTTTTTACAAAACAATGATGTTTTGCATATTTTATGATTTTTTCTCATATGAATCAATATCGTTGAAGTGAGTGGGTGATTTTAAAATTCGCCCTGTTTGCCTATTCGAGAATTTTTGGTGACGGAGCTCGAAATTTTTAACCATTCTCAAGTGACGAGGACGACACCTGAGCTTTCACCCATCTTTAATAATTACCACACCACACCAACGCAAGAACAAATTTCGAAAAAGGGAGTTTTTATGACATAGTTAAAGAAATCACTCACATCGCGCGCATACACACACACAAGTACTATCGGCCTGAGGGAAACACGAAATTTCCATGGGGATGAAATTATTCACTCAGGCAAAGGAAAGAATTGGAAAGTGAGTGGGTGATTTTTAAATTCGCACTGTTTGCCTATTCAAGGGCTTTCGGTGACGGACCTCGAAATTTTCAACCATGCTCAAGTGACGAGGACGACACCTGAGCATTCACCCATCTTTAAGAATTACCACACCACACCGACGCAAGAACAAATTTCGAAAAAGGGAGTTTTTATGACATAGTTAAAGAAATCACTCACATCGCGCGCATACACACACACACAAGTGCTATCGGCCTGAGGGAAACACGAAATTTCCATGAGGGTGAAGTTATTCACTCGGTAAAAGCCCGTGCAACACCGGGCTAAGCGGAGAGGAAAGAAACAAAGAAATCAAAGTGATTTCGGAAAATAATATTGGAAGTGCTGAATTTGTGAAGTTGAGTGAATATTAACGTCCCACTGTTCAGCAACACGAGGCCTTTTACGGACGGTCCACGTAATTTTGAACCATGGTCAAGTGACGCGGACGATACCTGAGCTGACACCCCCTCTCCTAACTACCACACCACACCAACGGGAGGACGTTTGAGCTCTCGATTTATTTTACGTGCATCCCCCCCCCTACACGGTGGGTCTTCAGTGGTTCTAGGATCGAGAATTTGTGAAGAGAAGGGAAAATGTTAAGCAACAAAGCCATGACACGCACTCACAGGTCATGCACTCACATCGTACGCGTCAAACCCCACAAAAGTGTTGGCGTTAGAATAAAAGGAGGAAATTAACATGGGGATTAAGTTATACCCTCGGTATAAGCCCGTGCAACGCCAGGCCATGAAAGCTAGTTAGTACAAATAAAGGACAAAATTTTCAAAGCAAGAGAAAAAAACAACATCAAGTATCTGAAATCAGTATTTGGTGTAGCCACCACGCGCTGCGATAAGTGCTGCTATACCAAATGGCATGGAGTAAAAAAAGATTTGAATGTCTGCTTGTGGCCACTATAAATGCCACTATGTCGTTCGATAACGCACTCTGGCAGGCAGTGTGCACTGGCACAGCGTCTAACACCAATGCGGCCATCATGGTCGCACAAATTGAAACGTGATTCATCTGAAAAGACAATTTGGTGCCAGTCAGCTTGCCAGGCTCTGTGATCATGAGCCCATTGCAGACGCAGCCGTCGATGGTTTGTCGTGTGAGGGATCCTGTATAAAGGCACATTTGCACGCAATTCACAGTGCAGCAGACATCGACGAATAGACGAAGCCGACATTAGTACACCTGTAGCAGTAGACCAACGTGATGCCAACTGCCTGGAGGAAGCAGTATGGTCATTCGCCACCACCATGCGGTGCAGGTGTCGATCGTCACACACTGATATCACCTTCCATCGTCCACTGCCAGGTTTGAGTTGTTTGGTGCTCGTCGGTCCACTGCTTCCAAACTCACATCACTGTGGAACTTTTCCACTGCACACGAGCACTTATTGCGCGATAGGAAAATCCTCCTTCTCGAAGGCCGATAATCCTCCCCCGTTCGAACTCCGTAAGTTGTTGAAATTTCTCATTTCGTCGTGGAGGCATACTTAGGACTCACTAAATGTTCGCCACTAACAAATAATCATTAACTATTTACAACGCCTTTTACGCTTTCAGCATCAGTTCAGAGGGGGCTGTGGTGGCTCTGAAACCTTACTATTTTGCGTAACATCCTGTAATTGATATTTGCTGCAAAGTTCATTTAATTCTGATGATTCCTTCAAGATGTTGCATTTTTCACAAGCAGCAATGTAGAATTAAATATAAGCTATTTTAATGAAAAAACTCCTTCAATTTGTAAATGCACCCAACTCTTTTTTTTTTTTTTACTCGATTTTAAAATAACACGGTACACGAATTTAACTAGTTCTTTTTATATTACACGAACTTTTTGTTCTAGCAGTAATCCCAAGCCCATTTTGGGGATTCGAACCCTTTCGATGAGAGCTATTTGATTAAATTTATTACAGTTTATGATCATAAAGAAGTCAATAATAACGAATTCGAAGGTGAAGCTATTAAAAACAGCTATTAAAAACAGTGGAATTTACGAAGGCCTGAAGTTTGCAACAAGTGCGGAACAACATTTTATTACTGGTGATCCTGACATAGGGCGTGCATTAAAATTTTAAAGTTCTTTTAAGTTTTGTATTACGGAATATCCAGGATTATATAAGAAGCTTGAGGAACCAAAAAAAAAGCCGCTAATAAGACTTCGTAAAAAGACAAAACAAAACAAAACTGAAGCTGTTAGTAGCGAAAGAAATTCTTCATTTGAATCAAAACCCTGAGAGTTAGTGCTAGACATATATGAGACATCTACTAAGATAATGTTTTTGCTCCAGTTCGTATAACAAACATGTTTGTCAAAGAGCGAGGAACAGTTTTGTGTTAGTTAGTAGTTATATTCCTAATTTCAAATAGAATTTTTATATGGTAGACTAAACTTTCATTGTACGCTAATTTTCATTTTTTTTTTTTTTTTTTTTGTAATAAAATTGAATCGTTTTTGTTTGATAAATATCTAATATGGATTTTATTATTACTTTTCCGCAAGGATTTTCGGAACAAATTTAGAGATTTTTCATCTTACACGATTTTTTAAAGTTGTGGAACATATCCCTAAATTTACCATGCGTCGTATATATATTTTTACACGATTTTTTGAAAGGTCTTTTAAGGAACGTATCTACCGTGTAAAAGAAAGATTTGGTTGCATTATTTAGTTTACCTGGTATTTCCTTCTCTAGAGCATAACGTTTGAAATTTCACATTTCTACTGTTAAAGATAAGAAGAATTGAAATTTCTGTAGGATTCATATTTTACAGAAAAATAAAAGTTGTTACATAAATAAATTGAGAAATGTTTCTAAAATAAATAGCAAATGTGTGTGTGTGTGTTGTTGAGACAGATTTCAATTAATATAATGGCATCCATATAAACCAGGGATGGCTACCTTTTTGAGAAGAGTACCACGATCTGATAAAAAAAAATTAAGCATGCCACTTCTAAGTTTTCCAACAAACAAAAGAGGTTAAATAAGGTACATATAGGCTCATTATAGAATTTTTACTCAAATAGCACATTTTTTATGCGTCGAAGTAGTGGAAATTTAAAGTAATATAATAAATAAACAAAAGTACAAACTTAGTTTTTATTGTTAATAAACATTTTAAAGTCCAATCAGTTAGGTTAGGTACAAAACAAAAATTAGTAACTTAAAACATTTAATTCTAAATAACTATTAAGCAGTTAGTACTTTCTTAATGTTATTTTAAAATTTGTACTTTTTCCCCCTACTTCATCTATATTAGAATTAGTCCTTGAAAATGGTAAAAAAATTAGGCTGTTTTAGGCGTGTTTCAGCTAGTTTAGAGCAAGCAATATTTTGATTTAATTCCGCTCATAAAAAAATTTGTTCACAAACATGTTGGTCCAAGACTACAACAATGCATGATAGCCAAATCGCGTAAGTCTGGAAAATTGCTTGTCAGTACTTTTCAAAATTCAACATAATACGGAACCCTTGCGAAGAAATAAATTTCTTATATTTGCTTTTCAGTGCAGTATGGTGCCGTAGGTCACTAATTCTGATCTGGATTTTAGGTAGGTAACAATTAACGTGTCTTGCGGAGAAATTATAAAAAAGGATGCATGAAAAGATCAACACTTTTTTTTATCATCTTGAAAGTCATTATATCTAACTCTGAAGGAATCCTGCAAAATGGATCTTAAATTTTTAAATCTGTCATAGCTCGGGGAATACTCAACTTTAACTTATAGTTCCTGTATTAATGTGAAATGTGTTGAATTTTTTTACTCCACGGTTAATACAACTAATAAAGTTTTTACTAACAGAAAATAGTACTATACTTTAAAAAAAATTTTTAATTAAAAAAAACAATTTAAAAAAATTTAAAATTATTAAATTTAAATAGGATTCGGCTCATCTAGGGCACAAATGCGACCCAATGCCGAAAACCCGAGGTCAATCGGTTAATTATTGGCTGAGAAAAAGGTACGACAAAATATGGAACGAAGACGAGGACGAAGACGAAATTTGCGTCCAAATAGCGCTTTTTTTACACTACGTGAAAAACGTGCTAAAAAATGTGCTTCAGTCTGTCAGTTATTTATCATGACTGCAATGGAATTTGAATTAAGGTATGCAAAACATAGATAGTTATATAAATAATCGGAATAGTTTTATTTTAAAATTCAAATGATCAGATGAATTTTTCGTAAGTATTTAATAATATCTCGGTAACATCCAACACATGAAAAACAACCTTTCATTTTTCGAAAATTTTAGAAAAAGAAAGTGTATAATTTTATTTTCAAACTTTCTAAGTAGCGTCCTTTTAGTGAATGGACAGCAATCATTGAAATTGCACAGTTGAAACTCACTAATAAATGAGGCAAAGAAATGTTACGAACCGTTGCCTAGGTACTCTGGTGAAATGTTGGGCTGATACAACTACGTATAGCTAGTAGTTACGGTATCGGATTCATACATAACCACACAATACTTGAAAGATTTATCATGTATGTTCAACTCTAAAGCGTTTTGCCTATCAATCAAGACATTCCCCCAAGTTACCCAATGGAATGTTCCGGAAGAGCTATTGGAACTCCTTGAATAGCAGAGAAATTTCATTTGTTAATTAAAGCGTTCCAAGAGCAGGGCATTTGAATGATATTCAATAGAACGGGCCGACTGATATTCATAGAATGAAGAGTGCACGTAACACATTATATTAATTACACACAGAATGGAAACCACTTCAAGAGATATGAATTAGAAATTGTGGATTTTCTTATGGTATTTTACTACCGGGATGGTATCCCGGTATTCAAATCTGCAACAGATGAATACTTTCATAGAACATAAGTTAGTTAAATAGAAATAAATAATCATCGTATTTTAAAACTAATTAATTCTGGAATTTTTAAAATAAATTTAAAGATGCAAGTAGAATTACATAAAAAAAAATTAATAAAATTTAAATGTTTGAATATTATACATCTATTACACCCTATACGAATTTAAAAAGATGATATATTTACAACTCCTTTTATAAAATAAATGGACACAAATATTTACATTTGTATTTATATTACATAAAATATAAAAACCTCACACAATGGAAAAAAAACTATTTTCAAAATATACATTAAGACAGTTCACATATGTGATAGGTTCAGAAAATAAAAAAAGAAACTTTTTTTTCATAAATCGCTTCCTTAATATATCAAGAATACGATAGTAAAGTGATTTTTTAAAATTCCAAGTCGTTATAAAGAAACAAGTGTTAGAAGAGCAGCTGTTCGGAGCGCTGAGATAGCAATCGAAAGCTGGGCCTGTTGTGTACACACAGTCGGTTTGATACCATTGACCCTTTTATGCAAATATACGTTCCTACAAGTTTGTAAGGGTTTAAATGGAAATATCTATAGTTATTGAATATTTCGACCAACTTGTTGCATCGTCGATTGAGGGCAAGTTAAGATTTTATTGTTGTAATCGGACTTGAAACTTAAAGCGCGTTTTTCTCCAAACCTGCGTTTTTCAAACTTTCCTCCATCCTATCTCAAGAAAGGTTTGACCCAATGACTTTCAATTTATAGGGTAGACTCAGCGCATATATACGTATCAAATGGGCTGCGATCATTCAAAAAATCAAAATATTTTTATTTTTTATAACAAAAGTATAACAAAAAACTCATGAAATTTGAAACTTTTTCAGCAGAGGTCTACCAAAAATTCAATTTTTGCTATTTTCAGTTGAGTAGAGTCCATTTGGTGCATTTAAGCTTATAGATTAAAACTCCTTTCATTTTTTTTTCAGATAAGCCAATCAGCCGGAATCGTGGAGGAAGTGAGCGTCCATTTTTTCGAGACGGGTGTGTTCACCGCGTGACTATTCAGATGCTCTGAATAGTCACGCGGCTTCGACTTTTTAATTGCAAACGTATGGATTCTAATAATTGAATACAAAAACGTCCATTACTTTTACCTATAACCTAAAAAGCTTTAAAATGAATACAAAATTCAAATTTTCTATAAATAGAGCTTTTATGGCATCATTGGGGCGGGGAATTTTTATGTAAATGTAGTTCAGAACATCTTTTCAGAGACCAAGAACCCTCAGAGGCTAACCTTCGCGATTTTAAATCTGTAAATTTTGAGTTGATGTTGTACTAAAGCAACACAGGGCTATTAACAAAAGATCTCATAGTTTAAAAATGTTATCACTTGAAGTGGATAAATGACGAGCTGATAAGTTATATATGATGCAGATGGGGAAATGAGAGTTATTGAAATAATCAACAAATGACAAGCCGATTTGCAAAAAATTATTGCCTCAGAAATATATATATATATCTGAGAATCTCATTCAAACATATACATAAAATAAAATAACGTTCCTTCAATGTGAATGATAACAATTTATATTAAACTTCCCATCACATTATTTATAGGTTCCGGTATTTCTACGAGTTCAAACGAACTGAAAAACTGTAAGAAAATGGAAATGAAAAATATTAAACTGAATTATTGTTTCAATAACGAATATTTCGCTTGCATTCAAATTCTAAGCAAAAAACAATATAGAATTCAAATCTTCATTAAATTACAGATCAAAAGAAAAAAATGCAAACAATTTTAATTCATTGAAAATTTTTAGACTTGTAATGAACGGAATTAAAATAAATTGTCTTATAAAAACAAAAGCATTAACAAGGAATTTCTCAGACATAAAATGTTACCTTACACCTTATCAAGTGTATTTAAGGTCATCACAGGTAAAATAAGGATTATTTAAAGGTAAAAAAGACTCAGTTTAAAGTAAATTATTTTTATTAGAAAAATTATTTTTATCACGTGATTGGCTAAATGATTTAATACATTTCATATGACAGCTGTTCTTAATCATTGAGATCAAAATACGCCCGAAACACTTAATGATAAAATAAAAAAACTGTCTTAAGTCTTAGGTGAGTCTGACAACAGACCAATGAGCTTTTATTAGCAATGCATGATATAGATGTTCAACTGGTTAGAAATCAAAAGTATAAAAGAGAAACTAAGATTTTTAAATCCCATCATCCGATTTTATAATACTTTTTGGAAAAGGATTAAAGTGAAAAATAGTTATTCCAAGTACAAATATATAATTCAGGTTTTTCCTTCTAACGAACCTCTGTAACTCTCTTTACAATGCTTACTACGGTAATACCCCTTACTCGACTGAGTGATAAGTAGAAGTGATAAATATATAGAAATTATTTTAAGTGAGGCCATGACGAAAGAAAGTAATTTTTTTTTAGAAAAGGCGTGACAAACACGAATACAAAATCCCAAACCGAAAATATTTTGGTGTAAAAGGTTCCATAAAATCTAACAAAATAGTCTGCCCCAACTCAAAGACTTTTTTCCTCCCGCAAATTTCCTCGTAGCATGCTAACATTTTTTTATTCCTTGTTTTGTGAAAAAAACAAGGAATCGCTGGAGACGATATTTTCTAAAATTTGTAACCCTTCCTAATTAAACTCTGAGGCCTTCTGTCAAATTCCCAATCATCATTCGATCTTTTGATTGAACTGTGTCTAAAGACTCAAGTGATGTCTTGCAATGCATAGGCAAGAACCTATGCATTTCTAAGAGGAGCTCATCAATTCTCAGCACCTGATCGTGCGAACTCAGTAGTTTTTGAACGCCATCGCTATTCACTTCTAAATTTATTTGCCTGGAAAAATCGACAAATTCTTCAAACACATTACCAATTTCATCAGGCTTTGTTGCTGATTCCGCCTGAGATTCAGTGATGAAAAAAAGGACACAGTTTTTTGCTGAAATTATTTAAAGTTTTTGTGAAACTTGATTCCAAGATCATCCGATAATTCTCGTTGCATCTAAAACATTAAATTGTTTCCAAAACTCTTTACAGAGAGCTCATTGTTTTGTCTCAGAGCTTCAAGCAAATGAGTGAGTAAGCTAGCTGTGTAGCGTTAAAAAAAGACGAATCGTCGAGATTTGAAAACCGTGTAAGTCGAGGTATTACTGTACTTTACTGTATTAGTTTATATGCGGATCTCGACTTGGGAAGGAACTGTGACACATGCAAATAAGGGCTATTGGCAATAAAATCACTATTTTGAGCCCTAGTCAAGTGACGAGGATGACACAAGCGTTGAGATCCACTCCCCCCCCCCTCTTCGAACATTCATACTACTCCAACGGGAGACAATGAACCTCGTCAGATTTAACTCATGTGACGAAGGTCAAGAGTCCGTAACCAAATACACTGGATTACCGCAGCCACACATAACTATAGAAGTAGAAGTACAAGGAATAGATAGGAGGCTAAAAAGAGGATTCCTGAATAAAATTCAGAGATTATGCAGTTGAAAAAAACTAAATTAAGAGTTCAAAATCAGTGTCAAGAAGTATTACCTAGGTGACAGGAAACTCATCGGAACCGAAAGTGGATCTGAATCTAGCTTTTAATGGATTTCTGTTTACAGAATTGTAATCTTAAGTAAATCTTTCAGTAAGTAATCATTCGAGTCAAACTTATTTGATAGAGAAAATTAAGCAAACCACTTGATGTATAGAATCTATTTTTTTTTATAATCATTTATTCAAAAATTGAATAAAAGAGTTCAACACAAAAAATGTCATGTGTCTCTTACTAATACTGATGCCTCATAGTTACAAACTAATACTTAACGAATCAAATGCTTTCAAGAATTTAGATTAGTGTTGCTAAAAATTTTTTTAAAAAAGATAACAATGATTATTAAATAGGCTTGATAAGTGATATTTTCAAAAATGATGGAGACATACGTATGGCTCGTCCGCCATATCATATTTATAAAATTACCGAGGATTATGAAATAATCAAAACGTTTTTTTCTCTAAATTAAATGCTTTTTAGAATTAATTTTTCCCATTTTGAATTTCTCAGCAAGATAAAAAGGGATTTTTTGGGGAAATGTAATGAGACTATGAGTGAATATTCATGTCGCACTGTTCAACAACAAGAGGGCTTTTGATGACTGATCTTGTCATTTTGAACCATGGTCAAGGGACGAGGACGACACCTGAGCTGCCCCCTTCATCTAATTACCTCACCACACCAACGGGAGAACGTTTGAGCCCTCGATAGATTTAACGTGAATCGCTTCCCTACACGGCGGGTCTTCAGCGGCACTAGGCTCGAAACCTTGACATGTCTGCCATGAGTCCGTTACCTTGACCCCAAGGCTACAGCGGTTGAAAAAAATGAGACTCTATATAATAATAAAAATCCATACCAGAAATGAAGAGTAAAATAATTTTGGGAGCAATAGAGATTCATTCAAGGTAGTATATGTCATGGCTTTCCGAAATCCTCTTTGTCCTCAGTAGCTAAGTGGTTAGGGCCGGCGACGTCGACTTGCACCCACGAGTCCTAGTGCTTCTGAAAAACCACCGTGTAGAAAGGCTGATGCGCGATAAATATTCCGAGGCTAGAAGTCTTTCCATTAGCGTGGTGTGGAAATTTGGAGAGGTGAGTTCCAGCAAAGGGGTGTCATCCTTGCCATTCCACCGTGGTTCAGAATTAATTGGTTCGTCACAAATAGCTCAAGTGTTTCTTCAGAGTGCGATGTAAATGAAATCAGTCAATTCGAAATCATTTTTGCCATAGACTGGTGCTTTAATATAATGCTAATACTCAACCCTATAGACCAGCGGTCGGTAACCTTTTTAGCTGTGGCGTGACAAATCTCTACCAATAGGATTTCAGCGTACCACACAGTACGATATTTTTAAAACAATTCGATTCCTGCAATAATGCGTGCAGAGATAGAGTTCAATAATATAGATGTACAGTTTTATTACACATTAATTTTGCATCATTTAAAGATAGTTCTTAACATAAAAATAAACAGCATTAAACATAACTATTTCTTCAACAAAAGTTTAAAAAAATTTTAAATTGTACATATATTACGTATTTTAAACATATTTATTAAAATAAGAAATAAGCAACATAAAATATAAGCATTCCCTTTCATTATAATTTGTTCCAATCCTAGTGCTTGCACTGCTCTAATTTCATATCGCAAAATCAGGGGTATTATTTGTGACTTCCAATTTTCTCTCTTCAAACAATTAAATCTTTCCAGGAATGGCATTCAACAATTCACAAAATAGTTGCAAATTTGTCTTTAAAGTTATATTTCAGATTTTTTCGTAATTTCGAATATATATGTCGAATAAGGTCCATCACAAACTTATCAACTTCCCTCCACGAAAGAATTGACAAATTTGTAAAGAAGTGCAGAGAGCCACAGATAATTGTATCGTAGGCCATGCATTGCCGACTCCTGCTATGGACCTATATTTTAACGACTGCACTACCTAATTTTTTAAAATAATTTATTAATGTTTTAAGTCTTAATTTAATATTTAACTAAAACTATAAATAATTTTCAGAATGTCTAGCTTTTAAAAAAAATTTACTCTGCAATGACAAACCCAACCATATAAAAAAGTCACGGATGAAAAATTTGAGGCATCTATATCACTTTCATCCTAGACTAGTGAGAAAAACTGATCTCAATCAAACTAATGTGGCATATTCCTTTCAAAGATTCAAGATTTTAATGTTCTGGTTAGATAAGAGGAATTTTATTTTATTACTGGGAAAAAATCGCAGATTCCTATATTTTAAAAATATTCTTACAAATTCTGCAATATTAAACAACCAATGAATCTCATAAAATATCATTAAATATGCATAAAATTCGAAATTTATTAAAGGATAGAAAGAGGTCATTTAAATTAATTGTACCTTTATACAAAAACTTTCAGTGCCATTCCGAAATCTAATTATCTCCTTTTAATTAACCTCATTAAGACTACAAAGCCTTTTTTGACATTTTTAGTCCATATTTACTTCATTTTTATGATTACATTTAATGGATATATGCCTAATTAAATTAAATACTACGCATTTCAAAATAACGCTCAGCAATATAAAAACATTCATAACAACTAATATTTTTCTCTTCAAAAATTACATCATTTTCGCAAACTTGCATAGTTGCAGCAAAATAATTTTTATTAAGATTAATTTCATAGTACTTCAGGCAACAGGAACAGTTTTTTTTTAGACTAATTAAATACAGACGCTTCAGATAAATTATTTTTCCGTAAACTAAATTTCATTGAAAATGAGCCCTATTTTTTGAAATCCAAATTATTCAAAGTCATAAAAATATTTTTGTATGCTAAAATTATTCTAAAAATCTAATGGAAGAGTACGCGCTCTCATCTGATTTACTCAATTAAGTATAATTCAAGAATTATTTGGAAAAATAAAATTAATGAGTAAATATATATTTTAATTAATTACATAGTTTTGATTTTTTGTCATACATTTACGATAAATGTTTATATAGTTAGTAAGAATATTTTATTATATAAGTGCATGGTTTTTAAATAATTATAAAAAAAGAAGTCTCTGTTAATGCAAATTATTCCAAAAGTTTGCATTATTTAAGAAATGTATGCCATGCCATTTTTGATTGGCTGAGTTTTATTCCCCTTCCCTTTTCTCTTTATTTTAAAATCCGTTTTATGAATGCATTTTTATAAATTAGTGAATTTCTTACGGATAACAAAGGCAAGAACACACATTAATTTACTAATTTCAGTGCCAATTTTTAATTCTTTACTACGCAAAGAGTGGTTTCATTAATTTTGGAATTAAATTAAGTACATTAGTCAAACAAAGCAAATGGCAAAATTGCATTACATAAATTACATATAGAACACTATTATATTGTATTATGGTTTGCAGCCCCGGGATCCAGGGATTAAAATAACTAATCCCGGGATTTAATTTTTGTCTGAATTATATTTTGAAATTTTTTTTCAAAGTATTGTGAATCTGGTATTACATTCAATGTACCTTATTTACTTATTTTGTACTGTATACGTTTAATGTCAGTTTTCTTATTTGAACTTTGAAGGGCTCGAATCGGGTGTGTATGTTAAACAGTGAAATGTGATATGTTTTCCCTTATATTTTCTTGTATAACTTTCTCTCCATCGCGAGTGGGATCAGAAAAAGCTCTCCCACCCACAGGATGTTCAGTGTTGCTAACTTGAAGAGGCAATTCGAATTTTTGGAATCTATCTAGCTACAGGAGATGTTTTATTTCACTCTTCTGAATCAGCTCTCATTTTCGGTGCTTGCACTGATTTTCAAGTGATTTTTCTCAAGTACTTAATGCAATCTATTATTTTTAAAGTCTGATTTGTATAATTTATTAAAAGTTTATTATACATTCAACAAAGGGCAAGAATCATACCGTTACAGTCACTCCAAATCCTAACGATGAGAGGTTAAAGCTCGAAAAAGCTAGGCACTCTGTTCATCTATCCAAGGAATTATATTTTTATCTTGAGTGAATTTACTAGAGATTCAAATAAATTTTTGTGATCTCTACCATCAACAAACTCATTTTCGAATCAATTGACCTGCTGTCCAAATCAATCATTAACATTTAGCTCGTATGAAAAAGCAACAGGTAGTTATGATTTTAATTTTGAATTAGGATTTATTTTTAAGATATAAATTAGTATACAAATACTGTAGTACCTGTAAGATACAATTTCAATAAGACACATTTAATATTGGTACCGGTAGCTTTGAATATAGACCTCTCATTTAAGGAAATTCTATTTTAAGTTAGGGTTTGGCAGCCCCGGGATCCCGGTGTTTCTTCAAATCCCTCGATTAAAATAACTAATCCCGGGATTTATAATTTTTGCCTAAATTATGTTTTGAAATTTTTTTCCCATTAAAATTTATATAGAGAGCTTCCACTTCCGAAACGAGACATTGCACACCAATCATTGCTATTCACCAGTAATAAAAAAAAATGTGACTCATTTGTTTGATGTGTTTATAATATATATAAATTTTGATTTTTCTTTTCTGAATCATCAATCAGGAATTATTTTTCTGAATTATCAGTTTAAGTCAATATTAAAGATGTGTTTTTTTAGATTCCTCTCTCTATTTTTTTTATATATCAGGAGATAAATTGAGAGAAAAATTATTTTGTTATTATAAGTAAATTCTTATAAGCTGATATTGCTGCTTGAAGCCCATCAAAAAGGTATTTCTTCAAAATTATTTCTGGATATTTAAAGTTTGTGAATTAAATCATTTATAGGTGAGTTATTCAATGTTTTCTTCTTTTTTTAATATACAGAGAGATAAATTTAGTGATATTTGTTATAATTATAAATATATTTTCAAATTAGATTGCATGTATTAATACTTAAATGTTGTTAAAAATATTTCGAAAAGATATTTTTTTCATGAAGCTAACAAACAGAATTTTATTCGACTGTGAAATATACAATGTATTTATTATTATTATTTAAAAAAATTGAAGTCTGTTTTTTGAGTATTTTTATTACAATTAATTTTAGTGCTGTTATGATCAATTTCTAGTGTTATAAGTTAGTAAGATTTAAAAAAAAAGAAAATATGTATTTTTCTATGGGAATTGTGAAAGTAGAAAAATTTTTTAGATTAAAATTTATGTAAATCCACTCTATCATTTGTACGTGCTGTGTATAGGTATATGTGAGCTTGTCGGAAAAAAGTTTCAGAGTTCACACACACTTCATAATTTTAATTTTGAAAAATTTACTTCCTTAGAATGTCTTACCAAGTAGTTATCAATTCTAAATATAATAAATATAAAAAAATAGTGTTTCAATGAAAATAAAAAATAGGGACTTTTTATTTTGTTTTAAATTTACAATAAGATTTTGGAAAATCTCAAACATGTCGATATTTAATTCAAATGTGGGTCAATTTTTAATGAACTCAAATTGTACTATTTTTAGTGAATTCATTAAATACTATTTTTTCTTGTTTTTTACAATTAATTAACTTTTGTTTTATTATTTTCAATAAATATTCTGGCCAATTTTCCAAAATTATTCTGGCCAAAAGTATCCGGACACCCTTTAAAAAAGTGGTTCTGGTGAGTGACGCAATTTGATACGTAATTGAAAGCTGTAAAAGTGTTGGTAGGGGTTTGTCAGATTGTATTTATGCGTTTGTGAAGCAATGAGTAAGTCAAAGGAGCTTAGTGAGTTTGATCGTGGCAGTATAGTAGGATGCCACCTTTGTGGGAAATCAGTTCGGGAGATTGCGGACATTCTACAGAACCCTAAATTTACTGTGAGTGATGTAATTGTGAAGTGGAAAAGTTGAGGTAGTGAAACGGCAGAAAAACGAACCGGTAGGCCGAAAATACTTGGTGAACGCAGCCGCAGAACTCTGAAAAGAGTAGTGAAACAAAATCGCAAGTCCTCGTTGGTGGAAATTTCTCAGGAGTTCCAAAGTTCATCAGGAATTAGTGTTAGCAGCAGGACTGTCCGTGGAGAGTTAAAAAACTTGGGATTCCATAGTCGTGCAGCCACTCACAAGCCAAACATCACTCCACAGAATGCGGTTCATCGACTGCAATGGTGTAGAGCTCACCGTCATTGGACTGTGGACATGTGGAAGACTGTTCTTTGGAGTGATGAATCTCGCTTTACAGTCTGGCAGTCGGATGGACGCATCTGGGTTTGGCGGATGCCCGGCGAACGTTTCTTTAGTGACTGCATTGTGCCGACTGTTAAGTTTTGGTGGTGGAAGCATAATGGTGTGGGGGTGTTTCTCGTAGTTTGGCCTGGGTCCGTTAGTTCCTGTGATTGGAAACATGAACTATGAGATATATGTGGACATTCTGGACAATGCTGCACTCCCAACTCTATGGCAATATTTCGGGGAAGGCCCATTTCTCTCTCCCAGCAGGATAACTGCTCCATTCACACATCGAGGGTTGCACAGACGTGGTTTGACGAAATGGGCGTTCGAAAACTGGACTGGCCTTCTCAGAGCCTCAATCTAAATCCCATAGAACACCTTTGGACGAATTAGAGCGCAGATTACGTAGCCAGCCAAATCGACCATCCTCACTGCAAGCACTCACTTCAGCTGTGATGGAGGCCTGGAAGGCAATTCCTATGGTCACCTATCAAAAATTGGTGGAAAGTCTTCCCAAACGTGTGCAGTCTGTCATCCATGCAAAAGGGGGACCAACACCATATTAATATATACCTCAGGACGCTCTAAGTCCATACCACTGGGTGTCCGGATACTTTTGGCCAGATAGTGTATTAAACCAATTTTTTAGTTATGTTTATAGCTTTATTATTTAATTTCAACCAAGCTAATGTGCAAGTATTTTTCATAAATAGTTCAGTCCTAATCCCAGGATCCCGGGATTTGGATAATGTAATCCCGAAATCTCGGGATCGAAAATATAGCACGGAATTTTTTTTTGCAAACCCTAATATGTATATATATCCCATCAAATTTTTTAATTTACTGAATGAATTATTTGTTTCAGCAAATTTTTTTATATATTTTATTATAGTATTCAAGCTTATGTACATCATATTCTGCATACATTTCCTTCTTTATTCTCATCAAAGGTTATTTTATAATTATTTTAAGGTTTTCAAAATTACGGAATTAAGGCCTTTTTACACTGGAATATCCCATTAATTTGTCACTAAACAAATGTCTTGACGTAAGCATATAAGCATAAAATTAATCAACACACACACACACACACAACTACAAAACGAAAATAAATTATACTTACAAATTATTTACTGTAAGCGAATTATAAGATGGAACATAATCACAAGTGTAATTATGAGTTTCTAAATGCCATACTAGTAAAATCTTTTGCGATAAATCTCTGATACGCAGGTAATACGTAAGTACCAAATAAAAAAAATTAAAGCATCTTCAGCACAATATTGACTTGGATTTTAGGAATATCATTTCTGCAGTGGAACTATGCGCGTGAGTGAAAATAATATCCCAACAACACACTAGGAGATTGTGACTAGGAGATGAGGGAAGTAGGAATTGCCCCACAATACAGGTTTAAAATATATAACCAAAGAAGTAGATAGGATACGATTTACTTAAATCTTAGTTAAATAAATTATTTTTTCATGGAAAGATCACAGTTTAAAGATAGATTTTCTAAGCCTATTTAAAAAACACTCCACCATTTCTAAAATGATTAACTTTCGAAATGAGATATTACTGTGTATTAAAGAATTATTATAAAGAAGTCCTAAACTGTAATAGAAATAAGGCTTACCAATTTTTCATTTTCGTCTTCCATTTCGAGGCGCGCCTTGATGCAATTGCGGGTGTCCAGGAAAGCCTTTCTCTGCGCTCGCTCCATCAAATTGTGAACAAAGAGCCCAACAACACAGACGCATATGAAGGAGAGTATGTTTGCAGTAATCTGGAAAAAAAATGTTTTTCACTTTAGTACACGAATTTCCAATTATAAAATGTAGCATTTCGCCATACGTTTTAAAGAAATTAACGCTTTGGATTACGAAGAATGAAAAATTAAATTTAATCGGCAATTTTTTTTATCGTTGTACAAAATTATTCAAAAACTTAAAAAAATATCCCGATTTTTTTAAAATTTTTAGGAGCATATTTTAGTCAACACAAAATGAATGGCATCTTTCATTTATTCTAGGTGAAATTAGTCCATTGGCAGAAATCAATTAATTATCGCGACAATATTCAGAAATTGAGATGGATTTGTACTTTAAGTAATACGATTTATTATGATATTTTAATTTATTCATGCATTTAAAAATAGTTTCCTACAAAATATTATTAGTATAAACATAACGAATGAAAATATACAGATAATATATTCATATTTGATATAAATGTATGCATTCAGACGTTCCAAATAGAAGCTTCTCAAAATTCTACATTTCAAAAGAAGTCATTTGCATATTTTAAAGCAATTATCCTGAACATAAAAATATTCAATTAAAGTTAACAGGAACTATAGATAAAAGGATTTTTTTTGCGAAGAAAATTTAAAATATTATAAAAGTAACAGCGTACATTAGGTTGATAAACGTATCTGGAGTGAAATAAACTTAAAACTATATAAATATATTGAAACCGATTGAAATAAATGAATTGGGTAGAAAGCGGCATGTAAAGAAAACTTTCAATCAAAGAAATAGAATAGTGTCATTTATTTTTATTCTACACAATAATAAAATGCAAAAAATGGATGGTTTCCTTTTTATTATTGGTTTATTTTCCTGATAAGAAAAACTTTCGATTCTTTCTGATTCGGCCCAACAAAGAATAGCCTTCCTTTAAAAGTAATTAACATTTCTCCACTGATGTGTATTCGAAGTACAATAGGGTTAGTTTCTTTTCAAAGTCTCATAATAAAAACGTTCAGAATCTTATGCAAATACAAACTAATTAGTATTTTTAAAAAATTGTTTTATTTTGTTAGCTACCGTTTAGTAATTTTTGGATATTTTTTAAAATTTGTTTGGATCAATAAACTTCAATAATTAATTTCGTGAGGAACACAAAATAATACTTTGAAATTTCATTAAATTACATACTTTTCTACCAAATAGTTTATAATTTCAGTTATTATTTTTATTTTAAATTTATCTTTAATATTTTTTGATATTCGCTGAGGGAAAATAATATCCCAGTGTTGAGAGTGTGTGATAATTTCTTTTATTAAAAATGAAAATCTCCCTTCCCTTTGTAAGTAAACAATGGTCTATTTTTCTTTAAGATGCCAGTAGACAATTTCTTTTCAATAATTTCTTAAAAATTCCCCATCTCCAAAGACCATCCCTCTATTTTATATGTCGGTTAAAAAGAGACAATAAAAGAAAGAGGCGACAAAAAAAAATGAAAGAGACGTTTTCTCGAAAGGATTTCACTGAATAGGCAAAAGCTTTCTTTTATTTGCCAATGGAGTTTTCAAGAAGCAATAAAAGAAATGAAAAATAAAAATAGTAATCCCATATCTGAAAGTTTTAGCAATGAACAATGTACAACACGGATGGTGTTGGATTTCATTTTTTTATTAACTTCGCATTCTACAGCAAGGTGAGGGCTATTGATGACTGACCTAGCAATGTTGAACCTCGGTCAAGTGGTAAGCATGATACCAGAGCTAGCACTGCTTCTCGAAACTTCCAGATCATGCTAGCGTGTAGACTTTGTACCACGGCAGGTTTAACGTGCATCAGCTGCTCTACTCGTGGGTTTTCAGTGGCATCATGACTCTTAACATGTTTAAAAAATTACCAGTTATGCCTTCATATTTACAAAGAATCAGTTTAAAAGTTCAATTGGTCTTTATTTATGAAATGTGATACCATACTTTTAACTTGAGAGAAATAACTAAAGAAAACGTTAACTTGAGATAAACAGAGCATATTCATTATAATAACATGCAAGTAGCAACTCTATTTTAAGTTTAAACAAGACTTTATTCATTTCTATCGTCAACAATTGTAAATCTGAATTGAAAAATGCTTCCTACACCCGCGGCAACTTAAACAATCTCACCTGTATTACAAATGCAACCTAAAGCTGCTTAGTGATCTCACTTATTTGTGAGAAATATCATAAAAGCAACCAGACAATTATTTTTGTTCTATTCCTGTATATTTGCATTAACATCAAAAAACGAACGTTGTCTCACTGAAGAAGTAAAATAGATAGAGGAGATTAAAATCAAAAGCAATATGGCACAATAGAAAAGAGAGAGAGAGCTTCAGAAACTTATAGATTGGAGAAAAAATTTCTGCAACCAGTAGATGAGATTTCATTTCGTCGAAAAATAAGCACAAAAGAGCACAGATAAAAATCCGTGATAGATGCATATTTTTAAACTAAAAGCGGAGTTGCACAAAACGCACCTTAAAAGATCTGTAAGATTTTTCATTATTCCACTCGTCTTTTGGTTACCTAAAGGTTTTAAGCAGAAGACAGTAAAGAAATAATTCCTTTCAATAAACGAATTATAAATCTACTTGAACATAAATATCCAACTCCCAAGCTCTCTACCGATGCAATTTTCCATTATTTTTATAGGATCGATTTTATCTTCCCTTTTCAAATTTATTCGTATTATTTTCAACTCTGAGAAGTATGTATATAATAGTTTGGATTCAAATAATAAATCCACCTAAATGGAAAAATTAAAGTTTGTTCTGATAAAATATTTTTCCACACAGGGCATTACAATAAGGGCTTATTGAAAGAGCTTACATTATTCTTGGATTTCTGAGTTTCATAAAACTGATCAATGAGAACATACTTGTATAGATGGCTTGGAAATTCAAGATTTCGCATAAGGGTACTCTAATATTTCCATTTTCATTTATCTCTTATATGTTTGCAAGATGATTTTAATCTTCATAAAAGCAAACACTCCAATATATTATGTCTCTAGATATTTCGTAAAGAATGATGAAATAAAAGTGCTCCGCAAATAATATTTTTAAAACAGTAAATGTGTGTTTTTACTACAATGATTATGAATGCGATTTTTTTTATTAAAAAAATTGTGTGAGCTTATTTAACTAAAATTTCCAATTTAGAAGGACTTTAAGGATAATCTTTTAATTGAATAGAATAAATATTTTTATTAAAAAAATAATGCTATCTAGGGATTTGAAAAGTGTGAAGTAATAGTTTTTGAGATAAAATAAAAAGAAATTTTCATTTCCTTTTAATTATGTATATCATTTACTCTCTTCAAAGTGTATTTACTCTAAATGAATACTGTGCAAGTACAACTTAGAATATATAATTAAAACATGCTCATTTCAGTTTTTAACAGGAAAATTTAAGATACGAGTTTAAATATTTGTCAAGGAGATACTCAATTAACATTATTTTAATTTTTTTTAATCTTTTTTTTACAAACTTTGGAGAAGTTTAATCTTTTAATGACAGATACGTAATAAAGTTAAACAAAAAAAAAATATCTCACTTTTGTCAAAAGGCAACACTTCTTGTATATCAGATTTTATTTTAAGAAATTCATATCTTAGCTTAAGTATTCTGTCTAGTACTATTCTGAATTTGTGAACGTGATATTGATAGCGTGTGTGTAATTTATAATTTCCCTCTCAAATCAACTTTTTTCATTTTTCTGAATTCAAGAAAGTCTTTTCAAAACAGCAAGTACTAATGACAATAAAGAGATTTGTGAAAAAAAATCATTTTTTTCTCTTTCTATTATATTTCATATCGCTTTTAATTATACGTTTGTGGATTAAGAGAGAGATCCTTAAAAAAATTTTAATATATTTTTAAAAACTGTAGGAAAAATATAATTACGCAGAAATCTTCATCGCCTTCATTCAGTTTTGGATTCATTTTATTGCATTCAAATTAACGATAAAATCTACATTTGAGAAAAAAAATAGGAATTCCATTATAATTTTTAACATCATTTTAGTGAAATCGAAATGCCCGATTGAAGAAAGACAATCCTTATAATACTGTAAACCACTATACTTAATAAAAAGAAAAATTTATTTATAAGTTTCTTACTTTCAGAATAAATGTATATTCCATGACGGAAAAAATGTTAAATTATGTATACTTTCTTTTTACATTTAGCTTATGGATTATTCATTGAGCCTACTGCATGCATCAACGCCCAAAGATTTACGGATCTCTATTTAAGCTCTCAACCCCTTATTAATATTACACTGGAAGTTATCTTTTTGTAAAAGTATAAAAAGAATAAGAAAGCGCTTTTCTTTCATTATTATCAGTTACTCATTTCGTCTAGCTTACTAATAAAATCCAAAAAGCCTTGATATCCCTATTTGAAACCCTTTTCCCAACCCATTATTTGTTTTCTCGTAAATTTCATGAAAACTCTGAGACTTTGGATTTATTTTAACAAGCTAAACAGATCACTTAGTTGTATTGAACGCGCCTAGCAAACACTTACGATATGTTTCCATATTCTATAGATAATCCTGATCTTACTATTCTGAAAACATTTTTTCCCCTTCACTATTCATATCATTTTGAAGTTTTGAACACGCAAATTCTAATTCAGCTGGTGTATTTGCTTCCATTTTTGGATTATAATTTGTCCCAAAGGAATATTCTCTTCACAGAAAACACACGACACTTCAATCATGGTTTAGGGAAAATAGGTTTAAGCCATTTCATGTTCCGAAATGAATTTCTAAAAGCTGTTAAGGAACAGAACATTGCAATGGATATTCTTGTGATTTTCTAAAGCAATTAGAAGTAGGAGCCTTAAGATTGTGTGAATGCATTAATGTTTTCTTTCATTCACTTTCTCATTATAAATGTTTTAATCTTTATAGAAGCAAAAATTGCATTAATATTGTAATTGCTTGTGTTTCCAAAAATAATTGCGAAGTGCATTTTCACCCAAAATTTTTATGTTCTTTAATATATTTTAGATTGTCCAACTTTTCTAACGCGAAGTTCTTCACTTTATTTTATACAATGATCATTTAAATGATTCCAGACTATTTTTCTAAGAAAGACACTAATTGTACATACTACCTTAAGATTAAATATGTGTTATATTTTAGTTGTTTATCATAAGAGCATGATGTCTTAAAAATTTATATTTTACGAAATAATCCTATTTGAAAACTTACAATTCCGTTCTTTACTTCAAAGTAGCGATTAATTTAATTTTCATGTCAGTTTTTTTTCAATCAGATGGCACATTTTAAATTACTGCTTTTAAGTTTAACACTGGTAATTAATTCTCTATTTAAATAAAATGTAGAATAAGAGCAGTGGCGCAAACAAGGGAGGTGTCCTAGGGGTCCAGACACCACCCAAAGCCCTTAGTTTTTTCGATTTTGATGATAATCTAATATAACGTAAATTTTAAGTAAGCACTTGTCATTAACAATTTATCTTATTAATTAATGCTAATTATTAATTCAATAGTTTATTTTTTTACTGCTTTTGTAAACAAAATCTACAAAATCAGAAGAATCCATTGGTGTTGTCTTGAGATATGATACGAGTTGAGGGACTTTCGACCAGGGACACCCTTCCTCTTGAAAAACTTCTGTGTCCGCTACTGAATAAGAGACATTTTAGTAAAAATTTTAAAATTTTTTCAAGAAAGTTTGAGAAATATAGATTGAAAAAATGGATGAATTAAAAAACTGTTCTCGAGATTTTTAAGAGATTTGCTGCATGAAAACTGTTCTTTGTTTCCCTTTCAAACGCTACTTAAATTTGTTTTCTAGGCTATTCAGGAGATTTTCTAAGAGGATTATTTTTGGTAGTATAAAAAAAAGGGCATTATTGATTTATCGCACACTTTTGTTATCGTTCAAAAAATAAACTGTCCTGGAATTTTATACTCTCCTTTTTCTCCCTTTTCTATATTCCTTCGAAAAATATTGGCTTCAGTATTGTTTTAGAAAGTACAGGATCAAATAACATTTTGCAAGATTCGAACTATTCTACTTTTTTTTATTATTAAAGATAACTATTTTAAATCGATTTACACATACCAACAATAAAAAATAATATTATTTATATACATACAACATCAGTTTATGAGAAACATGCGATTAATACTTGCATTTCATTGCATATTAATTAACAAATAAATACATTGTCACTGTTGATCATAACAATGAGATAAACTGAAGAATAAACTGTAATTTGCATCGTTAAGAACAAAATGTAACGTTTTTAACTATGAATATTTTAAACTGTTACTGTTTATTCATCATGAATGCGCATTATAGTATATCTCGATATTACTATTTACCAAGTAGTTGCTTTTGGGTCTAATTATTGGTAATATTTAATTTAACATGTTATCAAATTTCGATTTTTTTCTTTCTAAGCTATGTATTTATTTTTTATACTTGCATTTTTTAAGAATTTCAGTATAAAATTATGTATATCTTTATAAAAAATGAGGATTTCAATTTTGAATTCCTTATTTTCTTGTATGAACAGAATAATTTTAAGAAACTGGACTAGTCAAGATTGAAATAGTTTTGTATTAATTACTCATACATTCATACATCAGAATATTATTATAATCGCACTACTTTCCCAACCATTTATTCATTTATATTATAATTCATCATATTTTTCGCTTCTTCCTCAGCAAACCTAAACTTCAATGCCAGCGTTTTTGTCCAAGTAAATATAATTCTCGTATTTTCTGTTGTCCATTCAAAGAAATTGATCTGGGCATATTGGGTGATATATAAATTAACTAAATATTATTCAGCCTCACATCTCGCCCCGCATAGCACATCTGGAAATTAGCATTTGTAGGTCTAAATCATTTACTCAATGTGTACGTCAGTTATTCAGGTTGCGACGTTTCTCTGATTGCAGTACTATAGAAGCATGGCGTCACAAATATAGAACAATTATACTATTCTGAACGTAGATATAAATGTAGAACTATGTTGAAAAATTTTTCCAATGCATACTAGATATTTCGAATTTATAAATATATATGTATGAAAATTATTGAAACAAACGAAGCAATATCTTGAATCGCATTTACAATAAGTTAGACAAGTTTAATACAATTCAATTTTAAATATTTTATTATCACTCAAAATTCTATTTTGCAAACATTAATTGACAGATTTTGATATTGAACACTAAAATGTCATTTTTTTGTTTTTGTTTCAACTCAAAAATATATTTTCCATGTGTTCAATTTGTATTATTTTCTTTTAAAAAGCATTTTTATATGTAAAATTGTACTAAGGATGTTACGCATTGTTATTGAATTGTCGTATTTTTGTCAGGCTACCCATAAAATTCGCCAATATCTTTCCTTTTAAAATAATGCCTTTTTTTAATTTTATTTTTATTTTCTAGAGTAAAACATTTTTTTTCTATGTTGCTAAAAAACGAATTGTGTTCAGTTAATGCCCATAGATCAAAAAATTGTTTGAGTTCATAAAAGTCTAAAAATTATTTACGACTTCTGCACGGAGTAGAAATCGATTTTTTTCCATTGTTGTCTCTCATCTTGTAGAAAAGGAAGTTTAGTTACTGGCTGAAGAAAAGAATAGTTATTTTTAACTATAGTGAACTTGAATAATTCAGTAATTTAGAACTCAGACAGGAAATCCGTTTAGTAATGAGCCGCTTTTAAACAACACACGTAAAAAAATGACGTTTTACGAATACTTACCACATATAAACATGCGTATTAAGTATTCACATATAAAGCTTTGCAGCTGAAGTGATAATAAACAGCAACTGATAATAAACAACTGATAATAAAGCAACTGATAATTTACTGATAATAAACAGCATCCAATATAGCCCAAAAGTGAAAAATTCTAAATGGATCTTTAAATCTTTACTCCTGTGTTTCACATAAAAGAAAGTTTATGAGTAAAATATAATAAATTAGATAATCATAAGTTAAAAATTAATGCAATTGGACAAACAAAAATATTTATCAAGAGGTAAAATCTCGCTAATGGAATAAGTATATTTAAAACTTAACTATTAAATCAGAAGTAATCAGAAAGATTTACCCCCCCCCCCTCAAAATGTTTCGATAAGATTTCAATTAACAAAAGATATTAATTAGATAAATTTTATTTTATCATGTACTTTAGCACAGAAACAAAGTAATATATTACTTCAATTTTCTAAATTATATATATATATATATATATATATATAGCTGAATGAGAAAGGATTATGGAAGAAAAATATTCCATTGGCTTAGTGACGCGAGAAAAATTTAATTGATCTTAGAAAAATTTCCCCCGAAATATATCGGGTATTAGTTTAATTTTCTGCTTAAAAATTAGTATCAACACAAAATACTTTTATTTAGATTCATTATAACGAACAAAAATAGCATCAACGATTTAAAGAAAGCGTAAGTTTTTAATTTTTTAGATCATGGTTTAATAACGAAGCAGAATTAAGTACTATACTTACATTTATTCAGAAAGAAAAATGAAGCAAATTACGAAACCTTAATTGAATTTGCAGAGAAAAAAGCCAAATTGCTTTTAAATCAGGTTTTTTTTTTTTTTTTTTTTACAAACAAAAAAAATTGTAGAAATGTGTGACAAGAGACGAAAAAAATTCTCAAAATTCTTTCCTCTTTTTTTTTCTTTCAAAAAAGAGTAATCCGTAAATTAAAGGAAGATAATTCTTTAAGAATATTTTTCGAAAACCTAGAGAACAAAAAAAATGTTAAAAAATTCTTCTTTTCATAATGTAAAAACCCAGTACTATTTCTGATTAATTACATCCTTTTGAAACTGTTATTGGTTGGAATTTTCACTTACGTCGTACTCTGAAGAAACACGAGGACTACTGGAGACAGACTTCGTAATTTTAAACCACGGATAAGTGACGAGGATGACACCTGAGCATTTCCACACTACGCCAACGGTGAAACTTCAACCTTTAACAGATTTTACGTGCCCATCAGTTTCTCTACATGGCCAATGCCACTAGAACTCCAAACCGCGACTCAACCAAGACTTCGTGACCATCAACTTGAAATTAGGTGAAAATGCATAAAGTTTTCAGTACTGTATATCAGAAGACTGTGATTAAACCATTTTAATATAACATCCCACTCTTATCTTCATAATGAACGAATAGTCATATGAAACGAAATTAAAGTGATAATAGTGAATAATGTAATAAAAAAAAATGTTATAAATATCTGAAAACTTTGCGACTTAAGAACAAAAAAATTTAATTTAAGCTATTTTGAAATTAAATTAAAATGAATAGTAGCAGATTTCTCATCCTTCAATTATCACCCGAAAGGAAATTTAGGATTTTCGAAACTATTATTTGCCAAAACGATTCTGATAAATCTATTAGAAGTGCTCATTTATTTCTAATTTTCTAATTAGAAGTGTTCAGCAAGAAATAGAAAATAAATAAACGATTTCCACCATTTAAATACTAAAATAAATTTAATACAGACCAATATTTTCTTTCATTTCAGTTAATCGAATTCAAACAATAACTCGTAATACAAAAAATTTCAAATAATAAACCTAACAATGTGGTTGAATTATAAATAAAAATCCTAATAATCTATTATAATTTAGAGTTTATGGCAGTACTTCTCAAACTTTTCATATTAGTGACCCAATTTTCAATTATAATTTTCATCGCCCAACCTCCCATTTAATGACAATATATTGAATGCAAAATAATAATGCAATTTTACTCTAAAGCTACAATACGACCTTGTTTATAAAACGTACAAATTATCAATTGAGGTATTAAAAATTTTGCGTATGTTACACTTTTAAGTAATAAATATTTTAGTTTACTTTTTAGTAACAGGGTAAGTATTATGCTACTTTTCCTAGTTCAAAATGTATTTTGTTTTGCTTCCTTCCACTAAATTAATAACCTTTTTAAATAATCTTTTATTTTCAACTTTTCGATTTCTTCCATGTAGCGTTATCACACTCCCTGGGGAGGTGGAAGGGTTCCCCACAGTTTGAGAAACGCTGGTTTATGGATAACACTTTTATTAAAAATAAATCAGCTATTAGTTACAAAATACATAAATTTAATAATTTTATTGAAATTTTCCCACGTTGAAAATCCCTCGTTTCCTGCGTTGAATTTTAAAACATTCGTTTAATAAACAAGCCTACTCAATGTAAACGTGATTTTTTTCATCTTGCGTTTTTTTCCTGCGAAAAAAAATGGCTGTAGCGTTGTGAACATTAATTTAGACTCTATGGGAAAAAATTGCACTTGTTACCTTGTTCCCCCCAAAGATATTTTTTTTATTAACAGCTTTCTCTTGAAGAGAAAACATGTATTTCCATATCTATTACGAGGTACTTTCATAAACGCTTGTACGTCAAAGGAAATATAGAAAGAGCTTATGAATTGGTTATATCAATATAGAAGTACCTGTGTGTCTCGTGATAAATTGCCCTTTTTTTCAACCCTGTCACAAACTTTTAAGAGGCAGAGAAAAGCTAAGGAGTGAACGGAGAGAAGAATTTCTACAATTTTTAAATTCCAACAATGATACTATTAAATTGGCCTTTTTATTGGAAAACTTCCCCCGTATTTTCCCTTCTAATGGCGAAGAAAAAGAATCATGCTTTTTTGACTTTATTAAGGTAATAAAGTCAGAAAGTGATTAAATTAAAAGTGATTAAAATGGTTTTAAATCGAAATTTATTGAAGTTACTTGCTCGTGATATGGATGTCCATCATGTTTATTTTATGATTAGGAGATTTTAAGTAATTCTCATTAATGCTGGTTTAATTAAAAACTGGTGACAAACTTTTCATAAAACCGTTATTACACGAATATACTACAGCGAATAATGATCTACTACAAACAGATAAAACATTCTATAAGTATTCAAATATTTCTTAAAATATTATACATGTTATAAATCTTTTTACCGAAGAAATTGTTGGTGACAGCCTTTTAATACTGAGTACACTTTCTCTTGTGTTGGTTTTATTAGCCAAGTAAAATATCGCCGAGTTCTGGCTTATAAATATATATTTCCTATTTCATCAACTATGCTTATTTTTCCAGTGCTGTATTTTGTATTATCCATACGCATTGCATCCTCTCAATTAAGAATACGCAAACCTTCTGCCCAGATGTTAAGCAAGAACGATATATACTTTTGTTCCTGACAGAATGTATCATTTAAAATTTTGCGTTTTCTTTGAAATTTAAAAAAAACTTATAACGAGAAGCTTTTAAATGTTAAGAAAATAGACAAATTTAGGAAAAGAATAAGAGAAAAGGACTATTTTATTATGTAATGTTCTACTTAAGATAATACACTTAAATATGTTTCCAAACTTAAATTCTGAAAAATCGACTTAAACCTCTTGCATCAAATTCAAATGAAACATATTCCAAGAATACCAGTCAATTTAAAGTAGTCATTCAAGCGAAGAACAAATTTCATATCTTACATATTAATATTAAATCACAAGCATATAACTGATAGCAAAATAAGCTTTAGTTGTAAGTAACATCGGAACACAATCTTGCTATATATAAAAGGCTTAGTTACAATTTTAATTAGAAAAGCTTCAGTCTTGAATTTAATTTGATAATAAAGCTTTAAGTTTAAGTTGAGTAAGACAACATTTGATTGATGAGAACCTAAGGTACACAGAAATGTAATTTATGATCTAATCAGAAGATCACAATGGATGTGTTCTATGACAATCAATGATAGGTCCCAAACTCGGAAAATAAATATTAATAAAAGCTCACATCAAGTTGTAACACACGTTCCAAACAATTTTAAATATATATATATATATATATATATATATATAATCCATAAATATATATACAAATAGTTATAAATCTAAGTATAACCAGTCAAGACAGCAAGAAATATTAGCCACAGTAGTACAATAACAAACTCTTGGTCAACTTTAAACAAAGTTTTTTGGCTAGTTAACCTTCACCTGTAATTTGCCTATACACTGTGCCATAGGGAAAAGAAAAAATATTAAGAAAAATGAAATTATTACAAATAAAATACATAATACTATTAATCTATAACGATACAATTTAGTTGCCTACGTAATTACCAGTATAGAAAAATCGATGTAATAAAACTAGAAGATAAAACTTTCTTCGTGAGCACAGCAACAAATTAATGTTCCCGTCAAATACAAAGGAGTATTAACAGTACCGCATAAAAGTAAAATTAGTAAATTATGATAAAATGTTAGTAAGTCTATTTATATACATTTAAAAACCTTAAATACTAATATAAAATTTATTGAAAAATAAAAAAGGCTTTCTAAACATATAACTAAAAAAAACTACTAAATACTATGATACTAAAATTAAATAAAGTATTATTAATTTATGAAACATGTAGCGTCATCTTTTGATTAACTGTATGACTCATTTTTTTAAAAAAAATAAAAATCCACTTAATGCAATTACTATTACATATTGTCATTCCACTGAGAACTATTAGAAATATAATTGTAAAGAAAATTAGCAGGATATCCATGTACAATACAATGGCTAATAAAGTTATTAAAATTTAAAAATATATCAGATCTATTGCTAACTAATACATTATTACGATAAATATAGTTAAAAATAATATTTCTATATATAAAAGTTGATAAATTAGAATTTCAAAATATGGCACTTTAGAAAATTTTAAAATTAAAAGCATTTCTTTTATCATAAATGTTACTTTGTAATTTATAATCTAAGTAATTAGTTTTAAATGGATTATTATTAATTTTATAACTAGGTTTAAATAATCAGGATAAAAGTTAATAATGGGGTTAAAATTATTATTTTTACCAAAAAAATTAGAGCATCTATATATCTAAAAATGTAACAGTCATAATAAAGAATATAATTATATTTATAAAAATGTAAATATAAATTAGTCAAACTATTGCTAGCAGGGCCACCTTGAGACCTGAGTGAGTGAATATTAACTTCACACTGTTTAGCTACACGAGGGCTTTTTGGTGACGGACCTCGTAATTTTGAACCATGATCAAGTGACGAAGATGACACCTGAGCTGCTCCCCTTTCCAAACTACTACACCACACCAAGCAACCCTGAAGCAAACATTGTTTATTCAATGAACCATTCAAATTAATGTAATTTTCTTTTAAGACTAAATCTATGAAAGCTTTAAATTTGTGGAAAATTAATAGAAAGATTATAATTACTGAATTTTCTAAAATTACTTTAATAATATCTTTGCTATCATTGGAATTGAAAAGATCTTCAAAATCAAAACTATGAACTAAAAAAATATTTTTTTTAAAAAAAAATTTATATCTTTACTATTTTTAATTATAGTTTTATCATTTTGTTTATTGATGAAGTGTTGCATAATATTATGCAGCATTTTACCTGCAGTAGTGATATATGTTTTAAAACCATTTGTTACAGAGAAATATAACAGAAATTTTACGGAATTTAGGTATTTAAAAATATATAAAAAAACAATCTTAGGAATGCAAATTCCCAATTTACTATTTATAGCAATAATTCGATTGCTAATTTCTTTATGTGCCAAGTCCAATCTTTTAAAAGATTCATTGTTCAAAAAGTGTTCATTAAGCATATTATTATAAAAAAAAATTACAATGTACAGCGTGATTGTCAGGCACTTTGTCAATGTAAGCAATAATAAAATTCTTTTGTAATTCCTAAATCATCTGATTTACATCTTTATAAGTAAATTCAGGGTTAGATTAATAATTAAATTTCATCAAGTCTTTTAAAATATTGTACTTAAATTCATCAAATGCACATCTATAGACAATCCATATTTAACTGCAAATTTTGTAACAAAATTATTTATATCTTTATTAATTTGTTTTTAACAGTATTGTTGTTATTAGAAATAGTTAATCTAAAACTAGTGGCTTTACTCATGATATCTTTTAAAATACTGTTAAAAACAAATATAATTGTCCTTGATTATATTTAAGATGCCTGTAACTACATGCTTATGATAACCATCAATAAAATCATGAGAGTCTTTTCATTGACAATCATCTATCTGAAGAGAATGTGAACTATTATTGTAATTAAAGATGAATCTGCCCATCGTATATGTATATATATATTCCGTTTTAATATGCAAATTCAAAACATCATTTGGCATTTAATTATATGCGGGTCGTTTGTATTTCTGCACCAGAAAAAGAAAACAGATCGACTCAAATCCAAATAAGTTGCAAAATAAAATATTCTGCTCAGTATTTGATTGTGAATTCAAAATATATTGATTTCAGGAAATTTTTCAGTCTCTTTAAGGTCTGAGCCCTATTTTTAATACAGCCGAAAGCAGTCTTAACTGGTAGAAAAAGGCAACAGACTAACGTGGTGACCTTATCAAAATATCACCATCTAAAAGTTAAACTTTATGTGAAAGCTCAAAGAAAATAGTTTTTTTCAACTCATTACCAACTGACAATACGATTTATAAATCTTTCTTTTCTAATCTAATTTTACTCTTAGATTAAGCTATACAATTGAATCCAAATCTAGCTGCTCTCTTCTCAAAGTCAATGAATCCAGTAGAAGTGGGCAATCGATCATGCCTTGGATACTCTTGTCTGGTTTTGATATGAAAAAATAGGACTACTGAGATCCTTTTATTCCTACATACACGAATCTAGTACAGTAGATACTTGAAAGGAGAGGGAATTTTTGAAAGCATAGCCAATTCAGGGCGCTAAGAGAAAACTCTGTCTCGATCGATCCAATGGAGGTTGTAAAAACCTCATAAATCAACAGTTTTTACTAAGAAAGTGTTTGGAGTAAGGACTCTGAATAAGCATAGAACCACAGACATTTTTCAACCATTATACAAGTTTTGAATAAATCATGTTGATAAAAATTTTATGTTTGTATTCCCGTGACTAAAAGTAAAGTTTCAGTTTTGTTCCTGTATTCCTATAGCTCAGGAAATGTTGTTTCTTCGCTTTAATTATTCTATTAAAAATTTCAAAACAGTGTAAAAATCTTGTACTATTTCGTTAAAGTAAGCATAAAATTGTACTTTTTATAATGATTTTCAAGTACTAATATTTAATACGTGGTTTCAATCATTTTCTTGAACGCAACAATGCCGCGAATAATGATACGTTCAATTCATATTTTAAAACAGCGAATTTTATATATAGAGCAGTTTTTAAAACTTTCTTTAATCATTGGGGACTCAGGAGAGGATTCAAATGACAATATAATAATTCAAATAGCTGCATGCTCTTTAGTTATCATTTCATTGGAAATGCTAGGCTCAAAATTTAAATTATCGTGTCTCAAAGCATTGTTTAGTTTAAATCTTATTCTCCCAAAGAACTCAATGCATACAATGTATCTTCAAAGGCAGTAGCGCAAATTTTCAACAAAGTACAGAAATCTATTCCATTCACCGAAGAGTATCTAGTTCTCTCATTTGTCCCATTTCTATGGTTAAGAATTACCATTTATTAAGAGAAACTTCGACATTTGATCTATGCATATGAATACTCGCAAGATCGATTATTTTAAACCACAGGTCGGTAAGAGAGTTCCTTTGATAGACACAAATCATTCAAAATGCATCAGAAGGATGATGATTAGGATAGAAATAATTTTAACTGTTTACTAGTCTATATTATTTCACGGTCAACTAGAAAACGAGATTCCATACAAAGGCAACTAACATTCGACATACAAAGTCATGCTATATTAGATAAGTAGTCTTCAAAGCATTTTGGAAGTATTGACTTGAATGCGTACCTTATACTATTGTATATAATGGGTTATGTACATTTCCCGTAACCATCTCTAGGGTTAGTTTACTACAATGTTTGATATACAAAATTCGCATTGTGAAAGATCTGTGACGTATTAGCATTACATTTTTAATATAAGTACAGAGAGAATGGTAAAGAGAAGAAATAGAAGGTAGATAGAAAGAAACAAACATCATCATTATAAAAGAGATACTGAGGTCAAAACAACGAGTAAAGATTCAAAGAGTGTTTGTCTGAATCGTATCTTGTTATTATGTCTACTGTTTAAAGATCAAAATATATGTAAATATTATTTATAAATTAATAATTGGCCAATCAAGAGTAAAAAAAATCACTCCGCATATCTACTTTATTTTGATGTAGCTTATTCAAATCTTGTGAATAGACAGTTTAAAGATTAAGATTGATCTTTATTGAATAAATACACTTCATATAGAAATAAAGAAGAGTATTCATCCCAGTTGTCTTGATTCTTGTTTTTCGTTGATAGTTTTTAACAAAATAACTTTTACTTCCTGGGAGTTGATAATTGAAACAGAAACCCACATTCTATAACAATTTATAAAACAGGTCATTAAAGAGTGATAGGAATTAGAAAGGAATGTTTCCAACCAAATTTGCTGTAATTTGCATATTAGAAATTAACAAAAATCAATTAGGTTTTAATCAAATATTTAACTGCCACAACACTTATTAAAATAATTTTGATGAAATAAAATTATGGTGATTAAAAGTTGAAAGGCTTTGAGGGTATGAAAATCATTTTTGAAATCAATTCAACCATTAATTATTCCAGCATATAATAAAAAAATTATTATTTTACTTTTTTCTCCTTTTCTTACCCTACGGTAAAAACTTAATGTCTAAGCACTGATCTCTAAAGTGAGGTACACATTCCACAGAAAGTATGCAGACCACCGCTATAAACATTACGTTTTTACAGCAGGGTTACAAAATTCAAATAAAAAAATTATTTTTATTATATGCTGTGCCTTAAAAATCACACATTCAAACTCTCCTGTATTAAATTTTTCCATGAATAACAGAACTCAATTTTATCTCTCTTTTAGCTAAAATGTGAATTGATTTTTTTTATACTTTTTAAAAGCAGTTACTAATTATTATAATTGCCTTTTTTTAGTAATTAATGAGAATTGTCAATTAATTGTTTCTACCAATTCCTGTCAATTAATAGCATCTGCTTGGTTTTGTCTCAAATCAAATTTTCAAAATAAAATAATGTTAGTTATGATTAATTGAAAACACTTTTAGTTCTACAATATTGGAACTTTTTTGGTAAAAAACGTTGAATTATTCTTTCATTCGAATTATTCAACAAATGGTTTTCTTGTAAAAAAATACAACTCTCTAAAAGGTCAATTACAGAAAATTCCCCTACAATAACTTCCCATTGAAAAACCAAAGATAATTTATGGCCATTCGACATTTTGTAAAATAGCTTTAAAAAAAAACACACACACACACAGAAAAATTACTTTATTTTTTTCTATCTTACTAAATATATTCAAAAAGCAATTTCATAAAAAGCTATTTAATATGAAGATGAATTCAGCGCTTTTGATTAACTTTCTTAATAAATTCATAAATGATGCAAGAATCTAAATAAAAAATTCAGATTTGATCATTCCTACAGAACGAAGCCCGATACATTTTTCTCTCTCAAATAAATTAATAATGGAAACCACAGATGAATATCTAAGCAGTTATTTAATATAAAGAAGTCAGGTTTTTTATTTTATCATGAGAAACTACCGTTTATCGCACCCAAGGATTTCCCGTGTTCTTGGATTCAAAATGATAATAAAAGAATGGAAGAGTAAAATTCTGATAACAAATTCTTTAAAAGCCGATAGTAAAAAAATAATTGTTTCGGGAGGAAAATAAAATTAAATTTAGATAAAACCAGGTTTGTACGAACAAGAATTAACTCATTAATTACAAATCGGGTATTTTTATCTATTTGATTTAGAGAGATATTGCCAGATTTTTAAACAGGCTATATATTTAATTTAAATTGTATTTAATATTCAGAAAAATGTTTGTGTGTGTGTGATTGAAAATAATCTTAAAATTTATACCATAAGTAATAATTTTCCTTTTGACAATTTTCTCTTCAATTTTCATTAGCACTGCTTTTAAAGGCATTTGGAGTGGGAGAAACATAAAAATAATTTCTAGAAAGTTCTTTAAAAAATCGATGTATCTCTAATTTGATTTGACAAAAACACTTGAGATTTATGATATAATTGTTCTTTTAAATATCTCGTTGTTTTTATAAAAATAACTTGTTTTTTTTTACTTAGTTTTAAATAAGTTTTTTTTTATTACTAATGGGCATTTGAGTTATAGCCTAACTTTCAAACTAACAACAATCGCTGATGAATCACGCCGCATGATTTTCGCAATGTTTTAAAAATTGTTCAAAATAAAAGAATTGGCTTCTTTCTTATATCTACATACGGAATTTTTAAACCTGTAGATAAGATTCAATTATTTCTAATCAATGTTTCTATTAATTAATGTACTGCTAATTTTTTGAATTCATTGACATTTAGTAACAAAATTTGCATCGATTAAATGATTATCAACCTCGCACTCAAGAGCAACACGAGGGCTATTGGCAACGAACTTCGTAAGCCAAAGTTTTTAAACCAATTCCTAACAGAAGTATGTGGGAAAATGTAGAAATATACTTTGATATTTTTCGTAACAAAAAACTAATTTATACACACACACATATATATTTGTTTCCTTAAATTTTTATTTACATCCCATTGGAAAATCTCTTTTGGTCTTTCCATCAAACAATTTGTGACATTAGTCTCGAAGAAAAGGCACATGTAACAAATGTGAGAATAACACATGCAGAGTAAAGCAGAAAATTCCTAACGCAACACACTACCAATCATTACAATAATTAGCCCGCTGAAAAAAAATTTAGAAATGATGTTCATCTTTTCACACCCAGTTACTGGAATTAATTATATATATATACATATATATATATATATATATTAATGGAAGTAAATGTTGTGTCTTATGTTGAATTCTTCAGGAAAATAGTGTTCATTTGAGAAATATATACGAATCTCTTAGAACGAAATAGTTTCTATATTATTCCATCTTATTTTTTCTAATACCAGAAAGAAGAGTCATTTGAATAGTAAATTTATTACTGAAAAATATTAAGGCGTCGAGTGAAGAAATAGTCTGAAGAGTTCATATTACTGAAGCATCCGTTCATGTGATTAATTGAAATCTGATTAAAAATTATGGATGAAAACGTCTCAAAACTCAACAACTAGATCCAAATAATGTGCTCAAAATCTAAAACCTTTAGCTCTTTATTTTACTTATGAAGAACAATTAGTGAAGCTTAAAAAAAATGCTATATGTTCCATACATAAATTTTGGGGGAAACCACACTAAACATTATTTACACACTGTTTTCTTTACAAAAATCTTTTTTTGAGTAAGAAAGCTAATACTCACAAATTAAGGAAGAACATGAAAAAAAAACGTTATTTTAATACGTCAGCCATTGATTCAGCAAGTAAAAATAATCTTTCCTTATCTAAAATACATGAAATTCCACAGCACACTCAAAGTACCTCCACCCCTTCCCAAAAGAATCTCACAACACTCAACTTATGTGAAATCTTTTCGTTTTATGCAAATTTACAACAATCACGTAACAGTCATTTTCTGCCGATCAATGATAAAAGCTGAGAAGGGAAACTGAAACTAAAACTCGATGCATTAAGCCAATTCTAGAAGCTGAAGTACAGAAACCAAGCTTTAATGCTTTCAGTAGTAAAGCGATAGATAAAACCTTACTGAATACGCCTTGATTCAACATTTACATAAAAACTTCGATTTTCTTAAAATTCTCTAGAATTTAGAGCCTTTTGAGATATTCAACGCTTCAGAAGTCTTACTAAAGGACGGATGCCCATATTAACTCATGGTTGAATGTTTCAAGTGTCAAAAACAAAAACAAAAAAAAGGATTGAACGATTTTATGGCCATATGCAATTGTTCAGGATGCGTTATTTTGCAAATGAAAAGATCCCAAAAATAAAAATGCTTCAACTTAAATATCTTTATTACTGTAATTTTTACGTTTCATTTAGACAATTTACACATAATTGGAATAAGTATGCCAATAATCATCATATGTAAAATTAATTTGAATCAACCATAAACCCGAAAATATTTGACCCGATTCTGCTTAACTAGCACCGCACATGACCAAAAAGTTTTTAAACTGGGATACACAGAAAATATCACAAAAATCCATGAGTATGAAACAGAAAAATTTCATTTTTACGTTCAGTCACACACTCACTAATTTGACTATCATCAAGACTGTTATATTACAATTTAATTATCTTATTTAAGAAAATCAAAAACCATATTTAAAACAATTTAAAAAAAATAAATTTGAGGTAAAAGTTTTATGCATGGTAAATGCCTTTATAGATTGAGTTGTTCCGTAATTATTGGCCGCAATCGATATAGGCGACTTCTACAGATTGTTCTGACCGGTACAGTAGCGATACACCACCAACCACCCCCACAATGTGAAGTGGAAAAGTCCACACATTTTATAAATGTCAGTAGGGGCACTGGAAGCATTTAAGGATTTAATTTATCAATGCAATGTGTGAATCGTGATTTCGTCCGAGCTCCGACTTAGACATACGGCGACTGCAACAGTGACCAACATCAACAAAGCATGAGGTGCGGATGCTAGCAGAGAGTGAACAGTCAGTACATTGTTTGTCAAGTTTCGTAGCAGCGATATGGAGATTGACCATAAATCTGGAGCCAGTCGTCTAGTGTGGTGTGATGCGATGGTTTCCGGCAGAGAATCGATCAACGGCAACAGTATGACAGCTAAGAGACGAACTCTCTGTAGCACCTCAGAAATCCCTCGACATTTGGTGGCAATGAGCATGGGGAAAAGACTCGAAATATGGGTACCTCATGGTCAAACGGATGTGCAACTTCTACGGCACCTGAAGACATGTACAGGGTTAGCAAAAAATAAGTTTTCCACATCAGGGGTTGTAGAATCCGTCTTACTGGGCCAAATGACAAAGAATTTGAGCAACAGATAATTTGAATGAAGCGCTTGACATTTATTAAATAAAAAATAAAATAAAAACCTTACTCCGGTAGGTGGTGCTGTGATACACATAGCCATATTTAATATACTTTAAAAATGCGTCAAAAATATAAAGTAACATTAATAAAACTGCTCAATATGATACCCTTCATGTTCAACAATGTGCTGTAATTGCAGAATAATATTTTCAACAGCTGACCGGAATAATTCCGCCGGAATCTAAAATATGGTGTCAAATACTATCCTTCAGAACTGGCAGAGTTAATGGTCTTTGACGGTAGATATTGTCCTTTAGATAACCCCACAAAACGAAAAGTCACAGGGGGTCATATCCCGTGAAGCGTAGGATTCTGTTTTTTGCATCGGACTGGCATAACTATTTATGGCAATCCGTGTGACTTATCGAATGTGGCACCCAATGAGGCATGGACCGCACTAGATCCTGCCTTGAAGAACCAATGATGTTGTGGACAGTGTCTGAGGGAACCGGGTGTGAAACGATTTCATTTCCATTGAGGAATGAAAGAGATTTGGTGGGGTATGAAAGAGAATTACTACATAAGTGTATTCTTTCCATACATGACTTTAAAAATCTGTATAACATTTATACTGTATAATATGTAGTTTTTAAAAATATTTTGAAGTTATTTTATACATATGTACAATTGTTGTTTTATTACATAGTGTAAAAATTAAATGTGTTAGGGGGAAAAAATTCAGGAGTTTTTTCTCTTACCCTCTAGATAATTGGAACTCTCGATAATTTGATTTAATAATCCCTTCGAATTATCGAGAGTCGACTGTATTTAAAACACACACACAGATGCTTTCTCAATAATAAGACAAGAAAGTCCTTGGAAAAGAAAGAAACACAGGGGAGGGCTATTGGTGACGGACCTCGTCATTTTGAACATCGGTCAAGTGAGGAGGACGACACCTCAGCTGCATCCCACCCTTCAAGCAACCACTCCACGCCAACGGAAGGTCTGCTAGCCTCGCCAGTCACGTAACCATAACCCCACATAGCTCTTCCTTTCTCGTGAAGAAGATACATGAGAAGGGAGATCTAATAGCGTTATATAAAAATAGATTGAAAAAACGCAGATTCACAGCCATATTTATTCTTTTTCGTAGGTTTCCGATGGTTTGTGCTTAAAGTTTATCGAGGGGAATCGTATTCTCTGTTGTATAAGACTCGCACTGTTTTTATTTCTCTTTCCCTACCTGAGAAAAAAAAAATAGCTAAAGCTGCGAAAGTCTAAGGAGCCATTGAACCCAATCTGTGGAAAAGATCTGGAAATCCTGAACCTTTCACTTTCTCTTGAAACGCATGCTTCAAGATGAACTTTATTGGAATATAACTCCTACACTAATAAACAAGCTAAATAGTTTCTACCTACGATTAACTTTCAACTGTAAATACCTAGCACGTAACTTGATCAGCACTGAACGTTTCTTATCCCACTTGTCTATTTTTAAAAGTTATATTGAAGATTATAACCATCATGTCCTTATACTACAGACTTTCCCCTTATAATATTAATAAAACGAGAAACAATAGATTAAAAATAAAATAATTGAAAAAATTATTATACAGGTTCACAAAATCATTTTGTTGGATCCATTGAATAGAATGGGATTTAAGCTCCATGACCACTCAAGATTGGCGCCGAGAGGCAGATACACGTTAAATCTGTTGAGGCTCCCGTTGGCGGCATGTGGAAGCTTCGTGTGACTGGACCGTGGCTCACGAAGTCCGTTCTTAACGAGAGAGAGTGCGACGTGAATTTAAATTGGATTACATACAGATTATTTTGGCTCAACTTAGCTAAAAAACTTCCCAAAAGGGGGTCATTCGTAGAAGATGAGCGAGAATCATCTTCATGGCTTCAGTTACTACTTCATGAATCTGTCTCTTAACAAGTCGTGATCATTGAAACAATGATAAGAATCAAAGCATTCAAATATTTCCTGATTACATACAAGAAAAAATCTATATCACAATCTTCTATCGTACTTCCTACTCATTTATATACATAAAACAACCTAACAACGATGTAAAAATTAAAATGAAGAAAAAAAATACAAGGAAAGACTAGATTAATGAAAGATTAAATTTTGTTGGCAGTGTTCTTAAGATGCCTGCAATCTGCCGAGAAATCTTTCTGTAAACACTATAAAGCTCAATCGCGCGCGAGTGTCAATTTCTGAAGTAATGGCTTAGAAAGGTATTGTGATTAGAACACACGCTGAGAGAGATCTTAAAGCATGAATAAAGGTCAATATTTGCTTAGTGTTATTGTAAAGGGGAAATTCTTTTTTAAAAAAATGAACAATCTTATTCGTGGTGGTGTACGTTTGAAAAAGTATGGATAATAATGACATAATCTTGCTCAGTATTTTTCAACTTAAGATGGAGAACATTTGAAATGATTATATCAGATATTTAAAAAAGGTTGCTTCCAGAAAAATTAACCAACGATGTAAGCGAGTAAAACCGATTTTTATTGAAATTATTTGGCTGTAAACCATGCTCCTAAAAAGAATTACATGAAAAGGTTGTACCAGTCATAAAATACCGTAAGGTGTTCAAGTATGCAAGTTCTTTCAAAATTAGGTTTAAAAATTATTTATGCTCTCTTAAGCTATTATATTTATACACATCAACGAAAATATACACACAGCACTAATCTTTCTTTATTCTGTTTGTTTTATTTTTTAAATAATCTTCAAATTTTTATATTTTGCTCAAACTTTCCCTCTTAAAAGACTATAAAAACTATATTTGAGAATAACTTTTTAAATTTGAAAATCAGCGGAGTGCACTATACTAGAATAAGTTTATTGTCAATGTTTAAGAATTTTCTTTTCAATTCCATGATTATTTTCTGTTTTGTGTACAAAACATTTGAGTAGTCTTAAAAATGGCTGTCTAGAGTATTCATTGTCACTGGCCTTCTGCACTTAAGGTTGCGGGTTCGACACTAGTCCAAGTCGGTGGATTTTCATGATGCAGAAAATCAACAGCGTTCATGTCATAAAAGATCCCTAGAGTGTAAGATACGACATGTAAAAGATCCCTAGAGTGTCTGTTTGGCTTGGATGCTCTTGGCAAAATAAATCCTAGTACAGGTTCGCATCGTCGGAGCTCGGGTGGGCGTCAAAATTACCTGCAGCGATGCCGCGCTTATAAGAGATACCAGCTTCCGGGGAATGTACTAAGTTTGCAACGGTAAAACACCAATCCTTAGCCCATTAGAAATTTTTAAAAGAAACCTTTCTCGTATGGACATTTTTTTTCTATTGAGACAAATATTCATAAACGAACATTCCACGCATACTTTAAATCTCATTCAAAATCTGTTACTTTCGTCTAGAAATTTTAATACGATGGAAAATTTTCGTTCACCCAATTCCAATTTGATATTAGCAAATTATTCGTAGTGAGAGAGAAACTGAATTTTGAAAATGATAAACGAAATAAGTAGACATATTTCAATGTAGGAATCTTTCGAGTGGAGTTTAAAAATGTCATTATTTTTTTTTTATCAATACTATTCAAACAATTTTATTTTCCATGCATTTAAATCATTCCGCAATGGATAAAAAGTTGTCTTTTATTGAAATATTCGAAATTAACTTATAGTAAATAATGTATTTGATAGGCATAGTTGAATATGTGAATTCGGATAAAACTGTATTGGTTTCTAAGGAGGTTATTAAGAAAGAAAAACCGAAAGGAAATGGGAAAAATGAGACTGGAAGAAATTTAAAATGGAATGCGTAAAACGGAGTTTTATTTACTTTTCGCAATATTATTCTTAAGAAAAAAGAATTTTATAGTGTGATCATTTTTACATAAGTATTTTATTTCTTTGAAAAATGGTTAATCACAACTAGAAATAAATGAAAACGGAATTATATCTTCCTAAGCGCTTTTTTTTCAGATGTCCATCCAATTTCTCCTCAAGAGAATATTTCGAGGTTCAGAAATAGATTTATTCTTCTGAAAATATAAACCAGAGAAAACCATTCTATTTTAACAACTCTATTATAATTTGTGCAATTTTTTCTTAACTCATTCTAAAGATGGCGCCACGTGGGACAGTATTTTTATTCTTTCGCCCAAAAAGTTTTTAAAAATGTCATTTCTTTCGGGGAACAAAAAGAAATATACGGTATTCGATCTGCGTCATGCATTTTCAGTTGAGTGAGGCATTATGTATGAATCTGAATCACGCAATCCCAGCATATTTATTCTGTCCACTCGGAAAAACCACTTGTTTTTCCTGTAACAAATACATTTCATTTGTTGTTTCTCGTGTCACAAATCGTTTCCACGTTTTCTGAACTTTAATTTAAAGAAAATAATGATTTTTCCCCCTGCGAGAATATTTTCGACATTGAAACGTCAAATGATCGTCTGCGTGATAAATCAGAATTCGTGCTTGCGTTGTCATTTAGATACATTCGAAAGAAAATATATCTCGGGGGTACAGCAAAATATATACATTCTTTTAAAATAATGTAAAGGAAAAAGCGACGGTTCATTTATATACTGTATATTCTTGTTATTCTGAAGTGTCTCATTTTTCACTACAGATATTGAGTTTTCTTTTTTTCAATATTGTATACATATCTTTTATTATCATAATAAGACAGCTGAAATGGAAATTTTTTTCTTGTGATGATTCGTTTGATACTATACTGAATCATTAAAAACGAAAGGGAAATTTAAAGAAGTTATTTTTTTCTTTTTCAGAACAATTTAATGACGTTTTCGTTCATAAATTTTAAAAAATATTTGTAAGTTTAAAGATAGAATGCTATTGTATGTATAGATCAAAGTTGACAACTTTTTCTATTAAATTAAATGCAATATTGCATTGCATCATGTATTTCAAAAATCTATACATTATTCTATTATTTTTAAAATTTCACGTATTAAAATGAAAACTAAAGAATTTTTATGTACTTGTCAACTGAATTTTTTTGGATATATGTTACATTTAATTCAAATTTTGAAATTTGTTAATATTCCCAACTATTTTCAAAAATGTACTAAGTTTAATGGGAAAAAAAACAGGTTATCTAAAAAGGTATTTTAAAATTCAAACTGAATATAAATATGTAATGGAAAATTTTTTTAAAAAAGTGGTCAACAATGTGTTCCCCACGTTTAATTTGAATAGTCTTTATTTTATTTAGAAGCTGTTTCCTCATTTGTATTTTGACTTGAAATAATTTGTACTAGTTAATTTCATTTTAAATTCAATCCAAACTAAACATGACACAAAAAATTCCAAATGTATTAAATATACGAAAGTCCAAATAATTCTTATGGCATAATTTGCATCAGCGAAAATCTTAAGACTAACAGAATTCAAACTTTTCTAAGTGGATTGAAATGAAACATCCATGTGTTACAATATCCCTTGTATTCATTTTTCCTTCATTCATACTATACGAAATATTCATTCCTAAAGTTATTCATTTCTCTTTCATCTCTTCCAAGCTCATTACTAAACTCTATTTGATTTAAAAAAATCATTTCATTTGGACTCTCACGAGTCTTAATATAAAAAATTGGATTACCGGTTGTCTTCTGTCTTTTTTTTTTTTTTAAGAGTTTCAGTTTATGAACAAAAGAAAAAAAATGCTGTTGTATTTTTCGACTAAATTCAAGTTTAATATTAAAATAACTCTCATTTTTATTTTTGTTTTTAAATGCTTGTAATCTGATTACAAAATTAAGTAAAAAGAATATGCGATTAAACATACCTTTGTAACAAAAGTATCTCTGAATAAAATAAAGATTTTTTTCCCTCTGGATTTCCGTTGGTAATCTGCAGGTCGCATTGATTTTAATGCTCTTGACAGTTTAGCTCAGATGCTCATTTTTTTACTTTATTATATCATTAGAAATTGAAGGAAAATTTTCGGATTTGAACAGTATCAAAAATGAAAAAAAAATAACAATTGTTTTTCAAATTGTTACTGCGGTTTAACGTTTCACTTAATACATTGTCACCCAGTTTCGAATTATAAACTTTTTAGGAATTAGTTTGCAGCAAATTTTCCAGCATTTTACAGGAACATTGATAATTGTAAAAAAAAGAATGTTTTCTTTCTTTAAAGATATTTTTTAATTCCAGGAGAGCTTGTCATTTAGATTTGAATTAATCTAAATTAGAGATAAGCTCTTGTGGAATTAAAATAGGTTATTTTAAAATGGCCTTGAACACTTTATTGCTTTAAAAAATACTTTCTAGAATTGTAGAGTATAATACTTCTCATTCTCTCTCGATCTTTTTATCGCAAACTATTTATTTTCTCAGAATTACCAGAACATTATGAAATAGAATTGTTTTTAAAATTACTGCATGTGCTATGAAGTTACAGAAGACATATTCTAAACTGCTGTTTGTAAAAAATGCAACACCATAAAGGAATCATCAGAATTAAATGAAAATTAATGTACAAACGACTTGTATTAGTAAAAATAAAGGACGAAATTTTCAAAGCAAAATAACAATATTAAGTGTTCGAAATCAGAAGTTGGAGTAGTCACCACGCGCTGCAATAAGTGCTGCTATACGACGTGGCATGGAGACAAACGGGTTTTGAATGTCTGCTTGCGGAAGAGAATTCCATATTGCTTGTATGCGCAGCAAAAGTTCGTCTTTTGAAGCTTCAGGACGCGGATCACGAGTGAGACGACGATCAACCAAATCCCACATGTGCTCAATAGGCAACATATCCGGCGAATAAGCTGGCCTTGAAGGAACGACTTCGGGCTATAGCACTTCATGGACTTACCTGTTGCAATTGAGATAACCCTCAATTCGTACGAATAAACAGGCCAAGGAAGAAGTTGCATGTGTTGGGCTGAACAGAAGTCTCGAACAGTCTTTGCAACATGTGGGCGTGCATTATACTGCTGAAAGATAGCTCCAGGGATGCCTTGAAGGAAAGGAACGACTTCGGACTGTAGCACTTCACAGACGTACCTGTTGCTATTGAGATTGCCCTCAATTCGTAAAAAATTGGATCGTCCATTATACGAAATCGCACCTCAAACCATAACTCCGGGCGTAAGGTCACTTTGTCATTCGATAACGCACTCTGGGAGGCAGCGTTCACCGGCGTAGCGTCTAACACGAATGCGGTCATCATGGTCCCAGAAATTGAAGAGTGATTCATCTGAAAATACAACTTGGTGCCAATCAACTTGCCAGGCGCTGTGTTCATGAACCCATTGCAGACCCAGCCATCGATGGTTTGCCATGAAGGGGATCCTGAATAAAGGCACCCTTGCACGCAATCCACGGTGCAGCAGACGTCAAGGAATTGACGAAGCTGGCATTAGTACACCTGTAGCAGTAGACCAACGTACTACCAACTGCTTGGAGGAAGCTATACAGTCATTCACCACCATGAGGAGTGGGTGTCGATCGTCGGGCGCTAACGTCACCTTCCATCGTCCACCGCCAGTTTTTCGAGTTGCTCGGTGTTCGTCATTTCACTGCTTCCAAACTCGCATCACTGTGGAACTGTTCCACTGCACACGAGCTCTTATTGCACGATAGAAAAAATTTTCTTCTCGAAGACCGATTATCCTCCCATTCAAACTCCGTCAGTTGTTGGAATTTTTCCTTATTTCGTCGTGGATTCATACTTAGGTCTCACTAAAAGCTCGCCACAAACAAATAATCATTAACTATTTTCAACATCCCGCTACAGCCTTCTATTTATACGCTTTCAGCATCCGTTTAGAGGGCACTGCGCACGCCACGCATGCTTGATGACTCTGAAACTTTACTATTTTGCGTAACATCCTATAATTGATATATGCTGCAAAGTTAATTTAATTCTGATGATTCCTTCAAGGTGTTGAATTTTTGAAAAACAGCAGCGTATGAATGTCAATGCAGCCAAGTATCATTCTTGGTTAAATTTATTACAGTTTTTTCTGTGTTCATTTTACTTTGTCCATTCAATTCTATTAGTTCGGAAATTCGTTGTTTATTTTAAAACTATTTTATATACTAAATACCTTGTAAGGAAATTTTCGTTATTCGCTTAGACAGCTAATCAGTTTTTTAATTTGATTTCTAATTGATTAAAGTATTCATCTCACTTAGGAATATGTGCTTATATTTGAGACACATAAAGGAAGGAAAGTAGTAGGAAAACACGCACACACAGGTTTTCAAGAAATTTGTTTCTTATAAGAATTATTAAAATAATCATTGTAATTCTGAGAAAGCATCTTCACTATATAAACTCGAAAACTGACGCTATTTCAATATTTTATGGTCTTTTTACTGTGTTTAAAAATTCATATTGAACGGTTTGTTATGCATGTTATGATGCATTTTTATGCTTAATTATGTATAGTAGGTGAACGTTGTAGAAGCCAAGTGTTTAAAGTCGCGAAATCCTTGGCTTGTGATATTCATGTACAGTCAAGGCTTTGGTTTAAATTTTTACGCCCATCATGCGAAGTAATATGGAATCACGAAAATTGTACTATGCCAGTCCCCATTTAAACATGCTAAGCTTTGAATTTTGAAGAGTTAAAGGTTCGGTTATATATAGATCCCGTTAGACGGGTAAACTAATAATTGAATATTACGCGAAGTCCTAGAGAGAACTCAGCTTTTTAATATAGATTAAAAATCCCTCAAGAGAAAATTAATATGAATATTTATATATATATATATATATATATATATATATATATATAACGTTTATATATGAAGAGAGTATAGGACATAGTAAAATAGCCACATTAATAATATTGGGCTTATTAATAATTCTTAGGCTTAGAGGCAAGATTGCAAGGTCATCAAAGATTAAAACTTCAAACTCTCCCTTTATTTTCCTATATTACTCAACTTGAAAAAAACTTAGAAAAGAAAATACGGCTAGCAATAATGTTAATTCTTAAACACTAAAATTAATTTGTAAAATTTTTAATCCCAGAAGATCTAAAAGTGATCCGCTTGGAAAAAATGTAATAAATTTTAAAGTACTAAAATGAATATACAAAAAATCTAAATTGACTCAAATTAATGCATGTGAAGGATTAATATAAAGTTATAGTGGGAACAGAAAACAATGAATACGCGTATTATTTAAAAGGAAAGGAAAATTTAGAGAAAAAAGGTAACAGAGTGATGTGTGTACATAAGATATAGGAGATAAATATTCTAAGATATAGGAGTGACCAGAATCTTAAGAAATTCTCCAAAATATCGTGGAAATAAGGAAATATCATGATTAATTAGTTGTCATTTTGTTAATAAATAGCAAAATACATATATTTCAAAGAGGTTTATAACCTCTGTTTTCACTCCTTTAAAACAAAAAAAAAGAGTAAAAAGTTACAAACATTTAAGCTGCAAATATAACAAACAATCAAGCAAATAAATGCATAATTTTTATAAGATGGTGTTAAAATTGTCCTAATTAATTTACGAATAATGATAAAATTACCAAAGAGCTTGTTAATCTAAAATTATTTCAAAACTCCTATGAGAAAGAATTTAGTTTTAATTCATTTCAAACTTTGGTATACTTTAATTAATAAGAAGCTAATTGCGATGAGCGTTAATTATACTTCCAATTATGATTCAACTCTGCGAGATCAAAAATAGGGGAGAAAGTTTGGCAACACACACACCAAGTCTCTAATTTTTATTTATGTGAACTTTTTATCCTGGCATTGAAAGACTGTCCAAAATATCACTTGAAAGAATCTCGAATATACAAGTTGGCATTTTATTTCATTTTCTTAAAATGTTCTCTGACTCTTTCTTTCTTGCAAAGCTGTGCGTAATTGGATTAATTAGAAACTGAGTTTACATAGCCCAGTGAATATTTGAATAATAGTTTGAGTTTGCAAAGTTTAGCGATATATAAACCCTACATAGCTGAATTAATTAACATGGGAGTTTACATAGTTCAATGATTGCGTTAGTTAATTGCTTATCGTTCCCTTGTTATAACGATGTAATTTACACGATCATATTTCAAAAGCGTCTACAATAACCTGCAGTATATTCCACATGCTATGCAAAATGATACTTTTTGAATTGATTTGTAGTTTTAGAAGTCTTACACTGACATAAATATTACAAGAAAATGAAAAAAAAATGTGTTTAAGCTTTTATTTCTTAAGTTATGATTAGTTTTTATTAGTTTTTTTGCAATGGTCAAGTCATTTCCTATGAATTCACAATGTTTTTTTCTTAATAATTCAGTTTTCTTGTGCTACTTTTATTTCAAAGGTAACCAAACATTCAAAATTTCAGCAACATGGTTTTAAAAAATAGTATTAATAGTAGTAATAGTTATCCGTATTAAATTTTCAATTTTATTTCATTATTTCTACATGTAGCAGTAAAGAAATTTGCATATTTTTTGAACATTTCAAAAGTTATCTTCTAATTACTTATTGCAGCTATTAAGAATATTACCAAGTGATTTTGTATTTTTACTTATTGATAACCCTATTATTTCCTAAAATAGGAAATATATTGATTCATCGTCATATTTCTTATTTTAAAAACCACTCTAACGAAAATTATTATTTTTCTCTTCTAATTTTATAAATTTACTTTTCAACGGTCCTTGAAGTTGGATTTATCCCCTTATTGCAATTTTCTATAAGCCATAATCTTTATATGTTACTTAAACAAGCTTATATATAGCTCCCGATATTTAAATTTGAATTATTTAAAAACAATTGAAAAAAGTGATAAAATTTTAAAATATTCAAATTAAAATCTAGAGAGCATGGTTTACATCATAATACTTATACATAAATGAAATTTGTGGAAAGGTTTAGCGTGAGTTACATGATTATTTTGATTGAAATCTTAAAATTTATATCCTCAACTATAACATTAAAAAAAAATATTTTTTGGTTACTAATAATATTGGTTTTATAAAAATAAAATTAGTGTATGAATTTATATAATTTGCTCTATTCATATACATACCTTCTAACTTTTACGTTTTGTGCGTAAAATGTACGCTTTTCAGGCTTTCATTAATCTTTTACGTCTAGATATTTCATTTTTGCAGATTTTCGCAAAAACTTCATTCATCCGCTGACTATTTTCTCCCCTACAGTTCTTATTTATCGCTTCATATTCACAATGAACGAAAAAATATGCAGACGAAAACCCCCTTGTCAATATAGGTTTTTAAAAAGTTCATGTGTATGTTTGTCGTTCCTTTTGCGTGTTGTATTTCGTTAGCTTTTGATTCCTTACTGGTTTGTACTCACGGTTTCGTCAAGCGGAGCATTTTTTTTTTCTTTCCCTGTAACATAGCGTTTTCAATATTTGTGACCCAATTTTCAGTCATAATTTTCCCCGCGCCCCTTTCCTACAACTACTATGTATTGAATGCAATAATAATGTAGTTCAACGCGCTAAAGCTACAATGCGACTGCACAAATTATCAAGATAAGTATATTTTGAATATAATTTTACATGTAACAAGCCCATGGAAGTCTCTAGTAATTACTAAACATGTTTTTAACTAAGCATTGATAAATTAATTATCAAATACTTTTTACCGAACTGATATGTTTATAAATATTTTATATCAGTGTGATAAGTAAATTTATTTTTATTATCTCAGAACGTATTTTGTTTTGCTTCCTTTCAGTATATTAATAATGATTTTAAATCTTTTATTTTCGACTTTTCGATATGATCGCGTCCCCCACGGTGGGTTATCACGTCCCTTTAGGGAGGCGTGTCCCACAGTCTGAGAAGCGCTGCTGTAGCAACTTTTTGGAACTCAACAAGTTTTTTATTGGAGTTTACTCCTTATAATCGATTTTAATACAGAGCCCTCAGTATTGAAATTTATGAGGTCTGAAATTTATACAAGCGTTATCAAAAGTTTTACGCGCGCTTCTGCGCATGCGTATACTTATATGCAACCGATTATCAGAAAGAAGAACCACGAGGAGAAAGATTTCGATGTTTTTAAAATTGCAATCTAATTTTTTGTATCAAAATCAGACAAAAAATAATTAGAGAATCGGAAAGATCATTTATTTCAGCGCGATACGGAATATATATATATTACAAAATAAGTATATTTTGCTTTTTTTTACAATTTTTTTAAAAATTAGTCTATATTGATGCGTTTTTTGAAAATAATTTTTCAATCGTTCTGTATGGATTTCTTTACAATGTAATGAATCAAAACTCGATAAAAATTCAAGCTTTGCTCTTTTAAAATCAATAGTTTAAAAAATTAAATACTGAATTTTTTTAATGATTTTTTTAAAAAATACTCAAAATTTTAATTAAACATTTAGTAACTTATTCATTTATAAGTATCTTCTCACGAAACTTTTTTTTCCGTGAATCAAACGTTGTTATACGTGTTCTGCACCAAATTGAAAAAGTTGCTTAAATATTACTCATTTAAAAAAAAAGTTTGTGTTTTTCGTCTACTACCCTTTTTACAAGAATTCATTTACGCAGTCCATTTTTTTAACCATTTTTACTTAAAAATTACCGTTGTTTGTTATCGATATGTGAAATTTGGGAAGTATAGCTGAAAAATTAATGCCTCAAAGAAAAAAAATTAAACTTTAAACGTTTACTGGCGTTATTGGCACCAAAAACCAATTTTCGAGCCAGACGACCTTTCATGTCTTAGTTATTTAGATTTTTAAACTGAAGGGGGAATTTCGTAAAATTCCTTTAAAATACTTATGGAGTTTTGTATAATCTTGAAAATTTCCATTTTTCTTTCTTTTTCATAATACTATTTTTAAAAAAGAGCTCATTTTCGTTTCCCGGTGTCCAAAGAAGTGCAATGAAAAAAATCGCTAAATTTTCTAAATTCCGGTAATAATTAAGAAGACTTTGTATCCCAAAAATGACTGCACTATCATTTTTTATTTTTATTTATTCTTATTCTTTGGTATTATTATCTTTCGATAGATATATCATTTGTGCATATTGGAAAGTTAGAAGTTGGATAAAACTTCATCTAAAAATTGGAAATTAACAAATTAGGTAAGTCGCGAACATGCCCCACCCCCCTTTTTAGAAAAAAAACTAATAAAAGCGTTTTGAGACTTTAAAAAAAACCTATTTTAAAAAGAGAAATAATAACTATAAAAAATGTGTAATAAATAAAGCAGGATATTCCGAGGCATTACAGTTATATATATATTTTTCTTTGTGAAATGTGTACATGTAAAATTTTTGAATTAAGGCGTTTTATATTAATAATTTCAGTTTTTATTCCCTCATATGTTTTCAAACAAATATAATACTTCAATAATATGTGAAGAAAATAACTAAAATTTCGGTTGTGACAGAAAAATAAATTAACATTTTTCTTGAATTTTCTTGTGCAATTAATGCTCTCAAAAAATTGATCATTTATAAAAATAAATGGCTTGTGAAAAAACACGAAAATGAAATTATTTTAAAGAAAAATATATAATGTCTTAAAGAGTGTCATTTTAAGTTCATTTAATCTTATTATAATTATTTTTTCAGAATTATAAACTTTCAAGTATTTTGTCTCGGTTTGTGCTTTTCGAAAGAATAGTGCATTCAAAATGCTACTCCTTCCACAATTATTTACCAATAACTTCCAATTTTTCCCCCTGCATGTTATATATAAAACATGTAACAAATTAGGGATCCATTTTGCAGTAAACTGAATACTTCTCTTAACAAAAATTAAAATGTAGTAGATATTGGCCTTTTCGTTGAATTCTGGCATGCATATCAACACTTTATTTTTTTCTCCAAAAGTAATTTAGTTATTGTAAAATCGATCTAATTTAGTTATTGTAGTCTTCTAAAGTTGTTTAGAAGATTCTTAAGAATATTACAAAAAAATTTCAGGTAAAAAAAATCAATAATTACAAAAAGAGTAAAATTTTCAAAATTTTCGTCAAAAAATTTAAATTTTTAAAATTGTGCGAATAATATGTGAAAAATTTCATCTCGTATCATTATTTTTAATTTAAACATTATATGAAATGCTAAAATATAATTATTAAATACATAATTAAAAAAATTGTTCAAAGGGTACCAAGTCCTCTTAATTGTGGTAAACCTGTGAGGATTTTGAGAGCTCATGGCGCTCTCTCTCTTGCACAGAAAGACAAATCCAGCAACCTTACTCCTTCATCTTCCTTACTCTCTTTTTTGCCACTCACGTTTCATTGAAATTACGATACAAAAATATACGGAAAAATCTAGAAGATAACGATTACACAGTGACATTGGCAACTAATATCAGGATAATTACATAATATCGGATGTCGATTATATAAACATTTTACGAACTGGGATAACTCGACCTCGAGTATTTATAAAACGGCAACCTTCCAAAAAAGGACATAACTGTTTTAATTCTTTTATACTTTGTGTGGTTGGAACCAATATGGATTTCCAATTCACCCCTGAAGAATATTCATGCGCCTAGTACGTCGTTGATTATATCAATAAAACTAACACAGGAATCAGAAACACGGTATAGACGACCAACCATTAATCGAGGGGTGGCATCTGTATCTATTAAAAAGTTGGCGAGTCACAACATAAGTTTATTGGCAATCACAATGCTTACGTGAAAAGAAAGGCCCAGAACGTTAATATATGTGCCCCGAGATGCACTTTGCCCAACGGTAAATTCATTGCTATCGACATAGTTTATATTTCTGCCAATCAGAATGTTAATGACACAATAGGTTATATCCACGAGGCATTATTAGCATATACAGAAGGGGGTTCTAAGCTACTGAAGAAACAGTATCATGTACTTCCACCCATACTTGGGGGCGATTTCAATATTGATTTCGATAAAGATGAAGGATTGAGATGAGTCCAATTTTTAAAATCATAGCTTAATTTGGATTTTGTTTCTGGTATGGTAAAAACCATTGATGCGATGTTTTCACGATTCGTAAATCACGTATCTACCGAAGTTCACGTGCCATACTTAAGCTGCCATAAGCCTCTTATCACAGTGATTCATCATGGCGAGAGTTTTAATGTAATTAATACTCAAAGTGAGATATTAATAGTGAAGTAAACCACAAACTTCTTAACAATGTACTCCTGTACTATTGAATCGAAGTTTATTCAAATAGACATCTTTCATTGAACATGGTTTCAGAGCTCAGTTTACAAGGAATATATTCCATCTACGGTCTCCTAAAGCGCTAGAGTAAAAATAACGAGGTCGCATGATTCTTAGTAATCTCAAGCCCATTAGCTCTTTTCTAGGTTTTTGCTATTCTGTTCGGCATCTTCAAAAAAAGATCTTTTTCATCTGTATTCTAACTTGATCAGAGGAATGCAGTCTCCAACTTCTATTATTTTACCAAGCTTTTGCGGAAATCAAAATTGGCGTGTGTAGGAGATTGGAGAGGGGAATGCCAGCTCAGGTGTCGTCCTCGTCATTTGACCATGGTTCAAAATTACGAGTTATATCGCCCATAACCTCGGTGTATCTTAATAGTGCGACATCACGCAGAAATTTAAGTAAAAAGAAAAGTAAAACAACATTTTCTGCTTAGAATTCATGCCGATCGTATTAAATAAAAATACTTAAGGTAAAAAAAGAGAATCCCACCACCCACCCAAATTCGCGTTCAATCAAAATCATGTAAAAACTTTGTGTAAAAGCAGAATTCGGTGTATATGTAACTAAGCCATATGACTGCTTACTTTAAAAAATATTTATATCTCCGTTTTTTAATACGCATGAATGCAAGGGAAAAAGTATTTTAGTACGATTTGATTTGTTTTGCATAGTTTTTATTTTAGTTACTATTTTTTCTAATAGTAACTAAAACACAAGCTTTTAGAAACTGTTTCAAAATGTTGAATGGCGCATTAAATCTCAAGTATTTTAGAGTTTTAGTGTACTCTTTTTTTAAAATTCTGAAAGGATCTCTATCCCCTTAAGTGAAGCGCAATAGTTTGAAAAAGATTAGATCAACGCTCTCTCTCACTGCTTGGTGTTTCATCCAATTCACACTTCTTCAGAGCAATTGGACAAAATGGATCGTAGGAGTTATCTGCCCGATATCCCGTTTCGGGGTCATTTCTTTTCAATTACCATCAAGTATGTACAGAAATTGCTAGAAACAATTCTTTTTTTTCTTTCATTCTAGCCGAGGACTAATAAATGTTATAAAATCTTGAATGAAAGCTACCCTCCACTAGGGATTGACGGGATAGATCATTTTTTCTTCCTTCTTTATTTCTTTCAGTTTTTATACGCTGGAAATCAAACGCAAAAAAAAAAAAGAAAGAAAGAAAAGAAAAACCTCGTGCAACCGTGAAACTTTTTCCAAGACAGTTCTAAGAATAAGTGATATGATTCCTGCCTTACTACATGTAATTTATGGCACAAATACATGAATACAAAAAATAAATATTTGGAGCATCTTGATTAAATAGATATGTGCTTGGGTAAGGTTTTTTTAATTACATTCTTTGATTAAATGAACATATATCTTTTTTCTCACGTTCTAAGTTTTTACAGTGTTAGGAAATTTAATATATCGCAATAGTATCCTATGTATAATAACTGATACAGTGAAATATTGCGTTATTAATTGAATACCTCTTCCAGTCTGTGTATGATGGAAAATCTGCATTAAGGAATAAACAGAGAAATTAAATGAATATTCAACACAAAGAATCTTACTGAAGCAAATCAATATAAGTTCCTGTAAAAATGAAAAGAATGTTCGTTTGGAAATAATTTTTGTTCCTAGTTCATAAAAATATAATTCCAGTTTTACTTCACTTTTAAATTTAAGTTGAGTTTAAATATCCTTTATCGATTTGTTCTTCAAAGGGTACTTTTTGTTTCTTAAACAATACTTTTTTTAAATAATTTTGTGTATATGTCGTATAAATAAAATTCTTCAGTATAAAAGCAGGAACACAATACATTGCTATGTGTTACGTGTATTTACATGCACTGAAAAAAAACGTTGTTCAATAGACACTATGTTTGTAGTGCTCTAAAATGCTTTTTTTTTCAATCCAAGCAAAAGAAAAAAAATAGAAATTGTTTGAACGCTTCAGAGCCTCACATTCCGTCGAAGTTCAATTTTCGGTTTGTAAATTCCACTCGCGTACTAGGATATTCCTTGCAGCTATGAGGCGAGAAAACGTGTATCATGAGAACATCAACCAGTGCCACTCTTTTGGAAAGGGGGAAAAAATGTACAGGAATTTTTCAATAGATCTAGCGAATGTTGGTAGCAAGTATTTTGGCAAGTATATTATTTCTACCATTTCTCCTCTTTCACCCCGTTCGTGTAATAAAGAAACACGTATCCTCGAAATATATACTTCCCGATTTTCGAGTAACTATTGTGTTTCAAATTTCATGCTTTTTCACAGGTATAATATTACACTGCTGTTTGAAAAAACGCAACATCATGAAGGAATCATCAGAATTTTATGAACTTTGCAGCAAATATCAATGATAGGAGATATTACTTAAAATAGTGAAGTTTCAAAGCATGCGTGGCATGCGCAGCGCTCTCTGAACTAAAGATGAAAGCGTAAAAATAGAGGGCTGTAGCAGGACGTTCAAAATAGTTTAAGATTATTTGTTGGTGGCGAACGTTTAGTGAGATCCAAGTACGCCTCCACCACGAAATAAGGAGAAATTCCAACAACTTACGGAATTCGAACGGGGGAGGATTATCGGCCTTCGAGAAGGAGGATTTTCCTATCGTGCAATAGGAACTCGTGTGAAGCGGAACAGTTCCACAGTGATGCGAGTTTGGAAACAGTGGACCGACGAGCACCGAACAACTTGAAAAACTGGAAGTGGATGACGTTGGGGACGTCAGCACGCAACAATCGACACCCTCTCCGCATGGCGGTGAATGTCTGTACAGCTTCCTCCAAGCAGTTGGATGCACGTTGGTCTACTGCTACTGGTGTACTATTGTCGGCTTCGTCAATTCGTCGACGTCTTCTGCACTGTGAATTGGGTGTAAAGGTGCCTTTATACAGGATCCCCCTCATGGCAAACTATCGATGGCTGCGTCAGCAATGGGTTTATGAACACAGAACCTGGCAAGCTAATTGGCACCAAGTTGTCTTTTCAGGTGATTCACGCTTCAATTTGTGGGACCATGAGGGTCACATTCTTGTTAGCCGCTACGCCGGTGAACGCAGCCTTCCAGAGTGTGTTATTGAACGACAAAGTAGCCTAACACCCGGAGTTATGGCTTGGGGTATGATTTCGTATTATGGACGATCCAATTTGCTAGGAATTGAGGGTAATCTCAATAGCAACAGGTACGTCCGAGAAGTGCCACAGCCCGAGGTCGTTCCCTTCCTTCAAGGCATCTCTGGAGCCATCTTTCAGCAAGATAATGCACGCCCACATGTTGCAAAGACTGTTCGAGACTTCATTTCAGCACGACACATGCAACTTCTTCCTTGGCTTGCTTATTCGCCGGATATGTTGCCTATTGAGCAATTGTGGGATTTAGTTGGTCGGCGTCTCGCTCGTAATCTGCGTCCTGCAACTCAAAAAGATTAACTTTTGCTGCGCATACCCAAGCAATATGAAATTCTCTTCCACAAGCAGAGACTCTAAATCAGTTTGACTGTAGGTCACGTTGTATAGCAGCACTTATTGCAGCGTGTGTTGGCTACACCAAATACTGATTTCGGACACTTATTATTGTTCTTTTACTTTGAAAATTTCGTCATATATTTGTACTAATATAAGTCGTTTGTGCATTAAATTTCATTTAATTTTGATAATTCATGCATGGTGTTGCATTTTTTACAAACAGCAGTTTATAATAAATGATTCTATCCGTATAATGAAAGATTTTCCCAGGTTTCAGAAAGTCTCTCAATGTGGGTATTTTGTCTAAGTTCGTTAATGAAATCATTTGATACCGCGATTTAATTTCGTCCATTTTTAAAGGCTCTTAAAGGTTGTAGTCAGCTTGGAATGCCTACATTTTCTAAAAATATGATGATGTGATATTTATAAGTAAAGAAAGATGTAAATTTATCTATACTTGGTTTTCATGGAGACGGGTAGTTAAATTTATTGATAACACAACTGATGTTCCCTTTAAAGTTTTAATATTCAAAGAGTCCCTGAAAGGAAACTAGAACACAAAGATCTTTATAAAAAGTTGGAGCTGTTACAGAAAAAAAATTCGGAATTCCCTAAACTATTTAAGGAAAATGTATGCATCCCTGGTTGATCGTCCCGCATTGACATCATCCCTGATTGATTGGTTGGCTTGAACTTTTGGAACTAAATCCTCATAGAACGTATTGTGACAAACATTAGGCTAAGGAATTATTCATTTAATAAATTAAAGCAATAAAAAATCTAAATTCATATAAAAAAACAGGTTTATGATTAACTGTTTGAAGGGTAAAAACTTATGTCATGCAAGAAATGATAAGTTTGGAGCTGAAGGTTTTTTTTCCAGTCAATTCAATCATTGTTAGAGTATAATTTAAAATTTCTGAAGCAGAACTGAGTTAAATGAGAATATTTAGAGTGCTCAAACACAGTGATTACACATAAGGGCTGTGACGGATCCTTACGCGACATTCACACTAATCCTCTTGGGGAATCTTTGGGCTAGCATTCGCGTTCATTCACAGCCATTTCTCTCAAGAAGAATCCCTGATAGTTTGTTAGATTAGTTTAGATTAGTTTGTCTATATAAAGTCAGGGTTTTTGTAATTGTAAGATAAAAGGAGCGGAGAAACTGTTGTGGCGTTACGAAGGGGAGATTCAATTAATTTATTGTGAGCGACTTCTTCCTGAAGTCGCTCCCTCACCGTCCTGCCTACCTAAGAGTGTGGGAGGAAACAAAGCATGACCAGAAACTTCCTTAATAATTATTATTTTATTACTATTCAAGTACACTAATCAAACACTAGTTAAACCACAAGAGGATGCCCTAGGAGTGATATAAAGAAAGCAATAAACCCTAAGTGAACAAGCGCAAGTAATCAGTTTAATTTAACCTAATCTATCTTCGACTATAAATTCCCAATCCACTAATTTAGTATAGTGGCAAACTCCGTTCTTAACTCAAATTGTGAAAATCAATTAAATCTCATCTTCGTAACGCCGCAACTGTTTCTCCCCTCCTTCTATCTTACAATTACAAAACCCTGACTTTATATTGACAAACTAATCTCCATATTCAGGGTTTCTTCTTGAGAGGGATGGCTGAATGAACGCGAATGTTACCCCAAAGATTCCCCAAGAGGATTAGTGTGAAGGTCACATAAAGATCCTTCACAGGGCGATAACAGATTAATATACGAGCTTAAGTCTTGTGGGTCAATTCGCAAACTTGTTAAAATAACATCTTGTCTTCAAGACTTCCATTTAAAAACAGTGGGTTTCATGTTATGTAATTTGTTATTGATTTCGAGATTCCATTGATCGTTCCATTTAAAAATGCTTTAATAGACAGTCGCTTATAGATGCTTAGATGTTATCCAAGCAGTGGAAAATAGATAACTGGCTGATCCATACACCCCATTCCCACAATTTAATTTTGACTGGAGTGCAACAAACACACTATTAGAATCCCATGATGTATGCGATAAAATTTTATTCTGTCAACAGAATTTTCATAAGATATTGAATCCTTAAGTTTTTTGTTAACAATTAACCCTTCAAAATTTGATTTTCTCAAATACTCCACTTGAAATATTGTAATCAATTTTTGAATCAAGAGACAGTCTCACTTGTCCTCAGAATTGCACACATACAATTGACGTCAAGTGAGTGAGTACTTTTTAACCTCACTCTCTAAAACAGTGGTCTTCAAACTTTTTCAACTCATGGAACCCCTAGAACTAGGTGTTTTCGTGAACTAGAAAGTGTTTTCGTAAAATCCTATTCCACACAAACACTTAGAATATTTCTTAAAATAATATTTAAAATAGATCAATAATAGATCAGTGTAAAGGCAATTAAAAAGCATTGCATTTATTTAATATAATTACTCATTAATAATATTAATCTGTGATACAATTATCACCTTCCCATGCATTACGTTTAGTAATTGGGATATGTGCTTGCATTTTTTCCAAGTTGAGGTTTACTGAGAATAACTGCAGTCGCGCTATATATTCTGAGTTTCCTCTGTTTCTGTACTTTGTTTTTGCAGCCACTCACGTTGAGAAATATATTTCGCTTATACATATTGATCTGAATGACATTAAAATGTTTATAGCTGTGTGAGATATACTGTGTATTTTGCATGAGAATTTACAACACAAAATTTAGGAACTGTTCTTGCTTAAATTTAGATTTTTAACATCGGATCTGTTGATATGTTGTAGGTGTTTTTCCTATTAGAAAACTATTTAGTTTTGAAAGACATTGTGATAATGAGCATAAAATTATCTCGTGGAACTCAGGATAGTAAATAATAAAATAATCGCAATTTAGTAGGTAATATATTCATTTAAAGATAAAACGTTTTAATGTTCTTTTATTATGTTTTATAAAAGTTTAAAAGTATTGTGTGCAAAATAAAGTTACTATTATACATATGAATAAAATTTTCAGTTTCTTAATGACAGGGATGAGCATTCAATTCTTGTGTGTATACAAACATTTTAGAGAACATGAATCTATTTTGCCTACACATTGATAGGTTTCTTTTCGACATTTTTTTATTGGGACTCGTGGAGGGTTCTGTGGAACACAGTTTGAAGATCACTGCTCTAAAGCAACACGAGGGTTATTGACGACAGACCTCGTAAATCGGAATCTCTGTCAACGAAGACAAGGATGGATACCTGAGTTGGTTGTCCACTTTCCCAATTTCCACACCACGCCAACGGGAACATTTTAAGCCTCGACAGATTTAACGTGAATGAGCTTTTCTACGCGGTGGGTCTTAAGAAACATACAAATTATGACAAAGAAAACATGAAACTCCTTTTATTTAAGCCCAGTTTGTAATTTTATTGACTGTCAGTTGAAATAATCTTTTTAAATCGTTTATTTCTTTTCCCAAGCATGAAATTTGCGTCGACTTATATAAGATATTTTATAGAACGTGGAGGATGTAAAAACATTGTGCGAAAAAACATTTCTTCCCACAATTGCTTACTAGTATGCTACGTATGATATCATTTATTTATCTAGAGCAGTGATACTTAACCTTTTTTGTGGTACACTTTAAACAATTTCAAAATTGGGTGGTACACCAACAATAAAATAAATTTAAAAGAATTTTACTTATCTGTGATACACTATGTCAAATAGTTTATGATAATAACTTTCAACATAAAATAAAATATCATGGATGACAAAATGTTTATTGAGTCATTAATTACCAGTTCATCATAAGACTACATTTAATCAGAAGTTTGAGCTTGATTTTTGATTAGTTCGTTTATGTTGGGCCTTCAGATTAATAATACCACCCTCATCTCATCATCTACATTCAAAAGTCTCGATCTTTTTTCATTTTTATATTTGTAAATGCTCTGATAATGGGAATTAACTCAAATAATAAGTAGAACATTGTTACAATATTTGTCAAATTTTTTCAGCTACTATGAGCTGATTGCTTCGAACTTTAATCCAAAATGAATTAATTGATTCTTCCGAATGTTTGGAAATTAAATCTCGATTATAACAGGGTGAAATAATTTTCCTCTTCATTCAATTCATATACAGATGCATTCGTTATCAGAAATGAATTAGACGTAATAAACTTTTTTATATCCATCTATCAACGAAAAGATAAGTATACAGCAAATACATTTAGTTTATTTCTATAAAATGGTCCAATGATTCGGTTCCGGATTTTATTTTATTTTCACAAAGTCCAATTAATTTTAAAAAATTGGGTACCACACAAAAGTGCCACGGCACTGTGGCTGAGAATCACTGATCTAGAATCCGTTGGACTCGATGAATTTTTCTAAAAGTTGCTCGGTAATGTTTACAAGATATAAAATTTGTGGGCGTCGGATATTTTTTTTTAAACATCAAAAAACTTTTTTTAAAATTCTAATAAAATGTCTTCAATCCTCACTCTAGCAGAGTTTTGTTTGGATCGGTTTATCAAAGAGTATTTTTTATGATACATTAGCAAACTTTCACAATCAATACATTTTTTTTTGTTTCCCCTACTTGATCAATATTATCCTAATGGATCCTATTCTGTATAATACTTGCAAGGATGGAGAAAAAAAATACAAATTGGCTGTTTCGTTCTATTGGAAGTTAGGGAATACAGTTGATTTAAGTTTGTCCCATTCGACATGATTAGGAAGTTATCAATGTAGTATAACTAAAAGTCCACTTGAAATGTCCAGAAGAAATAAAACAGAAAAGGACAAATTGACAAGTCTATAAAGTGAAATGTTATTGTAGATGAGTGGAAATAACTGATGATGACTTTTTTAATGGCAAAGGTTATAATCAGAAACAAACGTTTCTATTTATTTTCTTAATGGATTGTTGCTTTTATTTTTCAAAAGAGTATGGTAGCCGTTTAAGTCTGTAAGTAATATAAAAGGCTCGGAATCGATTGGACTTTTTTTTTATTAATACCACACTTTAAGGAAACACAGGGGCTATAAAAAGTTAGGAAATTTGATGTTGATTCGTCATGTTAATGAAATAAATATAAAAAGTGCACATTCTTATTTAAATTTTGGTATGAATTCTGATAGCTACGGTTTGTAAATGCAGTCGAGAAGCTGGGACTTTCTTAGGCGCATTATCTTTTCTGAATATGCTGTAATGTTGGATTCTGGTAATGCACTATCTGTTAAATTTTTCAAATTTGCAATTGTTTCAATTCAGCAATTTTGCTTCTACATCCTCGGAAATTCCAGGAAATCAAGAAGGCCATAGAAAAAAAATGTCAAAATTTTGAAATAAGAACCATTTACTTCAGAGAAGATTCAGAAGAATTATAACTTATCCTTTAGATCTTAATATAAATATAATTTTGGAGCATCATTATCACCTAATTATGTTTTATCGTTGGAATTCTGATTTTTCCTCAAAAAAATCCCCCCCCCCCCGTCTGTGTAGCAGTAGGATTCTTTTTTGCTCAACAAGCTCTTTTAGTGTACAACCAAAAGAATATTAGATCCAGTATAGGAGCCAAATGTCTAAAAAGTTGAATGTCAGACGTAATTTTACTACTTAGGGTGGAGTTGCGTTTTATTGTTTTTGTGTAGAGTTCATCCCCCTAGAGAAGGGAGGGTAAATTTATAGTTGGAAGAACAATGTCCTTTATAAACAGCATCATATATATGTTTGAGTGCATTAATTAATTAATTGTTTCTTTACTTACTACTACCTAGAACAAAGCACTTATAGGAGTTAGGTTAGTTAACATTTTCCAAGTTTCAGAGAACAAGATATTATGAGTTATTTTAAAGGCTTGGATTTCTTTTTCTCCTATCTGGCGGGAGCAGTGCCGGATTAGGCGGAGTAGGCAACTGCCTATGGGCCCCGTGCTTTTTAGGGACCCTCAAGAGCGTGTTCTGTTTTCTGTTAGTGCTCCAGGCCCCAAGAATTTGACTGCCTAAAAGACCTCTACGTAGTTTAATCCAACACTGGGACTGGATCAGTTTCAAAAATACATTCCCTCGCAATCGACCCTTGACGGCTGCAAATCGAAGTCTCTGTAACAGAACAGAGAGCACAGACTTCCTTTCCGTGGCAAGCTATAATAATGCGTCCAGGTTTTTGGCATTGAAAGCAGCGTAAAGGGTTTTGAACATAAGATCTTACTGAACTATTCAAATAAGCTATTTTTGAAGACTTAATTTCAAGAGAGCCTTCTTCCATGAGAGAGAAGGGCCTTTAGGATATCTGTAGCTTTTGATTTTTGCTTTTACCTATTTTATATTATTCACATTCATATATTATTTATATCACATATTAGGGTTGTAATAGTTTGTTAGAATGCATCAACGAGTTTAGAGTTAGATAGTTGAAAGCTTACGATCTAATTTCACCAGAGAAAAAAATGAGCATTTCAGGGTAAATATAAATCCTTGTCTTCTGAAGATATAAATCAAAATTACAAGTACAAATGTTGATTATAATCTTCCAAGCATAAATCGTTCCCTCCAGTATAACGCTTATTAGATCGTTAATAGATTTTTAAAATATTTCAGAAATCTAAAATACATTTAATTTCCAGCAACTATTTTCTACAAAAGTATCAGCTTATTCCAAAATAAGCACTAACAAGAAATGAAATATTAAATCACATCTTTAAAAAAAAAGAATTAAAAATAATTGAGAATAATACGTCTCGTGGTTCTTTTTTGATGACAACACAGAAGTTTAAACTTCAATAAAACACAGATTTGAACATAATCTTTTGAGAAGTAACAAAATTACACTCATTAATTTATGGTCTAATCTAAATATCTGAATTATTCAAGTTTTTCCCACTTTAAGCCTCTTAACAGAACGTTGCCACAAGATAACTACATTAATTTAGCGATTAAAATATTTTGAATATTTTTCAAAAGCGTGTATTTTTTTAGGATCTTTTTGATAGGAGTTTTGATCTCATGAAAAATATATTTTGATCTCGACACCCTCTCCTGCTTCATTCATCCATCTCTTTCCATCATTTATCTCTGTCTTTTTCTTTTTTTTTTATTCTGTCAGTTATAGATAGATATATAAGAGACATGGGTCTAACAGTTCTGAGCATCACAGGGAATAAATACAACTGTGTTTTTTCCGAAGGAAAAAAGGCATTGGAAACCCATTAAGAAGTGCAGTTTCTGTGTTTCAAGTTCCAGACAGCATGATAATATAGATACCAAGGCTTTAAATGCTAGACATAAAGTACAGAATCTGGAAGAGGTAAATATTAAATAATAGAATTTTAAAGGTATCAAAATTTCCCCCGATCCATGCATATTTCAAGCATTTTTTTGACAATTTAAGTTTCTTCCAACCAAAAGACATATGATCAAAATACTCTTCAAGCTATTGAAATTCTAGCTTGTCTTTAGTAGAGAAATAATTAATGCATTATTTACCCACTAAATATATATTTAATCGTATGTATATAAAAATTTTAAATAATTATAGTTAATTAATTTACATAATTTTATTCCCATATTGACTGCCTGAATTTTAAAATGTCATTATATCAAAACATAATAAAATATGTTTGCCAAATTGTTTAAATTTTTACTATTCATATAAAATTGTAAGAAGTATAATAATTCCGAAAAAACGCAACAATGTCTGACTGAAAAATCATACTTATACTGATTATGTTTATGAAAAATTTTCGTTTCTTATATTGGAAAAACTGAGTAATACACAAATGCTTTGGCTACCGGAAAAATATTTGCCCAGACATATTTCAAGAGGCAATCTAAATGCGATGTAATTGAGTCAAATATATATATATATATATGTAATATAACTATTCTATATATATAGAATATATTACTTTTTCGTTATACAGTTGATATAATCATTTTTGTGGCAAACAAGACAACTTTAAACCTAATATTAATTTTTATCCACAATATCTTAATTTAATACAGACAAATAGTAACAATTATGAAGCAAATTTTCTTGATATAGAAATTAAATTAAAAGATAATGAAATAGTTACTAATATTTAAGATAAACGAGAAGACTTTAATTTCAATTTTCTAAAAGTACCGCATTGGGAGAGTAATGTGCATATATCTATATTCAGAAATATTGTTATTAATCACTCACTACGCAATAAATTTCTAGTTTCTAATAAATCAGAAAAAATAAAAAAAACTATAAACATTTTACTAAATACTGTTTAATTCAAAACTACCTAATTAATTTTATTAATAGATATTTAAATAAAGAAATTATAAATAGTAAGGATTAAATTTCCATAGTTTTAACAGGTTAATATTATAGATTTATTATTCTTCCTAGATAGTTTTAAATACCCCCGATTTCTAGTTTTAGATAAAATTACTTTTTTAAAATTTATTGTAACTCTTTTATATCATATTAGAGTCTCTAAGATAATGGTAGTATGTTTTCAATTCTTATTTTATTATTTCTATTCTTTTCATACTTTTGCTAAGTGCTATTTTTCAGACATTGCTTTGTTTTGAAATTGTATTTGGGTCCAGAATCTGGCAATAATTGTTTATTGTACTCAGATTTAGCGCGGGCTCTGCAATTCTGTATGCAAATTTTAGGCAAGTTACCTTGTTCTCATAATGGATTTAGATTTCCTATCCATTATTTCCAATTTGTTTTTGCTCGGTATTATTAACAGAGAGGGGGAAGGTTGGCTGGCCAAAAAACATGTTCAACCCCACTTTTATACAGAGAAATTTTTTTAAGAAGAATTTTTTTGTATACAAGCTGTCCTAAGTCAGCAATGTTGATAATGCTGTAGCATCCATTCTTTTATATTTTACGCTGTTATTTCAATTTTTCATATCTCCTTTTAAATTCTGTTGTCTGATTATCTAGCAATTGCTATTCTTTTAAGTATTAATCATGTTAATTCATCTCTCTCTTGTAGAGAAATTTTGATTATATAATACAGTTAATTATTTACGCTCGCGAGTCCTAAATGGTCAAAACCAAAGCAAACAAAAAAGTTGTTTAAGATGAAATAAGTGAATTATATCTATAATGGTCCTGACCATTCGTGGAGAATTCGCCTGCCTCTTGTCCTCGTCATGTAGCCCGCCGCTTTTTGTATTTGTAAAATGTCTGCTGCTGCTTTGTTTGTAAGTATCGTTTAAAAACTTAAATATCAATATGCAAAATAGAAATGGAATACCTATCACCAAGATTATGCCTCATCAATTGAAGACTTAAAAAACATATCACTTCATCAAAATAAATTAATCAAGCCTTGCCACCTCACCGGGTAACCACATCCTGACCCATGGAATTATAAATAAAACATCTCACTTGACTACCATCATATATATATGTATAACAAAAATATACAAAAAATAGTTATATATCTAAGATAACTATAGTCGTGATAGAATAGATAGAATAGCCACAGAAATACTAAAGCAAACTTCTGCCCTTAGGAACCAGGATTTCAGGTTTAAGCAATGTTTTTCGGCCAGCCAACCTTCACCTGAATTTGTCGATACTCTGGGCCATAGGGAAAAGCAAGAAATTTCTAGAGAAGTTTAACTATTAGTATAAATAAAACCATAATCTATTAATGTAAAACGATAATATTATAACCTGTAATAACTACTAAAATATTTTAAAAAATCAGTTAAAACTATTAAATAAAAACTTACCACGTGAGTACTACTACAAAACATATTTCCGGGCAATGGACAATAACAGTAACGCATAAAATTATTAAGTTTTGATAAAATAACATTAATACTATATATATAAACATTTAAAAACTCTATATTTTGTTTTAAAATTTATAGAAAATGAAAGTACCACCCAGACATATACATAATTAAATTTAAATAAAATATAATATTGTTAATTTACTTAGCTTGAGGCGCCATCTATCGATAAACTGTACAACTAATAACATATTTTTATTAAACTGTTACGTAACTTTTTATAAATTCAGGAGGGTATCCGTGTTCCATACAATGTTTATAATAAAGTTTTATTAAAATTTAAATATATATTAAATTTCACTAACTAATACGTTATTACGATAAATATAATTGAATATAATATTTCTATATATAGAAAAAGATAGGTTGGAATTCCAGTAAGGAACTTTAAGAATGCTAAAATTAAAATCATCTCTTTTATCATAAATATTGCTATGTAATTTATAGTCCTTAATACACAATAATACATCCAAGTAATTAGTTTTAACTGAATTACTATTAATTTTAATTAGCTTTAAATAATTCGGATAAAAAGTAATATTGGGATTGAAATTATTTTTATCAAAAATAATTAGGTCATCTATGTATCAATATATGTAAAATAATCATTATTAATATAATTATTTTCGTAAAAGTGTAAATATTAATTAGCCAAACTATTGCTAGCAGGGCCAAATGTGGCCCTGTGTGTACTTTATATATATATAAATTACACATGTTTTTACATATTATATATCCACACAAACGCTTCTTCACAAAAGCAAAAGGCCACCAATATAAGAAAAAGCAGTAACTTTCAAAAAACTTTGCGAACAAGAAAAAATGAACCAAGCTAATATGTCTAACAGTATTCACGCCATTTGAAAGAGGCTTACGATTCCCTTGTGTGAAACAAAAAAAATATACAAATTTAAACATTCAATAAAGTTTCTTATTATTTACAAACTTGGATCTAATTCCTTCTAAATGCTTCATTAAAATTGTTTAATTTCATCTATACTAAAATTCCCACAATTTATCTACATTATTTCTAATATTCTAATAATTGACTCAAATTTTTATTTCTTCATATTTTTCAGGCGATTGATTTTGAACCACTTTTTACTGTATTCTATTTCCATACACATCCAATGTGAGTATTCTAATTCAAATGAATATCAACCACGAAGAAGGTTATTTTTTTTAAATTTAACATCCAATCGTTTCAATTCATATGAAGTAGTTCTAATATGAATGGAAGGCACACAAGTAATAATAATACAAATGAAAATATTTTCTACGCATGTGCAGAAGCAAAACACACTGAATGAAATAAGTATCTACTTTCAATAACACATTGGAATGTAATATTTATGTATGAAATAAATGCCATTAAGTTAAGTTTTTATTCATAAAGGAAATAAATAATGAAATAATTAGTAAAACTTAATCTCTAAAACTAATTGCGCTGCGTTTTAAGGTGTACGCGACAATTGATATTTTAAGTTTCCAATTGTTACCATTATTTGACAGTTTTTTTTATCGAAAAAAAATTCATTTTTTAATTTATTTTTTCTTAAAGAAATAGGCTACTTATTAGAAAGAAAGCAGTGCGAAACTGTTCTTCATTAAGAACAAAATAATCTAATGAGCACAGTTCGACAATAAAAAAGGGAAGGAATTCAGTCTCTGAAACAATTAGTAGAATTACGTCACATGTTAAGGCAATAATAATTATTAATTATTAACTGTTCAAAAAATTTATGTCTAAGAATTGGTTTGCTTAAAAAATTACTTCTTTTTTTAATTTTCCACAAACACGCTAGATATTGAAAACACATTTTTCAAGGAATTGAAAAGCATAACAATTTATTTTTAAACGTAAACTAAATTACATTATTTCGCTCGTATTCAAGTCACAGTTAAGAATGAACCAACTTAAAATACTCTATTTCAAGTATTTTTGTATTGGAGGAAATGCAATTAAAGAGTAAGCTGCTATTTGAAAAGGTTACTTCAATAAGTCAACAAGGCTAAACCATCGATCCAGGCTCTAGACGTTCAAGAACGTTTGATGAAAGCCAGCCTTGCTTCAGTTTGTATAGATAGAAAATGTTATCACACATTAAGAACACTACAGACAGATCTCAGCTAAGCCAAATAGGAGCAAGAATGTAGATAGAAACTTCAGAGTGGAGGATTAAATGCTTAATATCTTAAAGGCCAATTTACACACTTGAGATTTCCCGTCACGAATTCCGTACGAAAATATTCAGTTATGATATCAATGATTCCAACCTAACAATTATAATGTGCGGAATAGGAAAACGAAATAAAATTTTAAGCGAAATGACTTTATTTTATGTGCGAAATAAAAATTTAATTTGTGTTTCAAAGGCTCCAAATTTTTAAATTCAGTATGCAGCTCGTTCTCATTAACTAATCTCTAAGGGTACTTTATGCTATTGTCTTTCGCCTTGTGAAGGACCCGTACAATTGTTTCTATAATCAAAACTGTAATGGATAGGTAGAACTAAAGAATTACCGGATGAGTGAGTGTTTATTGAAGTCGCCTTAAAAGCAACACGAGAGTTATTGGAGGCTGTCTTCACAATTTTGAGCCGTGGTTATGTTATGAGGATGACACTTGAGCCGCACCCCACTCTCCTAGTTTCCACACCCTATTAGAGAAAGGTCTTTCAGCCACGACAGATTTAAGACTAATGATACTCATGATTATAATGATGAATGATAATGATGATGAATGATACTAATGATTAAGGTACGACTAATGATATGCGACTTGGTTCGGAGACCCATTTTTCGAAAATTGATTTACAGAAGAATTTTATTGTTTTAAAGAACAAAGACTTGAAAAGTCATGATTATTAAGTAAATAACATGCATTCTCCCTTGCTTTTGACAAATTTTTATGAAATGTTTGCAAAATTTTTAAATTTAAGAAAAACCGCCATAAAATAAAATGTAATGGACATAATGCAGTTTTAATTTTATTGATATAATTCTTAATCCATCTAAAGTGTCACAAACCACAGAGTACAAATTATTTCGAGAAATAAATATTTTATAAGCATTTAAATTAGATATTAATGATTTTTCCTCAAAATTGCTGCAAATTGTGATTCAATGCAACTATATTAAAACTTGCGGTTTGTTACACACTTAAAGGGCTCATATGTCATAAATTCATTAAATTTAATTGAATTGTTTTGCAGGTATTCATTTTTTTCGTGGACAAATTATCACAAAAATTTCATTCTTCAAAAAACACAGTAAAAAATATTCTTATAAGTTAGAGAAAGAAAATGCCAGGAAAACTACTCTAAAAACTCTCTAGTTTTATATATTATTCCTTCTACCTCACTGTTAATATTTCTTCCCCCCCCCCCACATCAAACACCTAAAAATCGCTCTTTCACACAATCAGTCCCTTTATATGGTAGGCATCCAGTGGTATCGGGACTCGACAATGCTTCTCGACCCTGATCGCACCCCAGCCTCAGAAGATGTACGGGAAAATGGCATGAATGGATGTTAGTCCAATGATAATTGACGCGAGAAAGGTTGAGTCGACAACCCTGAGCAAACACGAAGGAAGAGCCTCCTTTATGTAGAGCAAAATTCGGAGTCAAGGCCTTTTTTAAAGTTAGATTGCTATCATTACGCTAGGAAGCAACTGCATGGGGAGAGTTATTTGGGGGTTGGATTCAAGTCGTATAAAATATATATTTAAAACTAGTGCTGTGTTTGGGGTTAATACCGATCCTATGATATCATATTTCATTTTAGCATGAAAAAGGTGCTTACATTTTCAAGATTTAAATTGATGTATACATTATAGTACCCATAACGATCAAAATTACGAAGTCAATTCAAGTAATACGTAATAAATTTTTCAAGTAAATAAGCATTAATATATTTTATACATTTTGTTGATGAGTGACCGGATAGAATGAGTTCTAATATTTCTTTTAAAACATTCGCCGCCAGTAAAATTGATATATCCATCATCAGAAGCTGAATTACAAAATAGTGTTTTAATGATTAAAAACATTCCTTATATTTTAGTAGTGAAAAAACGGAAAAACCTTTTATTTTCATGTTTCACTCTTTTCTAGTGATTCTAATACTTCGGCTTCAGTCAATTTTTTGTTTACTTTCCTTTTCTATGGCTGTGAAGGCCCTGCAATAATTGTAATGTCCGATATTTTTAAAAACGAATATAAAAATTTAAACAGAATTTAAAAACCAAGTACATAGAATATAAAAATGCTTCACTAATATGCATCAAAATCCTCTTCGTTCAACCTTCAAAGCTTCACTAAAAATAAAAAAGCATATAACTGATCCTAGTTAATCGTTGTCCCAGAGCGACGCCGGCATGCGAGGTAGCTCCATGCTGACGCACCAGCGCGTCAGTAGCAGTGAACGTGTTATTTCAGAAAATATACGTATACTAGCTGTTACCCGGCCGCTTCGCTGGGTATTTCATGATGTTTTATAAATTTTTGTTCGTTATATATATGTATAAATTTTTGATACTTAAGTCCTAGCATTAAGAATTCGATTGTATTGAAAAATATGCGCCCCTTACGTTCCTCAACGCCACTTGGGAGTCGATTTTCACGAAACGCATTTTGTGGCGTATCTGTATTCTATGAGAGGAATCTGCTTGCCAAATTTCAACACTGTGCGTCTAATAGTTTAAAAATCGGAATAATTATTTATATCTCCCCTTAACCCCCTGCAACACCCCTTGCGGGTCATTTTTCCCAAAACCCATTTTGTAGCGGATATTTACTCCATGAAAGAAACATGTCTACCAATTTTCAAGCAGGTTGGTCAAAGTAGTTTAAAAACGAAAATATTTATCTATTACGCCCTTAACCCCCTCCCCTCGCAATGCGACTTGGGGGGTTACTTTCCCAAAAACCATCTTGTATCTGATCTCTACTCTATGAAAGGAATCTATTTATCAAATTTAAATACTGTGCGTCTAATAGTTTAAAAATGGGAAAAAATATCTATAACGCCCCCTAAGCCCCCGCAATGTCACTTGGGGGTCGATTTTCACCAAACTCAATTTGTAGCGGATCTCTACTCTATGAAAGGAATCTGCTTACCCAATTTCAAGATTGTACGTTGAGTAATTTAAAAATGGAAACAATTACTTACAACGCCCTTCAACCCCCCGTAACGCCCCTTGCGTTTCGAATTTCGCAAAATCCGTTCTTAGCTAATCTCTACTTCATGAAAAGAACATGTCTACCAAATTTCAAGTCTTTAAGTTGAACAGTTCCGGAGATATCGTGATTAGTCGGTCAGTGAGTGAGTCGCTTTTCTCCTTTATATATATAGATAATTATTTATATCTCCCCTAAACCCCCCGCAACACCCCTTGGGGGTCAATTTTCCCAAAACCCATTTTGTAACGGATATTTACTCCATGAAAGAGACATGCCTACCAATTTTCAAGCTGGTAGGTCAAGTAGTTTAAAAACGAAAATATTTATCTATCACGCCCCTTAATCCCCCGCACCGCTACTTGGGGGACTATTTTCCCAAAACCCATCTTGTAGCTGATATCTACTCTATGAAAGGAATATATTTATCAAATATAAAGACTTTGCGTCTCATAGCTTAAAAATGTTAATAATTATCTATAACGGCCCCTAAGCCCCCGCAACGTCACTTGGGGGTCAATTTTCACCGAACTCATTTTGTAGGGGATCTCTACTCTATGAAAGGAATCTGTTTACCTAATTTCAACATTGTACATCGAGTAGTTTAAAAATGGAAACAATTATTTATAACCCCCGTAACGCCCCTTGCGATTCGAATTTCACAAAATCCGTTCTTAGCTGATCTCTACTCCATAAAAGGAACATGTCTACCAAATTTCAAATCTGTAGATTGAATAGTTCCGGATATATCGTGATTAGTCAGTCAGTCGCTTTTCTCCTTTATATATATAGATATGTGTCTGCAACTGTATTGCAGTCTTCAACAGTTTTCTATAGGTTCGCCCAACGAATTTGTATTAGTAAACTCACACTTAATGAATTTTCCAGTAAGCTTTTTAGATGATAGTCATAGTCATGTAAAATATACAGAATATTTCAACTAAAAGAACTCAATATTATTAAATATTTTCCCATTGCAAGGCAAATTACAAATTATTTCAATTATCAGATACTAAAGGAATAGCTACAAAGTAAACTTTTGTCGGTTGATTTATCGATTAATTATTTATTTACGTCCCACCTGGTCATTTTGAACCACGATCAAGTAACAAGAACGATACCTCTCTGCCACACCACGACAAAGTGAGAACTTTCAGCCTTGAGAGATTTGACGTGTATCAACCCCTCTGCACGGTGGCCCCAGGACTCGAGCTCATGGACTCGACAACTCCGTGATCACGTTCATTTGGCCAATCCACTCTTCTCGGAGCTAATAGAAGTAAACTTTACAAACAAGGGAAGATAGATTTAGGAATGTTAGTCATTTTTAAAACATAAAGAAATTTAATTTCGTAACATTTGACTGGCGGTATTGTTTTAAAAATTTTCCCGGGACAATTTCTCGTAAAATGCATCCAACTGTAGAATTTCAGATGCATGAAAACACATAAAAAATTAATTTAAAAACAATACACAATATAACTAAACAAGCTAGGAAAAAAATACTGAATAATAAAATGCAACGAAAACAGAGAGTTTAAAGTTTAATATCACAAAAATGTGTAGCAAAAAAAACTTCTAATATCTAGATCAATTACTTAATGGATAAAAATATTTTGAACTTCTCTACACCCATAAAAAAACCTTCATGAGAAATTTAAAAAAAATAAGTTCTGTAAAATGTTTACATAAAAAAAGCAACCAAAGTATACACAATGATATGCATTATTCTTTAATCAAAACCTTTTTCGAGCGCAAAAATATCTTTGTTAAAAAACACTCGCATTCACAAAAGAAAAATTTTTAATATTTTGATTTTGAATCCAGATCAAGAAGAGTAAAATTTTGAACAAAAGATAGTTTGTCTCCATAAAAATGGACCTATTAGAAAATGTTATCGTAGAGAAATACAATGAAGAAATAAAGAATGATGTTTTCATAACATATTTTGAGTGTTCACTCAAAAATTCCATTCAGCACCGTAAAATGAATTACGAGTGAAACAAAGGAACGAATTGCAAGAAAGGGGGGGATAAAGAATTGTTTGACATTCTTTTTGTAATATAAAAATTGAAGAGAATAAGAATGTAAATAAATGTTATGTAATTCGAGTTATAAAATAATACCAAAAATTTAGACTCGCTTTTTGCATTCTGAAACACTCGCCAACTCTAGTAAAAAGAAAAATATAAAATACAGAAAATGTTCGGGAGTTTCAATAAAAAATTTTACCACACTTATCAGTAAAAGAAAACTGCATTTTGATATCATTTTTAAGCAGTTGAACCGCAAAACTCAAACTAAATGTAACGACAGGTAAAGCTACTTTTAATTATCACTGTAATAAAATATTATTGAACAATGTATTATGTATGAACAATGTTTCAAGAGGTATTTTCACTTTCTTAAGTTATCAAACGACTTAAATCAATTAAAGTACTAAAAGATGCAAGAAAGGCTTGCAAGTTCTACCTAGGTATTGAAAATATTTTGCTTAGCTTACTTGGTATCATAAATATTTAGCGAATTTGTTCTTAATTGCTTGGTTAGCTTAAGAACATCTTAAATTAGTCTTGTTAGGTAAGTTATTGACAACTTTGTACTTCTTGAAGCGAAGATAACTCTAATTTTCCTCCATTTGAAATCTTAATTCTCAAAAACTCAGCCAAACGAGCATTGCAGAGAAATATATATTTCTGTTTTCTAAATTATTCACTGGGTTTTCCTCTTTTTTTTTTTTTTTTTTTTTTTTTTTTGCATAAACAAAGGGAAAAATATGGTATGCATGCATGACTTCATGAAATATTTGTTAGTGAAAAATATTAAAAACTTGAAATTCAGTAAAAAGATCCTTATTAAACCTCAAATTTTAATAAAAAACAAATTCTGAGTTTCGTAGTAATTGTCATTAAATATATATAACAATAATGAATAAGATAAATAAATTACTCTTCATAAAAATCAAATAATAGGCAGAATATAAAACAGATGAAAAGGATTAGTAAAGAATTCGAATCTAGATTACCGGGAATTCGTTTTCTAATTTCAGAAAAGTGAATGAGTATTCATTCCAATATTTATTTCGTGACGTTTTGATCGCGTGCGCGCAAATTGGAAGCCCCCTTTGATATTTCCATAAAAAAATTCATTTCTCATTTAGCAAAAACTTTATTTTAGTTTACAAAATGTTTCTTGATATAAGTATTTGCCCTTACTTCTCTTCAAACTAAACGAATCGTGTTTAAATAAAACTCATCTCATTAGAATATTTAAAAAAAACCCGACATCATTAAATAATCAAAAAAATCAGTTAAAATAGCAAGTGCATAGATTTTAAAATATTAATAGAATCTGAGATCATTTAAGAGGTAACGGCTTCATTAAAAGGTGAATCAAACGAACGTGACTGAAATTATTTATTATTAAAACCATTAAATGATTACTGTGCTTTTAACTCAAGAGACGATTTGCATTCAACTGACAAAGAGTTTCAATTAAAATAATGAAATTTATTCTTACAAATTACTTAAATAAAAACATGAAAGAATCTTTCAGTTTCCTTTAAGTAAGTTTTAAATTCATGCCAATCTTTTCGTAAGATATGCTGAACACTCAGATGAAAAAATAAAAAGGAAGCGTCTATTAAGAGCACTGATCTATGTTTCAGAAATCATAAAAAATATCGATTCGGAATCTGAACATCTAACGCAAACCATTAACAAAATTTTCCTTCAAATTCTTGAGACTGAATAAAAATAAAAAAAATCATCAAAAGTCATTAAATCAACTATTTCACAACTTATCTATAAATAAAAAATTGATTCCACAAAATTTATAAATTCGAGTAAAAGAGTTCGCTTTAGAAGGAAAGAAAAAGTTCTTACACTGCACTTGAGAGAAAGAAACGAGTTTTTCAGTGCTAAAACAACACTCATTCCGAAATAGCAAATTCAGGAGCTATTTGCCTGAATAACATCTATCGACAAACCAGTAACATCTTTTGCATGATGTATTTTCTTTCGTAAAAGTTCTTGCAGCTCCTGTAAAAGGTTTCACGCTTGAATAGTATTAACTCCAAAGTGAGTTAGTCAATCAGCATTTTTTTTCTTTCTTCTTGCGTTTACTTTCATCGTCCTATGTTTCTAAACTTATTTTAAGGAAAGTAAACCTTTAATAGCAATAGGATAAGGACATTGATTTACTATTTAAAGACTTAAGTACTAGATGGCATACATTAAATGCTTTAAGTTATTTTTTATATTTTGATCTTTTATATAAGAATAAAGGAATATATATATTCACATCATTATTTATATTACTTACAATTCCAAAGTGGAAGGGCAAATTAGACACTAACATATAGTATGCTTGCGCTTTAATCTTGTAAGAAAACTACCAGATTATTATTTATAACAAATTTAACTCTTTATAATTCTTAAAATACGTAAAATAATTTTAAAGATCTTTAAATAAAACACACAACAACAATTGTGACAATCAGAGTACTTGCTTTAATAGTTCTGTTAATACTTCCTTTGCAAATTCTAGCTCAATAGTTTCTTCTCTCTCTACCATGTACTTAAGCTTATTTTTCGAAAATAAAACTAGAATAAGTAAATCATAAAGATCAAAAAGTAACGTACATGAAAAGTATAAATAAAATTAATAATTTCAAAAAAATTAATTCCCATGGGGGGTGTAAAAATATATAATTAACTACCTCATACACATCCCGTTTCAAAAAAATTAATTTGTTTCAATATTTTTAGAAAATCTAACCTAAAAATTAGGTATTTTAAGATGCAAACGAAGCGTACGCGCTGGTACTTAAGATATATTTTAACATCGCACTAAAACTATATGGGCACTCTTTAAAGAATTCATCTCAATGCTCGTAGCAGGAAAAAAAGTGTGTACATATTTTATGAGCAGTGCTTGGTAATTAAAAAGATATTTCTTCGACATAGAATAAATGTAATAAAAGGGAAAGGCACATACAATATTAAGTGGATATTAGAGTGAAAGGTCAAATGTTTTGTCCTACCTGAAACTATAGCACAAATCGATAACCTGCAGCAACACAGAAGTACAACACCCACACAAAATTTACACTCTATATGAATTTCATGTTTATTTTATGTTACAGCAACATACTCGGGACTTGCATTTTTGTAAGAATAAATTAAACAATAATAAAGAATTCGTAATCGCTATTTTTCTGCAAAAACATTTAGAGAGGAAGCAATAAAATAGGTATTTAATGTAACATGTAACGAATTTTTAATCGCTTATCTAAACATTCAACAAATCATCAGATAATTAGTTTTTGTTCTATATATTTTCAGTATTAAAATAAGAACACTTATTAATGAAACGAAAAATAAAAAAACACATATACCCTCTATATGTGTGAGTGTGAACTCAAGATCTCTCTAGTTTTCAATTAGTTTCACACACCTTATTCGTCCTTTTTTTTTACAAATTTCGGGCCAACGAAATTACTTTCATTTTAAATAATCATGTCAGATCAACAGTTACGGCTTTAAAAGTATTGCCATAGTTCCTCAAGACATTAATGATCAAAAGCAGTAGCGCACACAAGGGGGGAAGGGGGTCTTCGGGTTTGGACCCCCCCCCCAAGCCCTGATTTTTTTTTCAATTGATTTTAATCCAATATATAGGAAGTACGTGAAACTTAATAAAGTATTTGTTAGAAATAATTAATTTTATTAATTAATGCTAATTATTTATTCAGCAATTAATTTTTTACTGTTTTTTTGTTCCCGAAAATCCACCAAATCAAAAGAATATGTTGAAGCATGATACGAGAATGGTGGACTTCCGACCCTTCCCCCCCTACCACTCATCAAGAAACATCTTAACTTAAATTAGGAAGGAAAAAAATTAGAAAGGAACGAAATATTTTATACATTGGTTATAATGCTGTAACTATGGATTTTAAAATTGATTCTACTTATCTTCAAATTTCGAATTTCACAATATCTCAGAATATAAATAAATCCGATTCCAAAATAGAAGCTTTAATTCAAAACTTCTTGGTTACTACATGAATTCATACACGAATAAACTTTCAAACTGTTCTCCTTTTTCCTAGCAAGATTAGTACTGTTCCAAACAATGAAATCTTCATTTCGGATTTGAAAATTTCTATATCGATAGGTTGTTATTTCTCCTCAAGTACCTTAAAAACTCCACAAAATTTCTTTCTCACCTTTCCATGTTCAAAGCATCACATAGAATTATTTTTATAAACTCAAATATGTGATAGCTGCATCCCATTTTAGAAAAAGAAAAAAAAAAACTCACTTTAAATTTAAAAGTTGTACATCTTTCGCAATTGCTTGTCGCAGTTCAGTAATAGTTCTTAAAATTGTGTAATCAAACTTTTCCCACTACTTTTATTATAAAAACTAATGAGTTAAGTTTAAATTTCGTTAAAAAAAATCATATAATTCTAGCCTGAAATTAAAAAGAAATGTCTTAATAATTTTAACTGTTTTTAAAAATTTTAACAGAGAGAATTACTTAATATCAATAAGTTTTATTTCATATATGTTGAAGTTTGACTCTTTACTATGCATTTTTAAGAATCTTTTCCAGCTTACAACACATTTCTTTACACTTACGTAAAAGGGGGGGGGGGAATCAGAATCTGGAGGGGAAAAATGCGACTGCCTCAGATCCAATAAATTATCAAAAACAATAAACGATTTACAAAATATTTTACTTTACACAATTGTATGTACTTTCCTTTTTATTCCTATTCATCACAATTTACGGTAAAATGTTTATAATAAACAAAAATACATGAGTTACAAATTATTTTAAATTAACAAATTTGTTGCATACTTCTTTCTAAATGTATCCTATCATATAATTTGCATCTTATTAAGCGTTAAGTATATATTTTTTAAATATTGCGTCACATGTTTTAAATGGGAATTTAAATATTTCTGTTCAAAATTTACGCATTCATTTCGCTATAATTGTAAAGCGATGTTTTAACTTCCCGTCTTTTTTAGCGTATAAAAATCCATTAAAGTGTAAGATCAGAAGTTTAGTTAATTATATAACAGATTTTACTCAGATTAAAACGCAAGTCAAAAATTATGTTACAGAAACAGGAATTAAAAAAGTAAATCAAAATTATTTAACCGCAAGAATAAATCCCCCGAGACTCCTCCACAGATCAAAAATAAAATTGATAAAGAAAAAAAAACACATTTTTTGTCGTAACATAAAAATAAGAAGTCGAATTGATACGACTCGGAAATTTTTTTTAAAAATTGAAAATTAATGTAGCTAATGCCAAGAGACAGTGCGACATTCATTTTCACATAATAAAGGTCCTAATAAATTAATTACATAAAGTTTACTGTTAGACTAGAGGAGAAATAAAATAGAAAAATGCTTTTAGACTATAGTAAAAGTTTTTTTAAAAAATTTACTAATTTGTGGTAGAAAAATTCTTGAAGTATTAAAGAACAAAATTTTTTCAAGAAATGAAATAATGCGTTAGCAATTTCGCAACAAATACTTTAAAAAAATCACCAGAAACATAAAAAAGTATGAGTTTCATTAAAATACCTTGAAATTTTATTTTTATTTCAATTGCTTCTAGTTTTACAGTAAAAAAAAGTAAATTTTCGGTTCCGAAATAGTACTAAGTACTTGATACACACATGAAAAAGGTTTTTTCGTGTTCACTCAACTCGACAAGAAAAGTTTTAAAAAAATTATCAACACAAGTACAAAAGATATTGCACTCATAAAAATAAAGACGAAACATGCATGACTCAATCACCAGAAACAGATGAGATATTTTGTTAAAGAAACATTTGGATACGAAAATAAAAATACGTCATCGTACATTTACGCGAAGAAATAAATATGACAATTGGCATCAAGAACGAGTCAAAAACACAAGCTTTTAACAACAACTTCCTCTTAGAACTGAAGATTAAACGACTCGCTTGGACACCGTTGTTGTCCCGAGGTAAAAAAAAAAAGTGACAATATACTTTTTATTCTTGTGTACACCTTGCTATCGGGCGGTGAAAATGGTCGGTTTAACAAAGCCTTTGTTACGATCGTGGAGAAGACAACCGCGGGTGAAGGCCAAGGGATCCCCATGAGGGTTGTTGGGACAAAAAGTCGCAAAGACAGGAGAAAAACTTGTCTTTAGGATGTAATTACGGGAAGACAAAGAAAACGCAACAATCCATTTCCGTACCAGTTTTAGGATAAAATTCATCTCACTGCGCATGTTAATGTGTTTGGGAATAGTACAAGTGATTACATTACATCTTAAGTTGAAAATGCTAGAATTATTCGAAATATTACTAAAAGATACAACATTTCCCTAACTAATGAGCTTTCTTAATTCATTATCCACAAATAAAAAATATATTAAAAACATGAGTTTAAGTACAGATTATCTGCGCATATACCGATGAATTTTGAACGAAAAAAAATTAATAAAGTTAAAGATATATTTGGAAAGCGAAAATAGTTTTAATAAAAAAAAAGTTACGACATTTTTCTACGGAGAATTTATTTTAGCATATATATTAAAAACTAAGCAAGTGTTAAAAATGGATAAGAAATACTATTTATGCATAGTGGGCATAAAGGACAAAATATAAATGAAGACATCATAACTGCAGCTGCAAATTATGTATCAATCATTTTTTTCAAACGAATTAGTCATTAAATGTAATAATAATCACACATAACTAGTAAATATTTGAAGGCTTTGCACAAAAATATATCCCAGTTCACCAACATTTTAATAAGCATTAAAAAATATTCTCTTTTTTAAATTTAATTGTAAAAATGACACATTTGTGAATTAAAAAATCTTAGGTGAAATAGTAATGTTTACAAAACAAACGTATTTAATTTTAGATTTAATGAGAAAACTCTCGTTCAAAATAAAAGAACAATATTCAGAAAAAAATTTTTAGAAGCCAATGTTGGTGGATTTTTTTCCTTAACATTTTAGAAATATATCTACGCCACTCAATACTGATTTTTTGCTATAACTATAATTTAATAGAACAATAACACATTTAAAAGTTCCAGTTATGTTAAATGTCTTCGTCCCATTGCTGGAACTTTAAAACATTTTTACTTTATTTTTCTATCTTAAAGAAGATAAGACTTCTCTTGAGCACATTTTAAAATCTCAATACACATTATTCTCGTTTCTTCAAAAAGCTGTTACATATTAAACCCACAAATTAGTAAAAAATATCAAGCATCCAACACAACTTTGCATATTATAAAAATAGATTACAGCAAAACGTCATGTTTTTTTTTATCATTGGCAAATGTAATTCAGATTTCTCATTACAAAATTAAAAATGAAAAACAATACATTTCTTCATCATTACACATTGCAAATAGCTTCCTTTTATTTTGTTTCATTCTCCATCAGCAATAGAATTAATCCCAACGCATCGTCTTCAACAATGTAACACAACTTATTACGTCTTTTTCCTCCCTAACATTAATCGTTTTGAGTCTTGAAAAAAGAAATTTTCCATTCGTTTTTCCACCACAGAAGTAAAAAAGCACTAAAGCGAAATCCGCACACACGCGCACCTCACACAACTGAAATATCAAACGAACGAACAAAAAAAATCTCATTACTGGCCTTAAACGTGCGATGAATAACCAAGTAACACACTGCGGGAAATTGGAATATGAAAAGAAACCACGGGAAATCATCGGGGAATGAGAACATTGCGTAAAGAAAGAAATCCCCCAAAAAATAAAAAAAAGAGGGGAAAAAAGCTGTCCAGGGAGAGAAGAAAAGGGGGGGAAAAAGCAAAGGAAAACTGTTTTATTGAAAGCACGCTATCCTTAGGTAGCTATGCAGAGAGAAAACCTCTTATAATAAGCCGGTCGATATTCTCCAATTTATCCCTGAGAAAAAGTTCCCGGAAGTTTGACAACACAGGTGCTTTGTTTTTCTGTTCGACGACACAGGACTTGAGCTGGATTTTCTTATGGTAGAAAATTCAATAAAGCTATGACTGGTCGACCACTGAGTTTTTATGATTCTCTCCGCTTTTCAAGGATAGGCAATTGTCTCTTGAAGCGTGTGCCCTCCAGAAGAGCAGGACGGAATCGATCGATCTCGCTCTTGTTTGTACAAAGGCCAGAGTTGACAACACTTGCATGAATTAACTGTAGAAGGATTTCAAATGATGTCGAAAGGACAGTATTTTAAATCGACAGAAACCAATGCCATCTGCCAAATTTAATAGACAGGGTGACTCCCCTATGGGATTGGCTGAAATCCTTACGACACCGTGACGCCTGCTTCCATTTAAGGACTTTTTCTTCAGAGAGGGTAGTTTGGGTCTTATTGGCTAAGCAGCACTGGCGTAACGAAGAATATTAGGGCCACTTTCAAAGTCAGGTTTGGCCATCCAAACCATATTTTATAATGGGTATAAGCTTGGCCTCAGTCAAGCTTTGAACCTCGGCGATGCGGGGGTATACGTTTCGCCACTGCTAAGCAGGACCAGCTGGTTAGGAGGGTTCCGAGTTTCAATTCATCCATCCAATAGAAAAATAAGGGCACTAGACATCAAAATCAACTGGACAGGTAAAAATGACGATATGAAGAACATTGGGTCTGTACAGTAAGCAAGGGTGATTGCCTTACAGAATCCACCAAGAATAAATGTTAATTTTTAAATATTTAAAAATCTTTCAAACCAAAAAAATTATAAAATGAAATCCATTTATTTCAACCTAAAAAAGTTTTGTAAGAATTAAGTAGTTGTAGTCGAAGTTGTGAGTCAACCGAATTAAATTTCGAAAGAATAGGAGGGGGTTCCTAGACATTTTTACAACACTAAAGCTGTAAAGACTTGAAATTTAAAACTTTATTGGGAATAATTTTTTGAAGAAGCTGAAGAGGATAGAACTCGGTACCTTCTGATTCGTAAGCACGTAACCGGACGACGGAGAATCCTTCAATTCTTCTTGAACCTTAGTGGGAGTCGATTGGCGACTCAACTCGTCATTCGGAGCTACGGTCAAGTGACTATATATAGAGATACAAGAGATCTCTACAAGAGAGAGATGAATTAACATGATTAATACTTAAAGCAGAACTGCTAGATATATATATATATATATTAAGGATTATAAATTACATATTAATATTTATGATAAAATAAATGATTTTAATTTTAACATTCTTAAAGTGCCAGACTGGAATTTCAATTTATCAATATCTATATATACAAATATTATTTTTAATTATATTTTTCGTAATAATGTATTATTTATATATATATAGTTAGTGATAAATCTAACATATATTTAAATTTTAATAACTTTAGTAAACATTGTATAGAACATGGATACCCTGCTAATTTTCTTAATTATATTTCTAAGAGTTCTCAGTGAAATGACAATACGTAATAATATAGCAATTTTTTTATTAGTTGTAGTTAGTCGAAAGATGGCGTCACATGTTAAATAAATTAATAATAATATATTTTATTTAAAATGAATTGTGTATGTTTGGGTAGTACTTTTATTTTCTATAAATTTTAAAACAATATTTAGAGTATTTAAATGTATTTATATAGACTTAATGTTGTTTTACCATAATTTATTAATTTTACGCACTACTGATATACTCCTTTCTATCGCGCGGGGAAAATGGTTGCTGCTGCACTCGCGTAGTAAGTTTTTTGATCTGGTATTTTTTTTCTTTTTTGCATTGATTTTAATATGTACTATTAATTATTCTAGGTTATAATTTTATCGTTTCATATTAATAGATTGTACTTGTATTCGTAATAGTTAAACTTCTCTTAATATTGCTTCCTTTCCCTATGGCGCAGAGTATTGGCAAATACAGGTGAAGGTTGGCTACCCGCAAAACTTTGTTTAAACCTACAATCTTGGTTCCTAAAGCCAGGAGTTTACTATTGTACTACTGTGGCTCTAGTACTTTTAACTATCTTGATTAGTTATCTTAGGTTTTATAACTATTTGTAAATATATATATAAATCAATTCGCAAGTTCATGTCATAAAATGTTGAAATACAAATTAGTTCTGGGGAAGTTTCTCAATGGGACGCCAATTTTATTTATACAAGAAAAAAATTAGCTCGTGAAACCGCAGCAAATCATTATATAAAAATTTCTTTAATTACATTAATTGTGATACCAATGAAAGAATTAAAAAGAAAACTGAATTCTAATGAATATTTTTTCAAAAATTATTTAAAAGTTAATAAAGCTAAGAAAACACATGTAATGCTTGGCTATTCCTACTTCCTTGTAATCCCCCTTGTCTACTCTTAGACCCGGCTAAAAATGTGGGAGCAACTAATTGATCAGACGACATGATTCACTAAAATCATTTATTTGTCACAAGAATTAACACAGACACAATAATAATCTAAGTTAATTTAGATCAATGATTAAAGCGCGAAGGTGAAACCAGTTAGCCTGGGGATAATATTTACGGACATTCAACTAATTTCTACGATAACCTATACAAGCTCGTTATTAACTCAGACGCGCCCTAGCAATTTAGTTTCTAACTTCTATTTAAATGATACACACAGTACTTGAACTCTTGTCAGTCAAGAGTCCTACGTACGAGACCTTGAACACTAATAGCTGTCTGGATCAGCTTACATCCAAGTGATCCTCACTTTCGATATCTTCAATTCTCACTTTAATAATCTTAGATTCGCATTTCAATAACTCACGATCCTTTCTTCACTAACTCTCAAAAACTCGCGAATATAGAATTTATATAATAAACTTCATTTGCAGAATCACGTTTTCTTACCTTCGGTGAAAGTTGGTTGAATTAAATATTTTCCTTAAAGAGTCTTCAAGGGATTTGTAGAGCCGCGTATAGATCCGTCACACACATGAACATTGATATTTATTACATTATGCATTTAGCATATTTCTCTACTACATGTTGCTACGGTCGCAGTAGTCGAATGGTCACTGTCATAAAATGGTGGCTGGCGCTGCTTCTGTCGAGTCATGTAATCAGAATCCTGGCTCAACTAAAGAGCCTCGCTGCTCCCAGAGTACGCTGAATCTGTTGAGCGCCAAAGTCTTCACGTGGACAAGATGTGTAACATTGGAGAGTTAGGTGTTAGCTCGGGTACCATCCTCGTCACTTGACCATGGTTAAAAGTAAAGAGATGCTTCACCAAAACCTCATGATGCGTCCGGAAGTGACGTTAATATGTCACCAATCAAATAATTACTAGATGTTTCTGATTTGCATGTACTCGATTGGGCAAATAGATGTTGCATGCTCACGTGTGTGGAAACCGCTGAATCTATTTGAGTTAGCAAAAGACGGGTTACCGAAAAATAGTGTGCACCGATTAGTGATCAGTTATATAAAATTATTTATTGTTATATTTTAAAATGATAAAAATAATTTTAAAAATTCCAAAAAATCAACGTTATTTACCACATTTATAAAATTAAATCTTCATATGTTGTTACTTAACACCTTCGTCAGTAATTCATGCGTTATACTATACTTAAATAGGAGATGAATAAAAGGAAAAATTAAAATCATTGTTGTTATATACTTTATTCCAACCCTTCGAAAATGTAAACGAAGATTAATTTGACTGCATTGAATAGCTTAGAATCTTTTGTGAATTAACGTATTAAAACAAAGCCACAGTAACGCGTGGCCGGGTCAGCTAGCACATATATATATACAATCGGACCCCGATTTAACGAATTCATCGGGATCGAACAGGTTGTTCGTTAAATCGAGGTTCTTCGTCATATTGGGGTCCAAAAAAATACAAATATTTCCAATGACCGTTTGCGAATTCTATAATAATCAGTTATACAAAAAATATCCATTCTTAGAAACTACACGCTTTTGATTCAACGGCTAAAATACTATTGATGAATTATTACGAACCAGTTAATCAAATTTTAAAATAGTGATTAATACATGTTTCACAATCTTTATGATTCCTCACACTAAAAAGTTGTTTTGTCGATTTAACGCAGAGAAAAAAATACTGCGTCATTTACGCCTTGTTCCATGAGGTATGTATTCACAGTTTCCAAACAATGTAAAGCATTAGAAAATGTTCCAATTTCTGCATCAGAATCGCTTTCATTGGCTCCAACCAATCAACAATTTCCAGAACTTTAGTTGCACAGATAGGCAGTCCATCATCAATTGTATCATAATCGTTAAAGTAGCCCCTGTGTTGTAGAGTGGATGGGATAAGAAGGAAGTTTCCTGTTCTATTTAAAACTCACGCGATAGGTTGCACTCATGAATCATCTGCACCCTTTCCCATCGAAATCTGTTACTTACAAGAAAAATCCTATATATATATATAGGGTTGTTCGGAAAGTAATTTCGTTTTTTCCCGACAGAGGATTTAATTGTATTTTTTGCATCCAACTTCACATTTAAGCCGGATAATCTTTATATGCTTTGAGAGCTCATATAGCAAGGCTTGTGTGTGAAAAATTCCTATTAATTCTACGCAGTAGTTTTTGGTTGGTGCCCTTTTAAATATGGAGAGCGATAAGCAGCATTTTCGACATATATCTTACTGTTTTACTACAGAAAGGGTAAAAATGCTGTTCAAGCCAGAAATAAATTGACCGATGTGTATGGAGAAGGTGTGTTGACAGTACGCCAGTGCCAGAACTGGTTCGCTAAATTTCGATCCGGCAATTTTGATGTCGAAGATGCACCACGTTCGGGAAGGCTGGTTGAAGCTGATAGACGCGATAAAGGCATTAGTTGATGCGAACCGGCGAATAACAACACGTGAGATCGGATTGAGGTTAAATTTATCAAATTCAACAATTTATGACCACTTGAAAGGCCTGGGATTATCCTCGAAGCTTGATGTATGGGTTCCCCATGTTCTCACAGAGAGAAATCTGTGTCGCCGCATTGACGTCTGCGATTCGCTTCTCAAACGTCACGAAAATGATCCGTTTTTGAAGCGCATCATCACTGGGGACGAAAAATGGGTTGTATACAACAACGTCAAACGTAAGAGGTCATGGAGAAAAAAAGATGAACCGGCTCAAACCATTTCCAAAGCCGATATTCACCAAAAAAAGGTGATACTGTCTGTTTGGTGGGATTTTAAATGAATCGTTTTTTTTTTTTTTTTAGCTTTTACCGGATAACACAACGATTAATTCGGAAGTCTACTGTCATCAGCTAGACAAACTGAATGATGCACTTCAACAGAAAAGTTCAGAACTAATCAACGGGAAAGGTGTAGTGTTTCACCAATACAACGCGAGACCTCACACAAGTTTGGTCACTCGCCAAAAGCTTTTACAGCTTGAATGGAATACAATGCCACACCCACCATATTCTCCAGACCTGACACCATCGGATTATTATTTGTTCCGGTCACTCCAAAAAATTTTAGACGATAAAACCTTCACCTCAAATGAGGAGGTCAAAAACCACCTCGATCAGTTTTTTGCCAGCAAAGACCAAAATTTTATGAGCGTGGAATTATGCTACTACCAGAAAGATGTCAAAAGGTGTTGGACCAGAACGGCCAATATATAATTTAATAAAGTATTTGTTTATTATACGAAAACTGTCTTTCATTTCCACAAAAAAAAACGAAATTACTTTCCGAACAAGCCAATATATATATAAATATGGCCAAAAGCAGTAATGGCCAAAATTCTGGACACCTTTTAAATTTGTATGCCTATAGAAAATTTACGTTGCACAAAATGCAAAGTCCTTTATATCATTTTAAAGAGAATTTAAAACAAAATTCAATGCAAAAGTGAAATTTTAAATATTTGCAACGCAAAAAATGTTATGCTGCAATAACTATCGATATACATTAAAAAAACTGATGATATAGCAGTGCGTTATCAGCACTTACTGATATAGCCTTTATTTTTTATTACAGCTTCACATCGATATTTCATTTCGCTGAAATATAGTTTTAAGTTCTTTCTTCATTATTACAGATGTCAGGACACAATTATATCCTCAATTAGTTTCTTTTTACTTCATGGGTTCTTCTTTCGACAAGAGTTTTCAAACGGTGCCGCAAGTTTTCCCATAGGGTTGAGGTCAGGACTGTTTCCTGCCCAGGACAATAATGATATTTAGTTGAGAATCAATGACATCAAATAAAAGAGTATATTGGACACCTAGAAAGAGATGTGTGATGAGAAAGTGGTCTTTCCTACGTTAAAATTGCAGGATATGTGGGTGGTTCAGTGACTACATGTGGAGACTGAAAGTTTTGTTTAAAATGTCAGGAGACAAATTTAATAAAAAAACAAATCAGGAAAAGGCCAAAAAAGGTGCACCCCATCTGTTAATGACAGAAGAACAAAATTATTTTGTCTCCAAGATAAATGAATGTCATCAACGGTCATCAGAAGTTATTTGAATGATACTGGTGTTTCAGTTCAAAAACAATCAGAAGATTAGCAGATGTTAGACTAAGAGGTAGAACTTCATGAATAAGGCCTTATATCAATTTTCAGTAGTCTAACAAAGATTACAGTGGGCAAAGGAACACATTAATTGACAAATGATTAGTGGTCACATGTTATATAGAGGGATAAAACTAAGATATCGTTATTCGGTAGTGACGGCTGAAAACATGTAAGACGTAGAATAGGAGAGCTGCTATATCCAGACAACTGTGAAGTAGTTGGACCATATGTTTGCCATGCATATCAGCAGATGGTATTGGTTGCCTTCATGTCATCGATGGGACGCTGAATGTCAGAAAATACATTGACATTATTCTAGAACCCAAACTTCTACCTTCCATCATGAATCTGTTTACCAACAGTGCTTCATTTATTTTTCAGCAAGATTCTGCTCCTTGACACACAATAAAGTAATCGAAAGACTGGTATTGAGTTGTTACCCTGGCCAAGAAGAGACCTGACCTCAATCTTATTGAAAACACGTTGCACCCTTTAAAAGCTTTTTGAACGAACCCATGAAATAAAAGGGAGCTAATTGAGGATATAATTCTTTCCTAGCATGATGTAATATTGAAGGAAGAACTTAACACTATGAAACATCGACGCGAAGCTGTAATAAAAATTAAAGGCTATTCCACTAAACACTGATAACTCACTGCCATCATTAGTATCTAGTGTATACTGATAATTACAGCAAAACTTTTTTTGTCCAGCAAATATTTGAATTTTCACTTTTATATTGAATTTAGTATTAAATTTTCTTTAAAATGATATACAAGATTTTGCATTTTGTGCAACGTAACACTTTCTATAAGCATCAAAAATAAAAAAACATAACAATTTTAAGAAGTGTACACAATTTTGGCCACCACTGTATATATAACTTGTAGAAATTTTCCAATTAATTTAAATGATAACTGAAAAACAATTCTATTAAAAAATTTTAAACACTTTTATTATAAATCAGAAAATATAAATAAAGAAAAATAGAGTTGATCGTGAGATTATAGCACATTCAATAAAGTAAAGTCAAAGACTTTTCTGTGGCAACTATTAAATTTAATACAAGATACAATTAAAAATAGTGTCATATTACTGGAATCTTTAAATATTTGTTTAATCTACAAAATAAGACTTATCAATTGATGAATATTTCTATCGAGTTTCAGTCTTTAGAGATAATTCTTACAAAATCACTGGAGGATTTAAAACATTGGATTGATGCTCGGCAGTAATGGAGCTCAAAGTATTTAATCTTTACAATTGTTTCATCTCGATGGGCATTCAGAATTATAAGGATTTTGTTAGATACAGAAAGTTAATTAATCGTACATGAATGAGATTTTAATGATTTACGTATAATTCCAAGCTGTGAATATTTCTCAAGTAAATCTATTTAAAACTTTAATAAATGAAGGGGGGGAATAAATGAAATGAAATAATATAGAGGAAGAATGCTTATTTGAAAATGTAAAATGAGCACAATTTAATCCACGGGCTTTTTTAAAGTAATAATCCGTAAAAGAGATTCAAAGGAATTAATAAGGTAGTTTTATAAAACCATGTTGCTACGGCTATTGTAAAATAATGTTAGATATAATCTCATATAGAGTTAAAAGTGCATTGAATCAAGTTATGAAAAACTATTTTTTTTCAAGAATTAAGTTAAAAAATGCGATGAAATTAAGATGCGACTGAAAAAAAAATGCAGTCAACTGTGTGTGAAACAAATATTTTTAAAAAAATGAATAAATTTCAAAAACTGTTTTAAATGCATTTTAGTTCAGAAAACACTTATTATTAACAGTTCTATTATTATGATGATGAATGCTTTAGGTTATGGACTAGATATTGATTTTTTTTTTCAAGTTTACATTGGATATATGTTTAAATTGACTCAATGAGGTTAAATTATGCAATCGAATTTATAGCAAAAATTGATGCATTAATTAGTAAACCTATGAACAAAACTAATTTTCACGTGTTTTATAACGCAATCACACAAAATCACTGTGGGTAATTGCTTAAGAATATAATTTGTTTAAACCAAAAAAATTCATTGTGAATGGATATTAAGTTACGAAAAATATATTAACCTTTACAGGATGGGCTGTCGATATTTCAACCCAAAAGAAACCGTCTCTTAAAGAAACGGCTTATTCCAAAAATCAACCAAGAATTTTTTTCTCCTTCTTAAGTGCTTTCTGAACATTATGTGGTCTGTCAAAACCCATAAACGTCAATCAATTGACTCTCTCGTTTTCAAAGGAGAGGCTATAAATTTCGTTTTTCTCCTTCACTCTCTGAACTACAAATATCCTCACTGCTCCGCTGGTGAACAGCATATTATCTTTTTAACACGTCCCAGCGATACATGGTAACGTCAGTTATTGACGTAAAAGGGAATGCAACCTTGCCGAAAGATGAGGCTTGTTTTTTTCAAGAGGTTGTCGTCTCCTAATGGTGACTATTTAAATCAATTGAAATGAAGCCTACATTAATAAATCAAAATCATGTCTATTCTGATACAAAGAAATGTCACAATAAGGAAAATGCCATATTTTCGAAATAAATATGCATCTAAATAAAACAGATGTTATTTTTAATGTTTAAATTACCAAATATTTCAATACAATTTTTAAATACGGTTCTTTTAGTTAAATAATCAAAGAAAGACGCATGGAAAGTCTGATCTCTCCTTTAAGAGAAAACCTAAAAAATATATATGTCAGTTAAGTAACTGTTTCGAATGGACGTAAATCAAATGACCAGTCTCAATATGCATTTGAAGATTTGAACGAATCGGGCCATTCGAGCAATATATTAAAAATGTCTCTCTTTTTCTTTCACTAGAAAAAGATAGATGTTATACAAAGAAGCTTTCAGATTTCCTTCTTCGCTAAATAGCACTGAATTTCTCAAGCTGTGAAACTCCGTAGCTGACTCCGTATCTTAAGCATGAAACACAAGATGGTTCCCTAAAATCTCCATAAATGAGGTTACAATGTTTTCAACAAGTTATCTCTTCGTTCACGTCTTCCATACACATGTACAAAAATAATTCCAAGAAATCTCAAGGTGTTGTACCAGTTGATCCTCCTCCTTGACACCCTGAAGAATGCATTATTGATTATCAATGGAATAGAAATAATTTTATTCGCTTCTTTCGTTGGTGGAAACCTTAAGAGTTCACAATCATTAAAAAAAGAAATTGAAATGAAATTAATGAGCATCCTTCAAATCGATTGAAAATACTTTCCTTCTTTAAACGTCATTCGAAACTTTTGTTTAAAGAAAATTTATGTTTTTTGTAATGTATCCATTTTTAATTTAAAGTAATCTGCTTAAAATCTTTATTTGCGACTGATTCATATAAAATAATTTGTATTTTTTTTTTAATATTTAAAAATGCACTCACTAAGTGTGAGTCAATTTGCAATTTTTGTTTTACCAAAACAGAATTTATTCCAGAATTCTTTTTTGCTAAACTCAAAATATTAACAATTTTACTTAATTTTATTATTTAGGTTTTAAATAAGTTTTATTTTATAGGAAATACTCTCAATTAAAATTAAACTCAAAATAATTCTTTAAGACATGATATAAAACAAGGGATATATCGAATATAATTTTACATATATGGATCTGAAATTACAAAAAGGAATGATCAACCCAACTTCCCCTATTAGAGTTTTAGGGTAAAAACTATACATATATAAAGCTCAAATATGCTTCAATATATAACAATGCACTTATTATTTAAAATAATACAATTTTTTGAGTTTATTTTAACCTATTTATAAGAGTACAAAGCATACAGCAAATTAGTAATTTAATTTGGATCAAAAATATTTAGACATGAAACCTTTTACTATCAATTATTCCTATCTATTTTAATTAGTTTATTGAACGTGCCACTGGCAATAAGAGAATCAATTTAGTTTTTTTTTCCTTAGACAACATCAAGTAAATAAAGTTTTTTTTTCAATGGGGATGCGCATATATTGGTATTTTAAACCTTTGCAGACCTAGTACATTCCCCAGGAGCTGGTACCACTTTTTAGTGCTGCACCATACAGGCGATACCAATTACAGCAAGCAATTTTGACGCCCAGTTTCCTCTACAGAGGGAGGCACCTGAGCTCTTGACAATGCGAATTTTGTACTAGGATTTAATTTTGCCGAGAGCATCCAAGCCAAATAGACACTCTAAGGATCTTTTACATGCCGTATAATCATACGACATGGCCGCTGTCAATTTTCTGCATCAGGAAAATCCATCGACTTGGGCCGGGGTCGAACCCGCAACCTTGGGTGTAGAAGGCCAGCGACAAACCAACCACCCCGCCCAGCCGGCTTAAGTAAATAAAGTCATTACACATAGTGTGTAAATAAATATATTAATACACTCATTTCTCGAATTCTCGTACCTTTAACAATTTAATCGATGTATTAAAGCATTATTCACGGAAAGAAACTTCACAGATAAGGAACACACAAAGCTAATTAATACACACTGGTAATTAAGAGAAAAATTAACATAAGACTAACCAATTTCATACTTATTCAAAATGAAATATTTCATTTCTTCATCTGAAAGTATTATTTTATTATTTCCCCCCTTTTTATGAAAAAAGCATTATAAATTATACACTCGAATATATTTCAGTAAAAGTGCTAAATAATTAATGCATCGTATGTCATCAACTGTGATTTAAAAAAAAAAAACCCTTCTAATATTTTTTTTTGTTTGTTTTAGAGCAAAGAAAAAAAAATTTATTCATTCTTTGATTTTTTTGAGATAAGCTTCTTTTAAACTGAGGCATGTTGTCATATTTTTTCAGTGTGAAAATGCGGCTCATACAATTTATTATTTATGCATTTGCTGTTTAAATTTTATGGAATATTCATGTTACTCTGTTACATAATATTTTAAGAAAATAAGAATTTATTCTCATTTATTTTCTAGTAAGAGTAAAAAAAAAAAAAAACTTTTAAGCAAAGGTATTGAACCATTTTCTTCCACTTTCTTGGCTTTTTGAATTCTTTGTAAAAAATAATTATGTCATTTTAATTTAGACCGCACTTCGAGATAAATATTGAATCTCCCATTAATTAAAATAATCAAAAATTTCAAAAGCGAAATATTACATTTTACAAACAAAATTTTAAAGCATTTCACGTCTTATTTTTATTCAACACGATATCCACGTGCACGCATGCGCACATTTGATGCTATATTTTAAATATTTATGAAAAATATTTCTCTAAAAGAAGCAAAATAGGGAAGCGTATTCAAAGTAGAATATTAAGCAAGAAAAACGTCACATTTTTTTCAACTCCTACTACTAGCTCCCTCTCTCCCTATATATATATATATATATCTTGTTCAAATTTTCAATCGTTTATAAAATACTTTCTATTCATCCATTCAAGTTCAAATACATTTTTTAAAACTTGTAGTGGATGATACTTGATGTTAATACAGTTTTTTTTTAAATATTAATTATTAATTAAATTGTAAAATGAATGGATAGTAACGAAGAAAAATAATAGTCCAAAAGCATATATAGAAAGCAAAATCTTTCGTTGTGTCCCTGTAGAGCGCAATGGAGAGCGCGTTGGACTTCTAATCGAAAGGTCGTAGATTCGTATCCCACCCGGAATGGCCTAATTTCTGAGAATGCGATTTCTTTTTTACTACACTATTTTGTTAGATTATTTAAATTCAAATAAAGAATAAATAGCAACAAAAAATAGTCCAACGCCATATATAGAAAGGAAAATTGCAAAGAAAGTCACTTTCTATTTTGTCACTTAATATAATGATTCTGTCATAAGTATATACATATTTATATGAATTGTATCTATTTAATAAAAACTAAAATAATTTTTTTTCCTTGTTGACCTAAGTAGGGGAATAGACTTAATAAAGTTTTTCACATATATATTACCTGCTTTCATTAAGTACAATAACACACACACAGATGTAACTAACTAAATAACATGAAACATAATTTAGTAATTATTTAATTTTCTAGTTTCATTCGAAAAACCATTATCAAGTGAGGATAATATAATTGAGTGTTCTTTTGGTTAAACCTTTTTTCAGTCATAGTTTTTAAACTTCGATTCAGTAACTATTTTTAAAAGAACGCTAACAATATTCAAAACTCAATGCACTCAATTTTGGTTTTATTAAAATCTAGTTTATTAGCTTTATGTTCTTATTTATTAAAAAAATAAAAGAAATTCTGCTACAAAAAAGCTTAACTTTAAATATATCTTCATAACTTAAAGATCACTTCTGATCAGTATAAAAATAATATTTAAAATGAAAATAATAATCCTAATAAAATGCTGATTATTTATTTTATCTTATTTATTTATTGTAATCGCATGAAATTTGTAACGGTTTACTCGAAGAATTTTTTAAAAATTAACTTGTTTTTTTTTATTTTACTGTTTATTGAAAGTGTTTAATTGACAGCTTCTTAAAGAAGAGTTGATATGCAGATCTGTAGCACTATTTAGTGGTTTGGAATAGAGCTAAATAAGAATACTAATTCTTCTGTCGGACTATTTATTGACCACATATTTATTGCTTCTTGTTTGTTAAAACGAAGAAGGATCTTCTAAAGTTTTTTCCGAAAGACAGTGGCCGAGCAGTGAGCTGCATCTCTTCTGGGTGTATCAGATAAGTAATGTTTTACTCTTTATAATTGCTAATAATTTTATTGATCTTTCCCTCATAAACTTAGGCTAGTTCATCAATAAAAGTTTCTAAGATATATATTAGCCTATATATGGCTTCCATACCTACTTCCACGTCCGGTCATTAATCAAGTCAAAATCTTCCGTGTGAGGAATCTTCGGAGTTAGTTACGCAAGAGAAGACTTGGGTGATTTCACCAAAAGTTATACAAAAAAAGATATTATGACGTACAAAATGTAAATAAAAGATTTGATCCTACTTATGTTTTTTTTTAAATAAAAGCTAAGTAGGATGCATTTTGGATGAAAAAGATACTGCTAACTACAGCAAACATAGCTCTTGCGTGTACAACTTAAAACTTTTCACGCAATCCTAATCAGTGTAAATTCAGCTCGAAAATGTCTTTGATCATTCTGGTGTAAAACAATTTGGATTCAAAATTTTCTTCCAAAAAAATTTGTAACTAGTCTTTTAAATAAATTTCATAACTTTTTATTAACACAGTTTAACCATAAATTAAAAGAGAAATGGTTCAAGTCGTGAAGAAAACCATACTTAACATATCTAGACAAAAACAACTTGATTAGCTTTGTATGCATCTCTTGAAAAATACCGAAAGTAAGAATCATTTTCAACTCCATTTTTTTTAAACCGACTTAAAGAGCTTTTATGCTGTGGTTTTCCACGATTCATTTCACTGAGTCAGCAACCGGCAGGAAATGCTCCTGCTGAACTAATCTCACCCAGAAAAGATTAAAAGCAGCTCTTTTCAGCTCCAGCTGTAATTATGACCCAAGAGAGATTTGCTCTTCAGCCTTGAATGATGAATCAGTTGAAAGAAGAAATGAAATCGGCATGTGTGAACGGAACGAAAAGTGTTTCATTTGGGGTTTTTTTTCAAACGATTATAAAACATTTGGATCACACATAATCTTTTTTTGGAAACACTCTGAAGTTTATATCACGATAACTCATATCTAATGAAATAAAAAAGCGAAAACTTAAAGTGACTCGGAAAACTTCGCACAATTTTACCAAATTCATCGTGAGTTAAGTCCTTTTATTTAACTGAATGCTTAAAATTCAATTTATCCAGCAAATATTTATTCGTCAGATGGTTCATAAAATTCAGTTTGCTAAATGAAAGCTATAATCACATCAGCTAATCTGAATCATTACTTCATTTTAACTGCTTTTAGTAAGTATTTCTGAAAATAAAGTCATCACAGAACTCTTGTTTTAAATAACTGCATGACGAAAAAAGTAACGCATACAAAATACAGGCGTACACGTGACGTATACAGATACAAGTGATACAGACATAGCAAAAACCTATGTATTATCTTTCTTTAAATGTAGGACTGTGGTACCTTCTGAAATGATTGATTCACACAGTAGATTTATTCTTTCTTACTCAACGCGAAACCAGACTTCTAAAAGTATCCAAATATTTGGGACAAATTTTTTTTTTTTTTAAAAATGGAGACATCGGCATTTTTGTTGTTGTATTTAGATTTCTTTAGTTCATTTAAAAAAAAATGCTAAAATTAAGCAGAGAAAAAGAATTTTTTTTTCTAAAATGGGGAAAAAATTGGTAAAAGTTGACAAAAAAATAACATAAATGCGGCCCATTTTGTACCAAAAGTTATGAACAAATTTTCAATTCTGATGTGTTGCTATACTATTCCTTTTTGAAATGACCTTCAGGATAAGAGATATTTTAAATTTTACAAAAACTAGAGCACTTAATCTTAATTATATGAAATTGCTTAAAAAACAGTGACTCTAGTCACATAAGGGACTGTATATTTTGTAATAAAACAGTGATTGATAAATCGGAAACTCAAAACACTTCGATTATATAGAACATACACAACAAATTTCAGTTAATTATTTTGAAATTTTTTTTAGCAATCGCTGGCCCTAATGGATCATTTTCGAAAAAACACACATTTCAAATATTCAAATAAGACGCATTTTAAAGTATGACAACTTGCTTAAGGTAATGGCATCTGCTTTTACTAAAACACTTGTAGTTTTTGCTGAACAGAACAGAAAATAATAAACTTGGTACTTTTATAAAGCTAATAAGATGGCCTATAAAATAACAGTGAACAGAAAACATTAAACTTGGTACTTTTATAAAGCTAATAAGATGACCTATAAAATAAAACTATCAGAAAATTTATCAATTTTTTGCAAAACTCAAAATTCTAGGGTAGTCAGATACCTTAAATAGCATTTATAGAATGAAGCACTCTTGAATGCGAAAATGAATTCTACATTAACACTATTCATTATTGATATTCGTGGACCATGAATTGAGTCTACCAGTAATCCTTTGTGAGAAATAGTGGAAATTTCTGTACGTTAAATCAGTGTTTCTCAAACTGGGGAGCATGCCCTCCTGGGGCAGGCGTGAAAACCCTGCGAGGGGTCACAAGCATATGGAAAATAAAGGGTTTAAAAATTAATTTACTTTAATGAAGTAAAGCAAAATAAAAAATACATATTTACACTGATATAATTTATATATATCATCTTGCGATATTATACCATCAAAATGAAAGCTTCCTTTTCAAAACGATTATTAGCTGTATCTTTGATCCTATAACCAAATAAAAAACTACTTTGATTTGCCGTAATCCCAGGATGAGAGATTTTTTTTATTGCATTTTCGTTTTTAACCTAAAATACTACGCTTTCAGAGATAAAACAAAATCCAGACCCAGAGAAAAATTCTTGAGAGGTAAAAAATTCATCACTGTTATTATTATTGGAATACTGTACATGTGGGCTGCAGAAAGAAAAGGAAGACTTAATTCACTTTTCACCAAAGAGGCAGAATATATTTGTTGAACATCTGTTTGACCTTCGAACTTACTCTGGCATGGTTAATCCCGTCCTTTTTCCTCTTAGGGAAGTTGTAAATGATGTATTTCTGTTAAGCTTTTTTCCATGTGAAAGAGTTTTATGATATTTTGAAAAGCACAGAGAGCACTTTGAAAGATTATTTGGTCAAGATTTAATTTTATGAGTCCTGAAACATGTAAAGCATAAAGAAAAACATTTTACACAATTCTTTTTTAGAACTAACATCCATATTTTTATATTCAATAAGTGCACTCTTAACCCGAGAGCGGTTGCGTGAGGCGCAATTTCACCCCAGGCTAATGAAATCGTTAATTCTGGAAAAACTGTTTATTTGTTACCAATGACTTTGGCAGTATCCTCCTATATGATAGTCTCAATGGGAATCTTATATGCATTTGTCCCATATCTCCCTTTTTTTTGGTAGTCGCAAACTTTTTTTACAATCTGAAGGTACTTGTTTTGACCGAGTTCCCCGCGCGACCACTTTTGTTTCAAAATATTTTCTATAAACACATGCTACATTTTCCCCCTATGAACAACTAAGTGGTTTTGATTGCTGTGTTGTACGACTTATTATCGTTTATAAATGTTCATTAGAAGAATATATTAAAAAGAAATGGGCATCCGTGATCTATATTGACGGAATTTAAAACTGATCAAGTAAGGGAAAAACCTGCTGAAATAATGTATATTAGTCGTGATAGGGAAAGTAAATTTGAAAAAAAGCGATAAGCACGGAACGAAAGGAAAATTTTCCATTACTAAAAGAACTCATCAAGAAAAATAGGAACCCAGTAGTGTACCGCAAGACACATTTCACCCTGTGAAGAAGACACAAGCAAGGAAAGGTTCAAAAGGATATTTGTCGATCATCAAAGGAGAGCAAAACTGCAATAACGTGAACAAAATGATAGTTTTGCTTGCAAACAACATTCCCGTAGTGTTAGCGAAAAGTCTCTGTGTGATTTGTGTCCTTTATTAAGGTCACACACATTTGAAACATTTCAGTTCAGTTTTATTGGATTTTTTTTCTCAAATTATCAAAGAAAAATTGAAAAGTCCTCAAAAGTAGGTAAGTATATTTTCTCTTAATTAAATTATTTTTGGAATTGTGATTTTTATCATGTACAATAAAACTACTTATAAAAAAAGGATTGGGATGACTCAGTCACCCCGCGAGACCTTTAATATCGAGTGCATGCTTGCTCCCGGGCTAAAACATTTTGAAGTCTTTCTCGCTTTAAATATTAAAAATAACACTATTATTCTTCATCGGTATTTTACATTATTTTCCATTAATTAACATTAATTCTAAATGCTAATTCTGTGAGACTTAAAATTACAGTTCGTTTTGAGCTATTTGTAGTATGAGCATTCATTTAGAAAAATCATTTTACATTTTTGTACACATTGTCGTGCACTTTATTTTACTCTCTGTACAATTCAGCTATTATATGAAGAATAATGGATTTTTTTAAAAAAAATAACCTCGTGCGAAGAGCGGGTACTTTAGCCAGTATACTTATAAATGTATCAGCACTCCACAATGTATTTTATAACCAGTTTATTAATACTAAATTAAGAACAAATTTAATAATTATTAGTGACTTCCATAGGCATGTCTTGCGGAGCTAAGTTTTTCAAAGGAAGACTTAATATTAGAAATTGACACTCTGAGTTCTTTTTCTACATTTAGCTGAGAACTATATTTTGTCTTCAAAGTAGCCACCACAAACAAATTTGTTTTCCTAAAGATAGTATGTTGAAAATGGCAATAATATACGAAATGCTTTTGTTTTCAGTGCAAAAAATTCATCATTCACTTCTGCCCAAAACTGAAACTATGATTTATTATAAAATTGCCTTTTAATTTCGCCACTGGATGTTAAATCTATGAATATTTCTTCTACTGCAGTTGAGAGCCCTTCTGGGGTATTTAGAAATAATTTTTTGACCTACTCGTAACTTGCTATCAAATTGTCCTCAGCAAAAAAAAATTATTTTTTAAAATTCTTTGCCAATATGGCTAAATGATATTAAATAATTTTAAAAACAACGTCCACATGTTGTTCTTCAGCTTTGTAAGTTTTAACACATTCATCCACATTTTCAAACATTTCTCGGGTTTTTTATCTTAAATTCCGGTTTCATAATCTAATTTTCTACAAAAAGCATTAATTTTATCACTTGTGTCAAACATATGTACATTTTGAAGTTGAAGATTCAAGATAATTAATTTGTCGAATATATCGAATAAGTAGCTCAACTTCATCAGAAATAAACCATCTCGAAATTTTTCAGCCTGCCGCAAGTTTTCCTCTTCTAGAAAAATAGTAATTTCATTTCTTAATTCATAAACACGTTGCAAAAATTTCCCATCTAACCATCTTGCCTCGCAACAAAATAGCAACGATGAGTGTACTGCACCCATGTCTTTGCAAAGTCTAGAGAAGATTCTTGATTTTAAGGGTCTTATTTTTATGTAATTTACTACAATCATAATTGTCGTCTTCACACAATATTCAGACCAGGTCTCATTTCTTTGAAAGCCAGAGCTTCTCTGTGGATCATGAAATGTGTCCAGATGCATATTGGAGATTTTTCACAAGTGCTTGTATACTTTGAAATCTTCCAGGCATTATATGAGCATCATAGGTGCACATTCCGATACAATTTTTCCTCTCTATGTTTGTCTCGTTTATAAAATCCTTTAAAATATGAAATAATTGCTATTGTTGTTGCTTTTGAGTCTCATTGGTTTTCAAAAAAGTAGTTCTTTTACTGTTGACATATCATCCCAAACACGAGCATGTGCAATGAAATGAGCATCTTTATTGCTATCTGTTGCCTTGTCAAGCTGAATTGAAAACAATTGATCTCGCAACTTATCAAAAAGCTGTTGCTCTACATCTTCAGCTTCAATTCGACGGGCATCATTTGATAGAGGTGTGGATTGCTACTCTTTGCAAAATTGTCTCCAAACACAATTTCTACGATCTCAACTGCTGCAGGCAAAATAAGCCAATGGTGGGAAGTTTTTTTACATCTGGCGATTTTGTATGATACTTTATAAGAAGTAAGTAAAGCTTTTTCATTCACTGACAAAGTTTTTTTTACTGTTTTTTTGTATTGTTTTTCATAGGATTTTAATTTTAACTCATAGAACTCTCGAGGTTTGTTAATGTTTGTCACCATGAAGCGTTTCAAAATGTCTTTTAAGTTTACTTGGTTTCATACTGTTGACTACCAATATTTTTGAGCAAATAATACACACATGTGTTTTTTTCCCCACTTACTTCGGTAGTAGTAAATCCAAAATTGAAGTATCCTTGAGAATATTTTATTGATTTAATTTTTGGAACTATGCTCGTCTGTGCACCTGTTGATGCTTTATTATCGTCGAATGTTCGCTTACGACTTGAAATTTATTATTAATTTTGTTTTAATCTACCACGATAAATACTTAATACCGTGATTACAACTAACGCGCGCAAATTATAAAATGTGCATTCACGATAGAGTCGGTAGCTTTAGAAGTATCGACTCAACCGATTGGAATTTTATGAGGTACAGCATTTTTACATGTTTTGCGCAGAAGTTCGATAGGTTGTCCAGACCCACGCAGATGTTCGCCAGAATGCCAGATGTGATGGATATGATAGAAAACAACATAGACTTTTGCAATCTGTTACAATTTAAAAATTAGAGAAAAGAAAAAATAACACATATATAGTAAACCTATTGCTTAAAATATATTTTACTTAAAAGTAACACATACTAAATTTGATACTTACTCTTATCTTGTTAATTTGTACGGTTTTAAATAAGATCGCATTGTAGCTTTAGCGCCCAAGTGCATTATTATAACATTGAATACATTATTATTATACAAGGGGGGCGCGATAAAAATTATGATTGAAAATTGGGTCGCCAATAGTGAAAGTATGAGAAGCACTGTTTCAAAGATATCTGTTTATCTAAGCATAAGTATAGCTTTATAAAATTATCCATTACACTAGACATTCTGTTCGGAACGTTTTAATCAGCTTTTTTAAATATAAATGTACCATAATTATTTAAATGATACTCAATTATCTTATAAGGTTAGAAAAACGTAAGATTCCCTTGACTTCATAATAAAGAACAAAAATAAAGAAACAAAATTTGCAAATTATTTAAGCTTATGAAGTACAATTTAATATTATCTTGCTAAATTCTTAGATCGTATAGAACACACGGTCAGCATTGATATCAAAATGAATTTAAAAATAGAGTTCATACTGATAGTATTATCTCACAACAAAATAAATTCTAGCAAATTAGAGAATATAATGAATACAAAATAAGACTATTGACTCGACACAATGTAAAAATCAACTACTAAATTATTACAAAGAAAAAAATATCTTATTATATGAATAAATTAGTCAACATATCCTAATCGACTCTGAAGCAGAATTATAACTTTATTTCCTACATATACTCTAGGATCTCATTTTTTTTTTATTTCTCTCTTTTTAATATGAAATACTAATGAGTGCTTCTTCTATCGTTTTTGAGATGAAATGAGATGATTTAAACAGGAAATGAGAAACAAATGAAATTACTTGGACGTTTAGCAACAAATAAATTCTAGATTCCAATCCTATCTGTCAATTAAAGAAGCGTAATTCCCAAAAGCGAAGGAAGAAATTAAGGGGGATCTAATCGATTCTCTCTCAACCTTGGTTCGATAATTATTCACTTGCTGCAGGCCAGAATCCCTAGGTTGACTGGATTATAATTGGCACCAAAAAAGTTTCGACTTTCCCCCCCTTTTCTTGCTTTGTTGTATCATTAGTTTTTCATTTGAAGAAGTTGAGAGACAGTTGGAGGGTATATAGCAAAGGCCACTTGCAGTAAACATCTAAACGTGACTATACCATCTAATGAGAAATATTAGATTTGAAAACTGGAATTTTTCAGGAAGAGGAGGTGTGTTAAATCTTGACTTTTGCCTTGAGTTTTTTTCTGGCGCTTGTGATATATAAGTGCGTTTCAAAATGAAAACTATAAAAAAAAATTATTTTTTCCCTTAGCATTACATAACAATTTACCAATATTAAATGCGCGTTTATCTCATATATATATTTAAACGTATATTTTCATTTGAGTTCATAGAAACTACCTTTGTGTATAAATATATATATAGGTTTATCTATACCAGTTTTATGATTACTAATAAACATTTCAATAGTGAAAAAATATTTAAATTTTGCATTACAACAATTATTTTTCTATCCAGTTCTACCATGTATAATAAAATGTTTCTAACAAGAAATAAAGGAAAAAATTTCCTAATTACTATTAATAAAAATACACTAATATTTGATATTAGATGTTAAAATTTTTCTTCAAATTTCACAGAAGAATCTTCCTGTTTCACGCAATTATTTTGTCAGTTTGTGTAATGCATTTGCATTTTATTAATTTCAATTTAATACTGAAGACAAAAATCAAACGAGCAACGAATGTAAAAGTTACTATATCATTTACAATTAATTGTTCCTAATATTTGTAGGATTTTAAACTTATACTTAAAAAGGTTCATTTATTTCAGAAATGAAATGGTTGTAGTTAATTTAGGAATGAATAAGATTTATAAATCTAAGATCATTAAATGGAGTTAAAACCTTTAATAAGAGGAAGACAGAGAAAAATCTAAAAGATTTCTTTTTATATATTTAGTATATATAACAGGGATTATACAGGTCTTATACATCCCAATTTATTTTCATTTCTAGACCAAAAAACAATGTGCGTCGACCTACTTTAACATCTTAGTCGAGATGAATTTTAAAGAATTCTTTTTCTGAATCACACATCAGCTTTTACTTTTAAAGATCACAACAAAACAATTTTGTCATTGAGAGTGAAGAGGGGGAAAAAATGGGATGCTTAAAAAAATATCGTCATTTATTATTCCCCCCCCCCTCCCATCGAAATGGATTTGGGCACTCAGTAGAGTTTCAGACTTCAACTTAGTTTCTCCTAGTTCCACCGAAGAAATGTGAAAACCAAATAAAAGAAATTCGTAAAGAGGCAAACATAAAAGAAAGTTGATATAGCGAGTGTTACATTATATTCAAGAGTAATGTTACATAGAACAAAATCATAAAGCTTTCTTGAAATATTTGGAATTTTTTTTATGTCTTATTGTACTTGTATTGAAATGTACATGGATACTAATATTAAATCAATAAAAATAATTTTTGATCATTCTTTTTTAATATTGTTAGGTTCAATACAATGGAGTCTTAAAATATTTATATTATACTTTTGTTAGTTATTTTTATTGCCTCAAAATAAATTTGCATCATTTTACCGAAACCTTCTATAAAACAATGCGAAATTTTATGTAAAGGGAATATATTTGCTACGTTGTACTAATTCAGTAAAAAATTTTAATGATAAAAAAAATTGTAATTTAAGTGACATACTATATAATTTAGAAAGTACTTTCTGTATAAATTTTAAATGCTACTACTTTTGATTGGTAATTTTAAAACGCGTTATAGTTATTGCGTAAGGAAAGAAATCACAATGACTTCATTACGTTTATAGTGTTGATGGGGTTATAAAATTATGACGTACGTTGAGTATTTTTAGAAGATTTCAGTTTTTCTCTGAATATGACATTATTAAAAAGTTAGTTAAATGTAAAAAATGCCGTTTCAATCTGTCATAGTTTTTCAGTTAAGACACTTGGCAATGTTGCCTTAGTTTGATAACTGTACTTCCGCCTTTTTTGGCATGAAGTAAAATTATTCCTTTTTCTCAATAAATCATGTAAATAACTTTTTTTTTAATATAAAAGCACAAGAAAACTGGTTTATGTATTGCCACCACTTTACATATTTCAAAAACGAATTTACAAAAATTTCACATTCGTAATTCATGAAATGGTAGAATAATAATTTTTTAAAAAGCTTTTCTTAAGTTGCGTAAAATGCTTGCATGATTTTAATAGTTTTCAGGGTTGCATTTTCTAACAAATTTGCCAGTCGTGTATATCAATTTTACGTAGGCTTCCATTCGAAGGTTAAAAGGGCACTAATTATCTTTAGCAGATGTTTTGTGGTTTCGCTATGCCATGTATTGGTTGCGATTCAAGCCAACATGATTTACCGAGGAAATTCTTTTTTTACTTTGTCTAACTCTTTGCGTGTTTAGTTCTCATTGTAATTGCCACTGTACACGACAATGTAAAAATATTGATAGATTACAACTAGAGAAATATATAGCTTCGAAATGAAACTACATATATCATTGTAAAATAAAATTTGACTAAACAGCAAAATAAATTATTTTCATACAACCTCAAGATAGCTGTAGTTATCCAGAAAATAATTGTTCACTTTTCAATTCAATCAAGTTTCAAATCAATTAAAAATCAACAAATCAAAAAACAAAAATAAAATATATTAAAAATTCACTGCTCTCAAATTTACATAAAACAAATTCATAGAACAATTACCATAATTTCTTTCAGAAATAACAACTTTGTTTAAATATGCAATTATAAAAACTTATACACAATCAGTTTATATGAATCAAATTGTTTAGTTGCTTTCATTAATTTCTATAGACGAATGCATTTCAACATAAATTCATCTAAGCGTACAACAAAAAAAACTGCCTTTCTGGAACCAATTTGCATTTCAAAACGACAAAACTACTTCGAAGCAGCTGACTGCTTCCATGATAACGAACAAATAAACAGTGAGGCGCTGTTAAATAAATTGAGCATTTCAAATCTATTAAACGTGCAAAATAATCTGCGTATGAAAAGGCTCTTTTAAAATCATTTGTCTCGGATTTTCGACTTCAGATTATTTTCTAATCCTTTCTCATCTCCAGAGTGAACCCATTATCTGAAAGGGAAGAATTGGAGGAAAGAAAACTAAATGATACCAACATAGCAATGTTTGTCTTTTTCAGCTATCAATTAAGGATCCTTATGTTTAACAATCGGAAGAAAAATGTTTATCGGTCAACATTTTGAATTCTTCTCTTTCCTCTTTCTGAATCAACAAAGAAAATTCCCTCTGAATAGGAGTGAAAGGAACTCCAAGTGAAAGCGATGAGGGAAGTGAAAACGTTTCTGTTGCGTGCTGGAGTGACGTCAAAAAGAGTAACCTGTTAATCCAGTTGTTAGAATCTTAAGGTATATTCAGAAATGGGAAATAAGGGCGTGCCGTTAGACAACACTAAAAGACTCTTAATCACCCTAACAAGTGTTTCCTTTTGTTAGGGAAACCATGGTCGTTTCACATTTGTTCGATCGATACGTTACAACGGCTGCAGCGGATCGATTGCAAATGACTACGCCACTTTGTCCAAATTCCATTTGAGGGCTTTCAAAAAATGAAAGTCTTCTTGCAGATTCCATAGCAGGACATTAGGGAAAAAAGTTTGGGTGAATGTGCGGAAAAAGCATTCGGATTCTCTCTAAGAGAGAGAGAGAGACATATCTGGGGAAATTGGGGGGGGGGGGACTCTTCGCTACTCTGGACTAGAATCGGGAGGTAGGTGCCGATAAAACGCACCGCAAACTTTTCTCAGGTAAAGGATTAGAAAAAAGGTTTGTTTAGGATTTAGGCGGGGAAAGGGAATATATATATAAAAGAGAGAATTTTCGGCCCGGGCGCGTATAATCGTAAATATTATTTTAGAAACTTGGCAAGAAATATTTGCATCTCATTCCGTACATTTAAATTTTGATGGATTTTGAGTTTTTAATAAGTAAGTTCTATTCAAGACTAGATAAAGTTTACAAACTAAAAATCAAAAGAAATATTTCTGTTATAATTGAAAAAGTTTTAAACAAAAAATAGTATTTTTTTAAATGAAATATTTAAAATATATTGACATATTTGTATCTCTTGATTCTATTAATGTGCAGATAAAATTTAAAAATTAAAGATAAGGATAATTACCTAGTTTAAAATGGATCTGTCTCGAAGCAAACTACGTAGCACATGTTGTTTTGCCTGCAATTTATTTCACAAAAAAGTATCTTAAAATCCCGATTACAATTATAGAAATTCCTTTAAATTCATATATTTTTTATTCATTCATTGATCCATATAGGACAAAACATATTAAGCATATTAATGGGATTTATAGTTGAATTCCTGTAAAGAAAAAAATTATAAATGAAGCTAGTCTAATTTTAAGTCATTTGTTTTAAAATATAATTAATAAGTAAAAGTACTATATTTTAAATAACAAGAATTTTTTATTTTAAATATATTATTACAATTCAGATAATTAGTTCTAATATTTGACTCGAGGCAGGTCAGCAAAAGTTTATTATTTAGGAAATTATCGGACAAAAGATAGCCAACTTGCAAAACAAATCTACTTCTATTTATATATTTTATAAAAGTCAATAATAATAATTAAGATATAAAATGATCAATATTTTTGTAATTTATACACCCTAAAGAATTAATCGAAAATAGTTTTAGCATAGAAAAGATTGCTATTATTCAAATAATTAAACAAAAATTTCTATATAGAAATGATGGCTAACAAAAATTTAAAGGAACTCAAAAGGAAGATTACACGAAACTTTTTTTAATTCATCATAATTCTTACTTGGAATCTCTTCACGTAGATTCAAATCTAATATCCAAAAAAGCTTATAAATACTGTGCAATTTTGAAAAGCTTTTGGGAACTTGCAATTTAAAATAAATTCACATCACATTTCAATAAAAAATAAACGTTAACGGATTAATTACTTTGGCAAAATTTATATTTAAAAGGACAATAATAATTTCAAGAGCACAGTGTATGAAATATATGTTATGAACATGGTCTAACAACTAGATTTTTTAATGTTAATTAATTATTCACACATTTTCAAAGTATATATACGTGTTTTAAATTAATATCGTGAGAAAACTGTTTCTTTATTGATTTTGTCAGTTTTCTTTATGGATTCTGTCAATTGAAAACTGAAAATTGACTTTTCTGTGATCTACGGAAAATTGGACTTGTTTAAGGATAAGGTGAGCTCGTGAGAGGGCGATGTATATCAATTGCGTGATGTGCACTCTATGATTGGATTGGAGTGGGTGACCCGAACTAGATTTCGGAGGATGTCAATGAAAAGTTTATTTTGACGGACGAATTTTGTGAACTTCATTAGTGAGTTCGCGGAGGAGGATTTACTCCAATTTTCTTTCTATTCAAACAGGATTTGTTGGTTGATTGTGAATTGGGATTGGAAACAAGTTAAGATATCTCAAGAGCTGATGTTATTTAGAGAACTTTAAACGGTTTCGAGTTTTACTATTTGTTCTTAAAAAGAGAAAAACAATCAAGACAAAATTGTAAACATCGTATAAAATCTGTGAAATAGTTCTTCAAGTTTACATACTTAACGCTCTCTCTCTCTCTCTGATGATTTGAATTTAACACATTATGCAATAACGACACATTTTATTTATATTAAATTTAAATTGCCTTACAATTTGATACTTTCAATGGATACAATAAAATACTGTATTAATTTACACTGAAATACTAATTCTACCAATATTATAAAATATGCAATGTATAAAAGTTCAAATTCTTTCAGAATAGAAAAATAACGTGGATTTTTATCGATTCATTTTCCAGAAAAAAATAAACTAATACCAAATAAAATATTTTTAAAGAAGAAAATTTTAATTCATAGATTTGACGAGAAATTGATAATACTTAATATACCTAAAAATGGAAAAAGCAGGTAATAACGTAAGTTTGAGTGCAATTATTGTTGAAAATCTGAGTGTTTTAATGGTTTGTTTAATAATGCTGTTCTAACTTTATCAAACAAAATTATTTTTAAATTTTCCATTAATTGTTTCTGCAAAAGTAATTCTATCAAAGTTACATTAATAACAATCGTATTTTTTTTTCTGAATTTTCAACTGTACACTTGAGAACATAACAATTCTCAATCATTTATTTAAAAAGAAGTCATTCAACTTTTTTATGGCTATCTTGTCAAAGCTTATGATAAAATACGATAGAGTAACCTAATGGGATATTAAGGAACAACATTTCGAACTAAAAAGAACTTATAGATGCATAGTTTTATCAATATGGAGTCATATTGATACATCAAGAAAAAACAATTATTTCTTATATAATTGATACATACCTATGTTACAGTTCTTTGTATTTGATTCGTATTACATCACAAAAAATCATCCATTATATGCTAACCGGTATAATGTTCTAAAATAAAACATTCAAAATAGAGAAAATCATGCAAAAAAATCTCTCATCATTTGTGTCTTGTTTCAATGGTTTCTAGTTTTCCTTAACAGTCTTAATATTAAGGCAATTATTTTCTAATTCCTTCGTGTATTCAAAATATTTCAATTTTTTTAAACATTTCTTTTGATGATTAAAATTTAAGATTTTCATGTTCAAAAGATTCAGATATTCATATATCTGAAATGAAACCTACCTAAGACAACGAATATCTCAATAAATATTCTCTAAAGACGTTTCAAATATGTTCCAAAAGACACAAAGCTCTGTAAACCTCTCTTGGACGAAAAAAATTTTAAAAACCCTCTTGAACTAGCGTGTGACTGATGTTTTAAAACAGGGCCTTTCAAACAAGAAATAGAGCACACACAAATATAAAATAATAAATAAAACTAAACAAATTATGGGATAAACTAAAACAAATTTAAATATTTAATATACAACAGTAAAGTTAAGATTTTCTAGAAAAATTTGAGCAGTTTGTTTATATTTTTTTTTCAAAAACTTTAATTTATACCATATAAAAAGCAGCGTATTTTTGTTTATTTGTTTATCATGAACGGTTGTCCAAAAAAGGAAGGTTAACTATCTTATTTACAAATCTTTTCAAAATAGCAGTTTGTCCAGGCCTTTCAAAAAACCTGGCCCTAGGCATTTGTGTCATTTGTCTATGCGATGATTCGGCCCTATGTTCGAATAATAAAGACATTAGTATTTGCGTCACAAAAATACCTCCTACTCAACAGAAAAAAATACACCCAGATCATGCAGAACGGAAATCGAGTGTGTGTGGGGGGGGGATAGAATTTCATGTTTCAAATCCCAAGATAAAAGGAAATAGTCTTATTGTATTTTTTTTAAAATATAACCCCACACATTTGTAATATATCACCTGCTACCGGAAATGAAATAATTCTGCGTCGTAACTGAAATGTTTTCTTAAGGCAACAAGGAAAAGAATGGTTGTTGAATCTTTTTTGAATGTGATCGGATCTTTTAAACTTTGCCTCAGCAGTAAAATATTCAATCTTTTACTTCACAAAATGGTATAAAGTGGAATTTTCCCATTTCTAGATTTCAGCGGAATTTGGCTTTTTACGTGTTACTTGAAATGTATAGGTCGAAATAGAAATGTGATTGATTGTAAAATAAATTCCCTAAAATAATGCTTTTTTTAAAAGTTGGTTTTTCTCCTCAATGTGTCTAAGATTTGAAAAAAAAATCCATCCAAGGCCAGACACTTTTCAAACTTGTACAACATGTGACACCTGTAATGAACAATGAAAAAGTGGATGACATGAGTTGGGACGATGTCAGGAGCAATTGGGGAAAGTGTAGTTACCATCGGCTTCATTGAAGAAAAGGTGACCTTCTATTTTCTCAATAAAACCGAACAAAGTATTTTTAAAAAGGACAAATTACATTAACTAGTTTATTATCATTAAGTTAACAAGTATTACACATAAAAGGGAGAAACTACAAAATAACTGAAATTTTTATCTCTACTTAGATAAAAAATATTTTCAACTCATAGATATTTCAGTGAGGTGATTTAGGGTACAAAAGGAATTTTCAATCTTCTTAAAATCTACAGATTTTTAAAAAGATATACTACACTTAATTCATATAAAAAATAATGCAATTGAGTTCATATAATTTTGTAAGAATTGTTCCTTTGAGATTTAGAATCATGCAAATTTTTGGGACGAGCTTAAAATTAAGTGAACCTTTCAAACTTCTTATAAAACATATAAACTTAGTTGAAATAATAATTGAGGAATTATCATTTTCGTGGGGAAAAAATATTATGCCGAAGTAGACTTTTATTTTTGTATGAATCAAATTTTTTAAACAACAAAAGAAAGTATTTTAAAATTTTTAATTGAGGCTGTAACTGTAGAAAAGGACTTATGTTAATCTTATTTTTGGTATCTCAGCAATTTAAATCATTTTTTTAAAATTCATCTAAAGTATTTAAAACTCAGAAGTTACAGATATTTTAAAAATCTTTTAGACACTTTTTCACGATTCAAGTGACTCAAAGTTTGATTAAAGAAACAATAAACAAATTCAAATAACAAAATAATTTAAATGGTTGTTAATTGAAAATTAAAACTGCGAATTTTAAAATCTTAGGCGGTAAACATTTAACCAGACTAGTTTAAAAATGAAAAAGTAGCTTGTTTAAAAGCTAGTGAACAAAATTAAACATATATGTTTTAGGTCTGGCAAAATTTCATTAAAAAACACTTAATAAAACATCTGAATGAATTTTAACAAGTTATTTCTCATATTTATGATTAAAAATATTAGTTCGTATTCCATATATTCTTTTAATTTATTTTATTTATAAATCAATTTGATATCATTAATCAACCAATATAGTATGAAAAGTATAATCCATGTAAAACTTAATAAACCATTTAAATATTCTTATTTTCATAAATATTAACGATAGCACATTCCTTTGACGAATTCATCAAAATTAAACTATTTATAATTCCAAAATATTTACTGGTCCATAATACTATCAACGCTTTTTCTTAAAAAAAGATTTATAAATCATGTTCATCTTTATATTAACATTGAATGTCTGATCATCGTCCGATTGACGCGATAGCTGCAACCAACGGTACATTACAACATCCTCGGGTACATTAATGGCGTCGCAACCGATGTATCTGCATGAATGATAGTCGCGGTGATACTAGATATACACAAGTCGGATCTAATGCGGGTAACACGAGTTGTTTAGGTGAATACACAAATCCGTTCGAACGTGACAACGTGGGCATTTTGTCCGAGTCCAGTGAGCTTTTACACGAGCGCACAGTTTACAGTCAGCCACTAGCTCTTCAGGGAGGAATAATTAAGCAGCGGTAAGTGTTTTTCTCTTGTTGGTTTCAATGAACACAGAAACCATAGAAGATCACAAACATCAACTTATGCCCGAACGGATTGTTGACAAACGTCGCTATGAAACGTGCACTATCTGCTACCCAATGTGTCTAAATAAACGACAATCGTACACAATGGATGCCTACACAGTCCGGTGTCAATTATATAATTGACAGTTGAAATTATACAAGAGGCGATTTCATTATCCTCTTGTATAATTTCAACTGACCCAGCAGCATATGTTTTTACTGGCACCGTCGTTAATCCGCTCGGTCGCATTCATTCTTTTACGTTCCCGGCACTCCTTGATTCGGTCTTCTGGTGTTTTGTTGGTACCATTCGATTGTTCTTAAGAAGCCCTTTCCAACCATATACAACTTCTGCATTTGGACTTGGCTTTTTGACGCGTATAAACTGACATTATATATTCTTGATAATACTTTTTTTTATTTTAACATCTTATTATATTCACTATTACCATTTTACACTAATGTTTTACATAAAGTCGATACACTTTGATGAGAGCTGACGATTGAAACTAAAACGAACGTCGTAGCTTCTCCAAGTCAAAAGTTATACTAAATGAAAATCTGGATGCACAGCATAAAGGACCTCAAAATGGCGGCGCTCCCCCTTCCACCGCGTGCGATGAGTCACAGTTTTTACTAAGCGTAATACATTCTTTGATCCTTTAGCTATCCAGTGGTGTAATTGAATTTTGGATAGAGATGATAGATATGTAGTTGCAACACCAAACTGTATCCCCCGATTTCGTTATCATTCGTTTTTTTTAATTGCCTCCTACTATGAAAGCAATTTTAAAGACATAGTTACGTCAAAATATTGCTAGAACAAAATATATGCACAAAGTCAATACAATTATAATTTTAACCGTATAACTTAAATATCTTCAAAATTCTCAACATATATATATATATATATATACTAGCTGTTACCCGCCCGCTTCGCTGGGTATTTCATGATGTTTTATAAATTTTTACTGCTTATACATATGTATAAATTATTGATATCTAAGTCCTAGCATTAAGAATTCGATTGTATTGAAAAATATACTTATACCTTTAACTGTCGCAAAAAAAAGGGCAGAACTCATCTAATTTGTATTTTCTAAAAATCTCTAAAATTGAAGTATAGAATGATATTTGCTCTTTCGTAACCCAAAAACCAAGTGGATTCCCGCAAAACCAATTTTCGGTGGATCTCTACTCCGTAAATTGAACATGCAAGCCAAATTTCAAGTCTAAATCTAACAGAAAAAAGCAAAAGTTTTACTATAAATATCCCCGTAATCCCGTTGAGAGCCGTTTTCCAAAATTACCGCTCTTAGCGGATTTCAATTCAACAAAAGAAAAATGCAAACCAAATTTCATTATTATAGTCCTTGTAGCTCGAAAAAAGGAATTTTTTTGTGTAAATACGTCCCAGTAACCCCCAGTAACCCCCCCCCCCAGAACTTGATTTGCTTAAGATTTATTCTTAGTGGATCTGTATTCAACAAAAAAAACATGCTTAACAAATTTCAAGTATATGGGTCTAACAATTAAAAACATTAATTTTTTTCTGTAACTCCTCTTGACCCCTCGCAAACATCCTTAGGGGTCAATTTTCGTTTCACTCTTTGTTAGAGGAAATCTATTCCATGAAAGGAACATGCCTACCAATTTTCAAGCAGGATGATCAAATAGTTTAAAAATGGAAATATTTATCGATTACGCCTCTTAAACTCCCGAAATTAAACTTGGTAGTTGATATTCGCAAAACCCATTTTATAGCGGTTCTCTACTTTACGAAAGGAATCTGCTTATCAAATTTCAAGCCTGTACGTCTAACAGTTTAAAAATGGGGATAATTGTCTATAACGCCACTTGAGCCCACGCAACGCCACTTCTGGGTCTGTTTTCACAAAACCCATTTTGTAGGGGAATTGCACTCTATGAAAGGAATCTGCTTAGCAAAATTTGAAGACTGTGCGTCCAATTAATTAAAAAGGCAAAAAAATTATCAATAACGCCCCTTGAACCCCCGCAACGGCACCTAGGGATCGATTTTCACAAAACATATTTTGTAGTGTATTTCTATCCTATGAGAGGAATCTGCTTACCAAATTTCAAGACTGTGAGTCTAATGGTTTAAAAATAGAAATAATTATTTATATCTGCCCTTAACCCCCCGCAACACCCCTTGGGTGTCAATTTTCTCCAAACCCGTTTTGTAGCGGATATTTATTCCATGAAAGAAACATTTCTACCAATTTTCAAGCAGCTAGGTCAAGTAGTTTAAAAACGAAAATATTTATCTATTACGCCACTTATACCCCGCAACGCCACTTAGTAGTCTGTTTTCACAAAACCTTCTTATAGCTGATTCTATTAAATAAATCTATTTATCAAATATAAAGACTGTGCGTCTAATAGTTTAAAAATGGAAATAATTATCTGTAACGCCCCTTAAGCCCCGCAACGCCACTTGGAGGCAATTTTCACGAAACCCATTTTGTAGCGTATCTCTACCCTATGAGAGGAATCTGCTTACTAAGTTTCAAGACTGTACGTCTAATAACTTAAAAATCGGAATTTATAAGGTCCCTTAAACCCCCACCCCCACAACACCCCTTGGGGGTCAATTTCCCCCAAACCTGTTTTGTATCGGATATTTACTCCATGGAAGAAACATTCCTACCAATTTTCAAGCAGGTAGGTCAAGTAGTTTAAAAACGAAAATATTTATTTATTACGCCACTTGATCCCCTGCAACGCCACTTAGAGGACTGTTTTCACAAAACTTTCTTATAGCTGATCTCTACTCTATGAAAGAAATCTATTTATCAAATATAAAGACTGCGTCTAATAGTTTAAAAATGGAAATAATTTATAACGCACCTCATGTCCCGCAATGCCACTTGGGGGGGGGGGCAATTTCCACGAAACCCATTTTGTAGTGTATCTCTACCCTATGAATAGGAATCTGCTTACTAAGTTTCAAGACTGTACGTCTAGTAACTTAAAAATCGGAATTTATAACGCCCTTAAACCCTCCGCCCCCGCAACACCCCTTGTGGGTCAATTTTCCCAAAACCCATTTTGTAGCGGATATTTACTCCAGGAAAGAAACTTACCTACCAATTTTCAAGCAGGTAGGTGAAGTAGTTTAAAAACGGATATATTTATCTATTACGCCCCTTAATCCCCCACAACGCCACTTAGAAGTCTGTTTTCACAAAACCTGTTTTGTAACTGATCATTATTCTACGAAAGGAATCTATTTATCAAATTTAAAGACAGTGCGTCAAATAGTTTAAAAATTGAAATAATTATCTATAACGCCCCCTAAGCCCCTGCAACGCCACTTGGGGGTCGATTTTCACCAAACTCATTTTGTAGCGGATCTCTACTCTCTGAAAGGAATCTGCTTACCCAATTTCAAGATTGTACATCAAGTAGTTTAAACATGGAAGCAATTATTTATAACGCCCCTTAACCCCCTTAACGCCCCTTGTGTTTCGAATTTCGGAAAATCCGTTCTTAGCTGACGTCTACTCTATGAAAGGAACATGTCTAGCAAATTTCAAGTCTGTGGGTTGAATAGTTCAGGAGATATCGTGATTAGTCAGTCAGTCAGTCAGTGAGTCGCTTTTCTCCTTTATATATATAGATATATATATATGTGTACATTCCTTCCTCTTTAAAAATATTTTTGAATAAACAAAAAAGCACAATGTAAAAAATATAGAGAGCGTAAAATTTGGGCTAAGCAATAA